>VZRX01006596.1:37070-50816 GCA_013398075.1 Notiomystis cincta | reverse complement strand
AAGCGCGCGAGTGTGTTTAGCACCCCCCCAAAAAAAAAAAAAAAAAAAAAAAAAAAAAAAGGAAAAGGACCTCATGTTCATTTGAGCACCAAGAACAAGCCACAAAGTGAATTAGCCCATCTTACAGTGGACATCAGACTAATGAAAACAAATGAAAACAACACTTTCACCTATCCATTAAACCTGACTGTAACAGATGTCTAAACAGCAGAGAACAGAAGGCACTAAATTGCAGTGACACAAGCTGCTTGCTGCTGCCTTGCAGGTGGATCAGCTGAAGTGCAACTTGCTCAAGGCCCTACAGAGTATGTGGCAGAGGAAAACATAGCACTCAGTGCTGTTACTGTTAAGAGAGCAAAGAGGGAAGAAAAAGCTAAGAAGCTACATAAACAAAATCCTATCACATTAAACAAGCCAGTGGTAGAGAATCCTACAGCAAGAAAACAGCCTCCAGCACATGGTTGAGAGAAACTGATAAGGCTGCCTTTTAATCAGCTGCAGGCTAGTAAATGTAGTGCTCAATAACTTGCAGTCACAGAATGGACAATTGGTCTTCTGAAGGCAACTCTTTGAGTCACTATTTGCTACTCTTCACTACTCGGGGAAGAATCACACAAAAAACCCCAGATTACTCTCAGAAATATCCTGTCTCCTAGGTGGGTGAGATTCCATACTTGAGCCATTCCAGAAAGACCAGTACAACTAAGACACTCATTCCTCCAGAGCCTTACCAGTTTTACTTTAGAGGCCAGGCTCTCGGGCAGTTTTGTTCGTAGCTGGTTTGTTTCTTTAAATGTAGCTGGAAATCCACTAAGAAAGGCCAAGTCTTGCATTAATACCAGACCTGGAACTTCTTTGTCTGTAGTCTAAAAACAAAAAAACTGGGTATAAAGACCATTTTAAAGGTAGAATAATTCTCATAACAGTAAGGGTTGATCTAAAAGCTTTCACTCTTTACTACATATGAGTTATGGAAAGAGAATAGCACAGAAACATTCTAAAAATGTGCAGAATGTTTAAAACATAACAAAAACTGATGAATATATTGTAAAAGTACATACCAAGTAACCTCTCCATACTATCTGTTTGCTGTTGTCTTTTAACATTCCAGAATGGGCAGCTTCAACTAGAATACATAAAATTGCAAATCAAAAACTTCTTCCAGTATAAAGTCACTTTTCTATATTCTAGTAACCAAAAAATATTTTTGTAAATTAAAGATATTCAAATACTTATGGTGTGAAAAGTTGTCTTTATAAATGGTAAATAATTCCTGGTGGTAAAATAAAGAACAGTGGTTGGACAAGTGGTCAGGCACTACATAGTAAACAAAATATGAAACCCATACCTGCTCTAAAACCTAAGATGCTAAACACATGAATAATTTTGTTTTACAGTTGGTAATCCTTTGAACAAGGGCAGAACTTACTGCACAGTAGTCAAACTAGACTTCACAGCAATTAAAAGAGGATTTCTAAAACTAATCTTCCTCAGTCTAAACCCCAGCCTCTTGAGATTATCAGAGCAACACAGATATTCAGATATCAAACCTGTTTTGCAATAGCTTTTTAAAGCACGGAACTCTAATCATCTGTAATCAGTTGTCTGGGAGGTAAGCAAACAGTATCATCAATGTCATCATTTAGAGAAACAGTTTGAGGGCAAGAGAGACACTGAATGACTTGCTAAAGTCAAACAGAAATTCAGCATCAAAGTCAGCACTGGAGGAAAATAAAAACCCCAAACTAATTCACAGCAGCTTACTAAAAAACTTGCTCTAGAAAACTGGATGGAATCTGACAAAGAGCTTCTTACCGTCCTTAGGGCTATCAAAAACAATTACAGTCACATTGGTAGAAGGATTTTTTGGTTTTGCTACAAAGAACATGTTGTTAGCAGCTTGTAAAGCAGGATGAATGGATGGCAGGTCTTTCAGTGTGACGTTGGCAGGCAGTGCAGGATCCAGGACAAGCATGGGCACTTTGATGCAGTGGGTCAGCAAACACTCCAGCTGCTTCTCACTGCAGCAAAATACCAAAGGCATATTTAACATCACTAGAAAATTTAAGATAAAAGTCAATCTTGAGTGCAATGAGAAAAGTTTTTGTAAAATCTGATTAATTATTTGTAACATCTGCTGTGGCAAGGGGCATGCTTATTTTCCTGCAGAAGGCAAGTATCTGACTGGCAGTGTTTAGTTCATTCTCATAACTGTTTTTTCAAAGGTTTCCAAGATTTCCAAGTCTGCCCATAGAGGAGACCTTATAAAACTCTCTAAATAACAGAAGGACCAAGCCAAATGACTGGTACAGACCAGGTCCTGCTGCTTCCTGGCAGCAGGGCCACAGGAGGCGGGGACTCTGCACAGATGATTATTTGCAGTGCCATGTATACAAATGGCAGGCAAAAGCAACAGTGAATTTCTAATGCATATGTACCTGGAGTTTTATAATTCCAAAGCATGAAAATTTCTTCAGACTCAGAACAGGAGCTATCCCTCAACAGTGACAGGGATATGCATTCCAAACTCCAATAACTGTTATGTTTTAAGAAGCTCTTTCATATATATCACAATAGCATTGCTTTTATTCAGCATGTATATTATCATGCCATTGGCTCTTGAAGTGACATTGGAAAGCCTGCATAGGCTATAGAAAACCAAACCACCACGCCAACCACCATCTGCTCTCATCCAACAATGAGCAGAATATCATTTATTCCAATTTACACCTCAAAATCCCAAAAACTCACCTCTTCTTTGTTGGTTCTGTTGCATTCTTTCCAAGGATTTCCCTATTGCAAAGTTAAAATAAGGATATTAAATAACACTGAATTGACAGCAAAGAACTGAGTCTAATTTCAGGTTGTTAACTGAGTCAGGGACACATTGTCAAAGCACCAATAACCCAGATAAAAAGCTGCCAAGGCCTTGGCATTGGCCTTGCCAAGGCGAGCACAGGCTGACACACGTGTCCTTCACTGCTCACCCTCGTGCCATGCTGGAGCTCAAAAATTCGTGGCTGTGCTGAGAATTGTGGCAGCAAGACTCTCTGCTAACAGAAATTTATGGGGTTATTATTAGGTTACTCAACAAAAGCCATGGTGATGTGAAAAACACTGGTAACAAACCAGGATGAAGTGACCTGAAACTTGGTTGACTTGATTGTTTTGCCTAACATAAATATTCTGATAAAGTCTGAAACAGCTCTTTTTGTAATAGTGCTCATTGATTCCAAAGTATATGAAAAAAATTATCTACAGGGGAGAGAACCAGGTGTCCCTGTAGATAGTAAAAATGATACAGACACGAGTCTTACTCAGAAGCTTTATCTCAACTTTCCAAATCAGTGTTATGGAAAAAAACACGTGTTTTTCCCTTTCTGAAACAGGAATCGTAGCATGAGTGATGACAAAGCTAAACCCACTAATATTAGCTATATGAACAGCTAGGAAAATATTACCATAAATTTGAAAGNTCCCTTTCTGAAACAGGAATCGTAGCATGAGTGATGACAAAGCTAAACCCACTAATATTAGCTATATGAACAGCTAGGAAAATATTAGCATAAATTTGAAAGCTTTTCAGAGCAGAAACTGTCTGTGTTTAAGGTCAATGAATTTAAAGTTCTACTAATATTTTCAGAGTTTAGGTAACAAAGAAAAGATCCAGAATTTCCCTTGAGATCATACTGTCAGTTGTACCAAAACTGCAAAACACTGCATGCCAAAACTCAGATCAATCCACTTACTTGTGGATTTCTCATGATTTTTAACTAAATTATTAAAACCCTTAAAATACAGACCTGCTCTTCCATTTATCATATTTACTGGCCAAAACAGAGAATGTGAACAGAGTTGCTTTTTTTTAAAAAAAATAAGTCCATGGTTACAAGACATAATCCAAGGTATCTGCAGCAGCCTGTGTTTGAAGGCTTAGATCAGTCATTTTGCACAACTATACAGCACCATCTGCAAAAACAAATGCAGTAATACATAGCTTTGCTTCCTTAGCTAAAGGCCAACTCATACCTTTATAACATGCATACATTATTTTCCCACTTCTCAGTTTCAGTGTTCATGAGGCTATGAATCCAACTAATCTAAAAGCAAGAACTTAAGAAACATGCTAAAGGTTTTATGAAGCCCATTATAAAAAGAAATACTGGGGGGTGAAGAGAGAAAAAAAGAGATGAAGAGAGGGTATATATCTGAGGCATAGCTTTATTATTATTTACAAACTGTTATAGAAATCAATACAAAATGACATACACAATGCACAGTTTTCCACGTGGCATTTTACAAATTATGACAGAACAGCCTTAATTATTATGCTTATCTTAAACAATTTTCTAATCAGATAGCACTTGACAGATAAAAGAAGAACTGAAACAAGGTTTTGGGAATAATCAAATGAAGAAGTGAGAAAATGTGCTTTGAATTTTCATCTTGAGAAACATGGGTAAAAATAACAACAAGGAAAACTAGTACAGCATTAGATTGCTGCTGTCAGTTAAAGGGAAAAAATATATAAGATTATTACCTCATTATTTTCTGCTCTTCCTCCATCTGTTCCCTGACCTGTTGCAATTCTTTGATCAGTTCCACATCTGTGCCGTTCACCCAGGTGTACACCACATCAATTGGCATGGGTAAACAAAGCCTACATAATTCAAAGGAAAGCTACATGAGCTGTTTAATATTACATTACAAGTGTTCATGGCATCCTACAATAGCAATTTCTGTCTAACAACAGAAATACTTGGTGTCTGGGCTGCAAACAAGACAAAGCAAAAAGACTCTCTTTAGCTATAGGTATCATCTTAATTATACACAAGCCTTTGACAAAACAGCACAGACATCAACCAAAACTAAACCAGTAACTAAAGAAATCCTAACTTTATGCTCTGCATTTGTCTGACATGAACTCATGACCCAACTCCTTCAAATATTTTTCAAGTCAGCACCAGGACCTGAGCACATTCCTAATTCACCAACTATTTTAGACAGGACTGCATGAAGCATAATTTAAATCATAGTTACTGTTATTTAATTGCACAGAACCAATAAGATCTCAGCAGGACAGGTCTCTATCCTAGGAATGTCTCTTAGATTATGTTAACAGGGCATTTCATAAACCAACAATCTAATTTGAGTACATGAATTCAGACTCTAGACATGGCAGATAAATTAATTCTTGACACAACTGAATATCCTGGAGCTCTTTCTGAAGAGTTACAGATTTCCTAGAATGCATAAGGTAGAGAGAAGGGGTTTGGGAACGTTTTTCCTATGTTTTTTACGATAATCTCCTCTCCAAGGCCCACAGCTTTGTGTCAGCAAATACTCCAGGTTGCTGCCATAGGTCAGTCTGAGTCCTATACAGCAGAAGGATACCCCAATTATTATTTTCCAAAGTTCCAGTGTCAAGCTATTAAATATCTTCCTGAACTGCAGATGGCCTAGCAAACATTGAAAAACATCATCTTGTGACTCCACAGATCTCAGCATTAGAGAGGTTCAGAGGTGTTCCCTCTCCACCCATTGCATCCTTCCGAAAGCATCCAAAGAGAGACAGAGCTTACAGGTATTTTGTCCACCTTCCCTTGCACAGTATGCCATGCAGAGAGCCTGCACACAGCTTCATTTTCTGCTGGCTCAGACTCAATAACTGAAGCACAAAATTTGGTAAAAGGTCAGCCAGTAGCTCGTCACAGCACAATGGGCAGGAACATTTTGTACTCAATTTACCACTGTTCCCAACTGAGCTGCAACACTCAGAGGACAATGGTGGGGCATTCTGAGACAGTTTGAACATCTCAGTAGCAGTGCCAGCAGCACCACCCAGAAAGTCTCTCACATCTGCAGGAGGCTACCTTCCTACCCAAAAAAATTCCATTTACTAAACACAATTACCCTTCTAATCAATTATTCCACTTTTTTCCTCCAGAGATGACTACCTTCTGGTTCATTTACAAGGCATGTTATGAACTAAAACGCCCTCCAGAGAAGCAGAAATTCAATGGCAGGAGCTCCTCCAGCTTTTCTACATTTGTTGTGATCAGTTAAAATACTGGTTAGACAGTCCCTGGAATGCTACAGCTTGGAAAGGAATGTTTTAAGTGGAAGCAGTTTTCAAAAATGCCCAAACTTCAGCCTTCTGGGCAAAGTGCAGAGCTTATTCACCCAGGCTTCACTGAAGAGCAAAGTATGTCCAAAAGAACTCCAACTCTTTCTATGGTAGGATGCAATTTTGACTTCTGTGAAGCCTCTCTCCATTTTACCATTTCCTAGAGGTGTGTCTCTATGCAGTAGGACATACACCTATGGAATTTCCTACACTATGCCACATACAGCCAAAAGCTAGTAAATTACATAGAGGAAAAGCTTTTTTAGTCAGATGCAGGCATGGCAACTCAATTAACCCTGGCACAGCAAGCTCATTCTTCATTACCAGTGGCAATAGAGACAGACCAGTAAAAAAACTGAACTGTTTGCAGATCCACTAGTCTAATTCCTTAAAATTTATACAAATACTCAATATATTTCCTTAATGCACCTTTACAGCATATACTGTTTCAGAAAGCAATGTTTATCAAACATAATAATAAAAACCAGATACCCAAAGTCAATTTGTTGTTTCCAATTAAGCTAAATAACACTGTCAAAACTGTACCTTTCTGAACTTGGCCAAAGATTCTGGCTGGTTTCATAGCTTCCTAAAGTATACTGAGAGTTTATATTTTCAGAAGTATTAATTGGAATTTTGCCATAAAATGGTTTAAAATGAAAAGGAACAAATACTACACTTCAGTGGTATTGTTCTCAAACACTCTTTTAATATGCAGACACTTTTGCAAATTGTTGAAATTCTGAGAAGCTCAAAAAATCTCTCTCAAATTCTGTAGCTGTGTTTCCTTCATATGGATTTATACATTCAGTCTTCATCAGAAACACCAGACTGGCAAACAGGTTAAGCCCAAGATCAGCTGAGTATATTTACTAAATACAGTTAATTTCTAATCAGCTATTTCCTCTCTTTGACATGACTAACTTCTGGTTCACTAACAGATGTGACTCAAGGGTGCACTTTGATTCCAAGTGGGAATTATCTTAACACCTTTCTGCAGAAAACCATCGCTTTGGAGAACTCCTTGGAGACTCTCAGACAATTAATTGAAGTTTTTACATTTTGCTCTTTCTAAAATGTATCTATTTTTACTTGCAAATCTAAAAACACCCCCAGGATCCTGCTTGAAGACAAAACCAGAGCCACCAGTCCCCCAGACAGGACAAGGGAACAGTTGCTGGGAGGAGTTTCCCATACCCATGATGTATTTACATCAGAGAACCATTGTCACAGCTGAGATTGTAGGTAGGAGACCAACTTTTGTCTCAATGTGCACCACTGCTGAAGGAATACAGCAGATTTTGGATCTCTCCCAAGCCACCATATGGTGATCTCCAACCTTGCTGAGCCTCTTTGTGAACAATAGAAGCCTAAGCTGCTCACTGTAAACCTCCCAGCCCTCCTGCCTGTTCCAGCTCTGTAATTATGCACTAACAGTAACTCAGCTGTTCCACTCCTATTCCTGCTCTCTGATTTGTGCATCTTTTCCTCTCTCCAGCCTAACTCAGCTCAACAGCTATGGCTGGCCAACCACTGATAGCTCTCACTTGCTTCATCATACTGAAATCAGTCTGCACATTTTAAAAGCTGAGAATTATTCCTTCACATCTTTCCATATATATTTCTGAGTTTTATATATGACATCCTGGAATAGCAAAGTTACCCTTTACAGTAAAGTGCACTTACTATACCATTTGCAAGTAGAGTAATAAAATGCAGTCCTCATCCAAAACACTCATGCACAGAACTCCATTATTTAGTTTCCTTCTCTCCTTTTTATTTTCATATCAAAACTTAGCCTTCAAAAATGGATTTGGAAAAAGTGCCTTGGTAAAAAGCCCTGGAATTTCCATGCCACTGTCTCAAGCTGTGTAAGAGCCTGGGCAATGTAAGTTCATCAGCTGATGTGGTTACCTGAAATGTGCCACATTTGAGATGCCAAAGATTTGCAACAGGCAGGAAAAATAACCAAAAGCAATTGATAGACTTCAAAGCAAAGCCAGAAGTCTGCCTTGGTCTGGCAGAAAATAGTGTTCAATAGGTATAACTAATGATGTCATTGTTTTTGTGTGATGAGCTTTTTGAGTTTATCATCATAAGGAGCTTGCCCAATACACAAATTTGTCTACATTTTACAGTGAGGTTTCTTCCATAGTTTACAACTCAACTGTTATGTAAGAACAGAGAATTTTATCTGCAAAGCTCCTAGAGAACAACACAACACAAATTCAACTGAAGGCCCACTAATATGTCCCAAAGGCCATGCAGCTTTTACTTTCCACAAAGCAGTACACCTGCTTAATTTTCTAACCAACTAGCCTCCTGTTCTCCAATTCTGAATATTTTTCTCTAGCACTAGAAGAGGAACTGATTAAAATCAGTGAACAAGCTAGATTCAATCTGGAAGTCCTCAGTTTATGTGTAGCTCTCTATGTTGCATTTACACCAATCTAAAAAATCCACCACTGATGCAAGTGCATGCTGCAAGACAGGGTCCATTACTGCGTTTGGGAAGTTTGATAATAAAAAGAAATTGAACCACTGACAAGGGATGCCTAGAAGTTAGAAAATGTCTCTGCAAAGATTTCTTGTTGGTATGAATTTTTTGAGGAAGTTGGTATCTGCACACAAATATCACAGCAAACTTCCCTGTTACTCCTGACATAAGATTGTTAAAGCCATATGGGTGAACTAGAATTATTTAAGCACCCATCATGAAAACCTTAAGCTTTTGCTCAGGCAGCCAATAGTTCCTCACCAGGCACTGGATGTTTTGCTCACAATCCACAGAAATGAATGCTTGCAGAGGAGTGCTTTACACAACCAAAACCAAGTAAGGAAACTCCCCAGAAACAGGAACTGACTGCATCTACACGACAACAGTAAGATTTGTGGGTTTGTTTTGGAAAAAGTCAATGGTTTTATGAAAACACTGCAGCCAGTTATCACAAAGTCAGGCATTTTAGTAGTGACAGCACCAAACTGCCATGTTTTCACTTCAGTACTGCTAAAACAGGTAAACATTAAGCTATTTATCCATATGAGCTGTATCACTCTGCTTTCATCTATCATCCTTTGGAAAATGGAGGAGAGGAGTAAGAGAAGAGACTATAAAAATTCATAATATACACCAACACCATGCAATGCACTTTTACAGAGTTATCTCACACCAGCTAAAGTGTGACAAATTGTTCTGATCATTTCTACTGTTCCATGATTCAACAAACCTCAAGGCAGATTAAAGCATCTGCTTTGAGGGCTACTTTTTTTTCCCAGTCAAGTGTATCAATTTTAAGAGTCAGATGATACCTGCTTAGTAGCTTTCTTCCACCTCCCAAATCACTGTCCACTTACTCCCTGAGCAACAGACCCCATGGTTAGTCAGATATGAATGATGAAAGCACAGGAAGTCATGCAGTTGCTAACAGAACTGAAATAAATGACCCATATGACTTGGTTTCCTACTTGCTGGGAGAGATTCTCCCATGCACTCAGCTTCTGAAAGCTTCTTACTAGCTTTGTGACTTCTCTGCTAAATAATGGTCCTCATAAGACAGCACAGAAAACACAAGGTCAATTAAAAATAACTTTTCAAAACGCTGAAAATTGAACTTTTAAGCACATTGGAACAGTACTTATGTTTTTCTATCTTAATATGGAAAATACGTCATGTCTTCCCTTCACTGTTAACATTGTCACCATTTTGATGTTTCATTAGAGACTGGATGAATTAAACACATTTAAAATGTAAATTCTATTATATGACTAGAGCTTTCAAATGTCAGTCTTCCAAACTGGGAGATTATACATTAACTATGCACTATATTTAAACCACTAAGTGTAAAAACTGCAGCATATTTAGAGCCCATACAACAAGGTTCTACTCAACAGTATGTTCCTTCAACTAGTGTATTTTATTTAAATATTTAATTAGAAAGCAAAATGTGCAATAGTGTCAAGTGCAGGTAAAGCTCACCGATTCTGAAATGATTTGCCAGCGACATTGTCTCTGTATGAATCAAACATAACATGATACTGGTCTCTACTCCACTCCAAGACAACCTGCAAAGAAGAAAAACCAAAACCACTTGATGTCACAACCTTCTGAAGTCAGACACTTAAATTTCACCTTTTGAAACGTTGAACCACAACCCAACTAAATCATGACACTTAGACAGCAATCAGACCCAGAACTGAAGAGCATGCTTAATTTTAAATAAGCTCTGTTTTTCTCTGCAACAAACAATTTCATTATTTATGTACAATCTTTTAAAATTTCTTTTTATTTAGGTCACCTCCCCCTTGTCTCTTAGTATTTAAAAATTCAGGAATGTTTTTCCAAAACTGAGACCAAAATCAAATAAACTTCAATACAAGCAGGAAACCCCTGACACACACACACACCCCTGCACAATTTTGCTCATCTTTCTTTCTATTCTCATACAGCACATACTGAAGTATACACACCTCCAAAATCTGAGCTTTGCAAACAAATAGCCAGGAAAAGTAACCCATAATTTTTCAACACTATAAGTGGTAACTATGCTTTGATGTAACAAAAAAGTCCAAGTACTTTGAGATAAAAGTAATAAAAAACATATAGGTTCTCCTCTGAGATAAACTTGATAAGACATCTTTTACAGTGAAAGTCCAACCTTGAAAACTACAGTGGTATTTTGTGCTGGTTTAGAGTTGAAGGCACAGTGGCTTAATTTACTGGGATAAGTACATATTTGTATGCACTGGAGAGGGGAAAAAAAAAACAAAACCAAAACAAACAAATGAAAATAACAAAAACAAACCAAAAAGAAAGGAAACCAGGAAGGGATAGTACTTTCTTTAAACCACTCTTCCTAGATTTAAATGCTATTATCCCTTATTTCTTTATTGTGGGAACTAGGAAATATACCATTTCTCTGAGGTCGCATTTAAAAACATAAACAAACTTTCCTCCCTCTTAAGAGGATACATATCTCTCTACCCTCATTGCCAGTAAATCAAACCAAAGCCTCCCATGGAGCAGGGAAGCTCCATCATGTGCCTGGGTGATGAGCACTGTATTGCACAAGCAGTTCCTGCCAGAGCTGCAAAGGGTCTCTTTGTAAGCACGATCACATCAGCACACTTCCATGCCCCTCACACAAAGGACACTGACTGCCCAGGTAGGCATAATAATCTCCTCTTTTAGATGCCAAGGTCAGGAATTGTCTTAAAAACACACTGTAACACTTTTTAAATGCCCAAGTCATTCTGCCAAATACCAGGTTTAGTACAGTACACAATGGAAGTTCAAATCCATGTTGAAAGATTTGCTCCCACTGATAATGATGAATTGACACACTGTGACTGATCTGTGTCTAGAAGAAATACAGAAATATTTGAGTAAGAATATACTATATCAATAATATCTCTCTCCAGAAGAAAAACATTACCCATTCCTTTGTCTTTTGTAACTTTAGCCAAAAAGAACACAGGACAGATCTCCTAGGAACGCATTAAGGAACAAAGTTAAAAACGCTTCCTACCTGATACATTTTTTCCCTCCAACTGTTTCCTCCTGACACACTATGCATTTTGCAATAATGCCTAGAGGCTGTTTTGCTTCAACTTTACATCCTGATATTCTAAAGCCACCAGGGGAACATAAACCAACAAGCGCAGAGACGCTGCCTATTAGGAGATACCGTATCAGACAGATGATAACAGTGGCTCTGGCGTGTTCTGCTTATAAAGCATTCTACAAAGCAGAGCTACCTACAGAAGGATGGCCAAAATGGCTTTATAACCAAACTGCCCTCGTACCTAAAGCTCAGCTTATAATCAGGGAACAGCATTGACTTAGACCTGGCTGCCCTGTATGTTTTTGCAGAAATATTTCACTGAGCTCAAGGTTTTCGTTCAAATGAAGCTCATTTTCAGCTTCTGGCTGTGAGAACATCATTACCAATCTCAATTTGCCCTAACCATCCATTTTTACTCCACCAGTAATATTGATATCAGCATGAGCCTAAGAAATCAGACCTAATTTTGCCTACTAGAACAAAAAAAAAAAAAAAAAAGCTGGCTCTGGGGGTGGAGGAAAAGCAGAACTGCAAATGCTGTTCAGACACCAGGGTCTGATAAGCAGTGCCTCACACTGCTTTTTATTGCTTGAGTTTCCCGCAGATAGGCTAAAAGTGGTTAAGCTGTTAATTTCTAGAAAGATTTCTTGGTTTGATTTTCGAAACAGTTTTGTATTTTTTTCTTATTAGTTGCTGCCTTGCAGAAACATCTCTCACCAGGCTTATCTACCATCCTTGAAAAGGAAAAAAAAAAGTGCAGGTGTTTTGTTGGTGTGGTTTAGTTGCTTTTAAAAAACCCCCAAACAAACAAAGAAACAAAACCCCCACACATTGCTGGTCACTTTTCTTTTTCCTAAACATATAATTTGGAAAATCTACTCCTACATGAATCTTCCAGTTCTTTTGCTCACTCTCTAAATTGTATCTAAGCTTTCCAAGTAGCTTTTAAAGGGCTGGAAGCGGAAAATTAAGATTGAGCAGAAAAATCCGAGCAAATTCAACTGATTCTCACCAAAATCAGGATTACTTAGACAACTACTGAAATATTTTTAAAAACCTTCAAAGTTCTGTGATACTCTGAAGTTGTGTTTTTAAGCCCCCATTCCGAAGAAATGCAAAACTGTACCTACTTTCACAGCACCACAAAATCTACACCAACCCAAGTGGATAATCGTGTAAAAACAGGTGCCTATGAGTACTTTACAATTACTTAATTTGTTGATGGCTTTGAAGTGTTTCAGGAACATGAGGTGCCCACCAGACAGCAGAGATTAGTACTTTATGCAAAGATGTGTTAGTACACAGAACAAAGTTTTGATTGTGGTACGTGAAAGAGTTTCAGATAATACTCTTTATGGCTCTTTTTTTCCCTCCCTGCATCTGAAAGAGCTCACCAAATTAAATAGAGAAGGAAAATAAAAAGAACGGAACAACTTAGGAATCAGGAAATTCCAGTCTGTTTGCATTGAACATCGCCAGTCTTTTAGACTGACAAAAACACCCGAATTCCCTGAATTCCCTGAATCCCTACTATATTCACAAACACTGCGCTCAAACAGGATTCATTTTCTCCTCTCCAGGTGCCTCCACTGATGACTTACCAAATCGATAGGACAATGTGAAACGAAGACTTAAGCATACAACACATCCGTGTAAAATCATATCTAGAAAAAGTGTGATTACATTGCATCATTTACAAAACAAGTAACAAGAAGCGAGCAAAGCAGACTCTGCCGAGCAGCTCGGAGGGAGGACACACTGAACTCCTTAAACTCCGCAAAGGGGAAAGATTCTGTCCACATGTGAAGGTGACACCCAGCACAGGCTCGTAAAAGACTCAAACAAAACCACAGCACTTGTAAGTCACCTGATGAGGGAAGTGGGAAAGAATTGCACAAGAGCAGCGAACACCAGCTGCCCGAGCGGGCAGGGCTGTGTCACCTGCCGGAGCCCAGCTCCCGCCCGAGGGGACACCCGGCGCGCTGCCACCGCCGGCGCTCCCGCAGCCCCACAGGTGCGGCCCGGGCGACGGGAGCGGCCGCCGGGCAGCGCTCGGGG
>VZRX01006596.1:0-36907 GCA_013398075.1 Notiomystis cincta | reverse complement strand
TGGCGGTGGCGGAGGGGGCCGCGGCGCGCTGAGGGAGCGGCGCTCCGGCCCTCACGGCCCCGTGGGGAATCGGCTGCTGCCATCGCCGAGAGGCGTCGGGAGCGCCTGTGGGCATCGCCGAGCTGCGTGCCGAGATTTCCTTTAAGCAGTCCGTGCGTGTTACGGCACAGAAGTGAAGTGCGGGGATGGGTTCGTGGAATGGGAATCAGCAGGCTAGAGGGGGTTACTGATGGAGTTCTTTAAGAACAGCTCATGAGGGAAAAAACATAACTAGAAACTAGTTAGCTGACGGCACGCTCTGGGTTCTGCCATGAAGTTCAGCCGCCTACATAGGACGGACGCTCTTGGTATCGCCGCTGTCAAACTTCGGCCAGGCAGAGGCACCGCTGGTGGCCGGAGCAGAGTGATGGGGTGTCCTTGGCCTGCAAGAGGCCAGGCATAGTGACACCTGTCTCTGTAGTCTATCCCTGCATCCAAAGGTCTTTTAAATATTTCTTAAAACTCCCTGCGGTGACTTTTTGGAGTAACAAACATCATCCTTGTGATCTTACATTTCCTGTGTGAAGTTACAATGCCTGACCCTTTCCAGAACTTTGCCCCAGTATATTTACACAGTTGTGGTGTGAGAGGATTACACCTGGCTGTACTTGAAGAAATGTCCAAGAGGGCACAGCTCTTTGGCACATCTCTCCCAAGCCACTTAGCCCTTCTCCTATTTACTTCTTGGTGTCATAACATTTTGTCTTTCTCCAGAGCGAGAGGAAATCTCATTTCTTCACAAACAGTTTGATAGGTGAAGGTGTGGGTTTAATGTCCTTGAAATGAGTCTTGATGTCTCTGCTGACTTTTGGCAGCAGGTTTGTTGCAGAGCAGGTTGGCTCATGGAACAGACAAGGATCTGCACAAGCCTGAACTTCTGAACTTTGGGGGAAAATAGGAGGCTCAAGGGGGAATATGTGGAAGGTGGTTGGGGAAGGCTGTACCTTCCCTGTATCTCAGCCAGTGGGGAAAGGAAGAGGGCAGCAAGCAGCCGGGAGTTTAGGAGAAAAGGAGGCTGAGTCCTCCAAAACCTTGAGAGAGAAAACCCCACGAGTGTGTGCCCCGATGGACTCCCTCCCTTTATTCAAATAAAGTTGCAGGACTCCTCTGTCTCATTTTTGGACATAAATCTCTGGCTTTTGTGGATTTTCTTGACAAAGGGCCATGGGACAGGATGGTGAATGGACCAGGGGTTACCTGCAGAGCCTCAGAGCCCACCTCATAGTGCTGTGTTCCTCCTCCTTATGGTGTGTTATCAGCCTGATAATATTTATTTGGCCCTTCATGATAACCCAGCCTTGCAGTCTTGGTACACAGAAGATTCTAGCTAAACTTTTCTCTCCTGTTGTGCACAACCAGCACTTTCTCCTTCACATGTTCTCACCAAAGCACTACCCCAGGGGAATATACTCTTTACATATTCCCTCGCCTGCCCCTCCTGCTCCAGCACTGTGCTGTTATTATTAAACTATTATTCCTCAGCTATTATTACTGCCTAGCAGAATCTCTTCACCGCCGCCTACAGCACTGTGCCCACAGTACCAGTGATGCCCTGGTGTTCTGAGTCAGCAGACTGAGGTTTTCATTGAGAACTGAGGATACCACATATGCAGATTATGGGGAAAAACCCTATTTCTGGTAAAAAAATCCATTTTTGGTCAACGAGCCAGCATAAATGTGGAAATGAAACTGAATTTGCTGAAAAGGTGAGGCTGAGAGGCATATCACCAATGTAAGGGGAAGCCAAATTACTTCAAGACCTGGATTAATAATTAGAACAAAGTGTCTGATTATACATTTATACAGACCAATAAATATTTCCATATGACACCAATGTGATAAAACCACTAAAATTCACATAATCTTTAAATTATTTTATAAAGTATCAGACAAAGCCTACAAGTAGACACAAAGATATGAAAAGGTGCTGAACAAATCATGATGGCACTGTATCTGTCCTTTCTTGTAGAATACTTACATTCAAGGAATATATATTTAATCTGAAATAGGTGCATGAAAAGGAACAACCAGATCCTTCCCTCTAGAAAGACACTAAAAGGTTCTGACCTGTTCACATCACAGAAATGAAGATCAGACACTTACTTAAACTAAATGCAATACTTGTCAAGAGGTTAAAACAAAACAAAGGAAAACACAAAGCAAACAAAGCAAAGCAAAACAAAAACAAAGGAGACAAAACCATGTTCTGGGATATATTTCAAATAGGAGTAGCAGAAATACCTATCAAGGCTTGAGAGACAGCCTAATCAGCTTGCTGCAGGAAACAGGACTCTATACTCCAGATGTTCCCCTATATTCCATTTTGCCATGGACTCGTGCACCCTTTCTGTCTTCAGTCCATCAGAAGTTTAATTATTCCAGAGAAATGAGGTTTGGTCTGGAAAAGAGGAGGTTCAGGAGGGACCTCATTGCTCTCTACAACCCTCTGAAAGGATGTTGTAGTGGATTGGGAGTTGGCCTCTTCTGCCATATCTAAAGTGAAAGAATGAGAGTGAATGGTCTCAATTGTGCCCGGGGATGTTTAGATGAGGTATAAGAAAAAAAGTCACTGAATGACTGGTCAGGCACTGGAATAAGTTGCACAGGGATGTGTTAGGGTCACCATCTCTGGAAGTGTTCAAAAGGCATCTGGATGTGGCACTTGGGGATGCATTTTAGGGGTGATTATGGTGCACTTATGGTTGGACTGGATGATCTTTAAGGTCTCTTCCAGCCTTGATGACTCTGTCATTCTGTGAATGGCATGGAAGAGGGATGAAAACAAGGCCACCCTCAGCTTGCCAATTAATGGCAAGCTATTAAGGTTCATATAGCAGAGCAGGCTCAAATACCTGTTGAGACAATCTATCCAAGGTGCTGGGATTATTCTATGTCTGTCACTAGAAACTATTTCCAAGCTCAAAACCAGAAGCCAGATCAGGGGCTTTGTGTCTCTGCAGCTATCTTTGTAGGCATGTGTCTGAAAGGAGCAGGGCTTAGGTCAAATCCTTCTGTTTTCACATTTTACCTAATGCACTGCTTACACAGTTCTCCAGGTGAGAACATTATAATTGTATCCAGGAATGGGATACTTTACTTTCTCCATTTCTCCCAATCATTGTAGAGGCAAATGAACCCAGATTGCTCTGCTAGGAGCAATAAATTCCACTAGATGTCAGGATATGTAAAAATTAGGTGCTGCTATTATAATCCAACATATACTTAAGGTCCTTGCCAAGTCATTATCCATGTAAACCATTGGGCTCTTGGGATAATCTACTTGACTGTTCTTGTATTTGTATTAACTCAAAGGTGCACGTAGCAGCACTCAACACAAAGGCATGCCTCCTGTGGATTATGATGTAATCTAAATAAGCAGTCAAATAGTTATAAACACACTTTATCTTGATCCTGATTTTCTGCAAGTTGCCTTCACCAATATTTCTTCTCTCTTAACTCTTAGAAAACTCCGAATTTTTGATGTTTTTCTTACTACACATAGAACTTTCTAAGAGGGGGTAGAAGCTTCTTTGAAAAGGAAAGTAGTATCTACTTTCAACAGAAATGGAGATTCTGTAATGCTCAAAATCTTGAGGAAGGCAGAACTCGTTACTGACCATAGTAATCTTGTCCAGTAGTAGCTCTTTCCAGATCTTTTGCACTTTAATTTGCTGGGAAAAGAGAATGTTAAGAGCTAAATATCCAAGGCAACAGGGTAATTATCTTTGGTTGAGGCAGAAGACCAGAAATAATCAACCTAGCATCTCAAGCCTCTCTGTTAGCCAAGAATATTATTCACTGCACATTCCATGAATCTTGTTCTAAAGAAAAGAGAATTAACATCAACATAGGTTTCCTGTATTCATCTCTGTACAGTCTCTTTCATAAATATGAATTAATCTTGTAGCACTTCTGTGAGGCAAAAATTATTGACCACAAAGGGAAAGACAAAAATCTGGAAGTTTGATGCCTTTTTTCCACTTTAAGACTGGATTTTCACAATACAGGAGAGAACTTGTAGGACTCTGAAGGCTCAGCAGTTCTCTCTTAGGGATTTTGGTTTCCTTTGTGAACTTCCGAGCATTCAGAGGTGTCTCAAGTCAGGCAAGTAAAAGTTAGAAATAGAGGGGTAGTGACTTGCCTTTGGAGAGGTTGTTTGAAGTAGCTTGGCTATCATCAGAGAACAGTTTTGCAGCAGAGGCAGGGGCAAGTTTATATGTGCTTATTATATTTATGCAGCCATCATTTGTATTCCTGCACTATTCACTGGTGTGCTTGTCAGTATTTTGAAGAGCTGAATGAACACTTTCTATGGAAAGGAACTAGGAGATAATAGGGCCTTCTAGGACTTCTCTCTCTGCCACTCCACCCCCTCAAAAATTAGAATATTATCTATGCTTCTGAAATTTAAAGCATTAGCCTTAGGCATGCTGCAATTAATAGCTTGGTGTGGCACTGTGAATTTGGTAGTACCACTATCCATCAAATACAATAATTAAATCACATTAGTCACTCAGAACATAAAGGAGTAGAAGACAGTGACTGAGCAGTGTTCTATCCTTCAACACATAATCTCATTTTGACTCACCATTTATAGAGCTCTCAGACTTTGGTGAGACTCAATCCCACTGACATTACCTCCAAAACAGAGATTGAATATAAGTGATTGGTTCTCAGAGATGCTGTTAGACCTCGCTGCTGTGCCTTGTAATGGATTATCTCTTAATCAGTCTGCAGTAATTTTAGCCTCATGAGCAAATGCATTCTAATTATATGCAGCTAGTGGGAGTTTTCACTTAGTACTGCAGCAAAAGTGGAGATTTTAAAATTGTGCTCAGTATTTCAGTACTTTTGAAAACCCTCAGATTCAGCTCCCAACCCTCTAGACAGGTATGCAGGGAACATTTATGACTTGTTCCTTGAAAATTGTGTTGATAGAATATAGAATTTTTTTTTTTTTTTTGCTTCAGCCCCCATTTCTCTACTCTCCCCATTTCTTTACAGGAAAAAAAATCTCTTAAATATCAATCAGTTCCTACCCTTTCCACTTCTTTTTTATTTGTGAAGATACTAGAAAGGACATTTACATTAATCTGAAGAGCATGGCTGGTAAAAATGAGGTATAACTAAAGGGAAAATGTTAGTATCTTTGAAACAGATGAAAAAGCAGTGCCTAGAGAGCAAAGGACTGGAACAATGCCATTTCAAAAATCTCTGAAAGTGAGCATCTAAATGAAGCTGAGGCAGCGTGTGCACCTGGCAGCAAAATCAGATTTTCTAAGCACAATATTCGCCAACGTTTTACTCTGAAAGATCTGTTATTTCCTGCACACTTCAAACTGAAATAATAAATGCTTGCAGAAAGCCAGAAGAAACCTCTTGAAATTCTGCAGAATCTGGCATTTGCTCTTGGTTTTTGGTTGGTTTGGGGCTTTTGTTGTTTTTGTTGGGGTGTTGAGTTTTTTGTTCTCGGTATTCTTATAGCAAGCCCTTGCTTTTTAAAGAGATATGCTCTTAGCAATGGTAAATGAAAATTTAAATAGACTGTGGCCTTCAAACCAAATCATATCTGCATGTCTGTTTCCAAAGTCCCTAATGAAGTGGATGAAAGATCCTGGAAAATCTCCTGAGGCTGTGATTTAATATATTTAATGTATATTAAGAAGTATATGAATGTAACCTTATTTTCTAAATATTAAATTTCATAATTCTTTTTAAAAATATACAGTTAAAGTTCATTATCCTTGATATTTAATTATCATTTTAACTACAGCAGAATACAATAGAGTAGGATAGAATTCCTCATAGAGTAGTCTAGTTCTATGAAATGTTGGATTACTCTAAAAAATGAAAAGATACTATTTTTTACTTTAACACCAGAAACACTGAGCCTTTAGTACACTGATGGTATTGTTACACCATAGAGATGGATTTTATATTTCTTTTGTTAATCCTGCCAGGTTGCAATGGTGCAGAGGACAGACTGGATAGATTTGGTGGTTGGAATGGGCAAGGTAGTCTTTTAAATCCACCCAGCAGCACATAGCTGAAAATACTGGAGGTGCTTTTAGTGATGAACAGTGGTCAGTAGGATTTTGTGGCTGTGTCAAATAACATGCACCTTTAACATCACAGCAGTGAGATGGAGACTCAGGACATTAGAAGGGCATCTAATTTTGCTTAGTCAGCTCCCAGTCATTTGATATGGATCACAGTATCAGACACAAGGATTAAATAGTTAAAAGACCTCTTTAGGATGAGCAATTTCCTTGGATGGTTGAAAATATACTTTTGATGTTTAAAATGCTTACGTGACTATGTAGACAGTAGAGTGGGAATAAATGCTACAGTATCTTTTTGGGAAGCCATATTATCTTTTGCTCTTCATACCTATTTTATTTCAGAACATAGAATCATTTAGGCTGGAAAATACCTCTAAGACCATCGAGTCCAGCCCTTAACTGCTGCTTCTGAGTGTGAAGGAGGTGGTACAGACAAGACCAGGTATAGTTCATGATCTTTCTTCAATCCAAAGTTTCTCAAACCAATAAGAAGCAGTGATGCTCCCACAGGTTATTGCAGTGCTCATTGCCAGCTACAAAGCTGAGCATTTGTTTATGCCTCATGATACTGATTTCCCTGCATTTTTACTGACCAAGAACAATTCATCTGCCTTTATTCCGTATTATTTGTGGTCATAAAGGATTAGCTATGCAGCACGAACCTTTGATTTAGAACTATGAGGGACATGGACAGAGGCCAAGAAAGGATGGAAAGAACAGTTTGTTAAAACTGAAAAGACAAAATTGGACACAATATTTAGGTTTTGTAACACTGCATTTTACTAGGTACGTGTGTTTGTTACGTGTATATCAGCTGGAATCAAGCAGTTTCAACACAAAGAGATTTCACAAAATTGCCCTGAAGCACACGTAGCAGCTCTCCCTGGCCCTCTTGCACCCTGGTATCAGCTGGGGCCAGACACAAAAGAAGGAAGCCCATGAAAGAAGCAAACAGTAATTCAACCAGCAGTGTGCAAGCATGGTACACAGGAAGAAATAACTGAGTGCCCTATACTTAGCAATACAATGTGGTAGACAAACCAACACCTCTAAATTGTGCTGGCAAATCTAGAGTAACATATGGAAGTAGAATCTGATTTTTCAGCAATGAGTACTCCCCATTTTCAGGAGGTTTTGTGTTGGATGTAGCCACATCATTAGCCCCTTCTGATGTTGAGAAAAAATATATTTTTGATAGATTTCCCTAGGATTGGTCAAATTATCTCTGTTTAGAGTCAGATTCCTTTAATCCCTTTGCATTCTAATTTCACTCAGGTCATGAATTTCATTACTTTCTCTTAATCTTCAGTAAGCAACTTACTGTCATCTACTGTGTACCACTAAGAAAACTGCAAAGGTATTTCTTTCAGATGGCAAGGCCACATTAAAAGCTCCCATTTCACTTTGAATGATTTCCTTTTCACTAAAAATGTGCTTCTGCAAAAATCTACTGCCAAAATTATCAAAATGCCAGAGCCAAATTCTCCCACTAAATGCTTCAGCATGTTCACTACCTCATTTAGAAAGAAGGACAACAAAGCCACTGAAGAATTGTTCATCTGCAGCTAAATTGTCTTCCTCTTGCCCTTTATAGCCCATGTCAGCCTACAGCCCATGCTTTCTGGAAACAAAGATTTCTCCCAATAAACATTTTATTTGAAAAAACATCACCCGAAAAGTAACTGAAAATAGAGAGTGGAATAGTAAAAAAATACATTTTGAGAGGTAATCTCTTCCAGAAAGGTTGGAATAAACCTTTTCACACCTCATCATTATTGCAAGATATTAATCTGTCCTGCACCAGAGGAAGCTTCTATTGGTTTTTTGGGGGGTTTGTTTTTGTTGGTTTTTTTTTTTTTTCTGAGAGATGAAATTACATAATTTCAACCCAGTAGTTACCTGTCTTTGTTCTTAAGAGTCCTGTCAGTTTTTGACTTTTGACATCTTCCATTAAAGTTTTCCCAAAGCCACACCAAACCCTGAACACTGCCAGGGATGTGCCATCCACAGCTTCTGTAGCCAACTGTCCTAGTGTCTCATCACCCTCATAACAGAGAATTCCTTCCTAGTACATAATCTAAACCTGTCCTCTTTCTGTTTACAGCCATTGTCCCTTGTGCTGTCACTGCAGATCTTGGTAAAAAGTCTCTAGCTGACCTTCTTTTAAGCCCCTTTTAAATAATGAAAAGATGCAATGTGTTGTCCCTGGAGCCTTTTCTCCTCCAGACTGAACCACCTCAGTTTTCTTGGCCTTTCTTCAACAAGAAAGGTGCTCCATCCCTCTGACCATTTCTGTGGTCCTCCTCTGGACCCACTGTAACAGGTCCATGTGTTTCTTGTGCAAGGGACTCCAGAGCTGGATGCAGTGTTCCAGGTGGGGTCTCACCAGAGCAGAGCAGAGGGGCAGAATCACATCCCTCGACCTTCTGGTTGTGCTTCTGTTGACACAGCCCAGGATACACCTGATTTTCTGGACTGCAAGTACAC
The DNA here is from genome assembly GCA_013398075.1 of Notiomystis cincta. Lineage (NCBI taxonomy): Eukaryota > Metazoa > Chordata > Aves > Passeriformes > Notiomystidae > Notiomystis > Notiomystis cincta. The sequence goes on along the minus strand of VZRX01006596.1, from coordinate 28,319 downwards.
ACTGTCAGCTCTTATCTTATTTTTCATCTACAAAAATCCCATGGAGCTCTTTTAAAACACATAGTTATTTTATATTTTTATACTGCTATTAAAACATCACACTAGCGTTCTGAAGTCCAGTAAATAAAACAAGTCCTCCCAAGTTTGTGAGTAACCTGTATTTGTTACTCCATGCAGCTTCTAATGATCTTTAAAGAACATGCTTCTGATAAAAAAACAATTAAAAATCACTGCTTTAATGGTATGTTGTTACTGACTCCCTTCTACAATAAGATTATAAAGAAAATGAAACATCACATGAGCTGTAATAAATGTTTACACAGAAACAAAGAGCCTTTGCTAATGACCACCAGTCAGTTGCCACCTGCTTCAGCCAAAGGTGTCCTTTTCTTTCATTCCAAATAGTGTTCAGGCACTTCAGAAAGTCATGTGAATAATTTAAATACTCAACTCACACTTAAGAGTAATTTATTTACTACTTACAAAACTAAAGGTAGAACAAGGAACTGTGGATGGAACATTTTTCCAACAATGTGACTTAAATGTTGATGCAGTAAAATAAGGTGAATTCCATCCTCTTTCTGCAAGGGACCAAACCAGAGTACTAAATTACTGACACACAAAAAAAGTAAAATTCTACTTCTATAAATAAAATTAACATCAATATGTTTCTGGAGTTCATTTATTTACCAAAGAGTCTAGATTTAATTCCTGTGTAGTATTTCTTCAATTTTTAAGGGGAAAAAAGCCCAAGACACCTGATATTGAGGCATAATTAAAGAGAAATTTTTAAAATAGCATATTAAGACAGCTCAAATATTAGTTCCCTTCAATTCATTATTTTTGCACCTTTAATGTAAAGAGAAATAAACCTTTTCTTCCAGTCAGAAATTTCTGTCCCTCAAAATTACTAGAAGACAGATTAGCTATGGAAACATGAGGTATGAATTTGTGGCGTGGTGTGAACCATTACGCTCAATTTATCTGTTAAGGACACGAGCAACTCGCTACTGCCAAGAAGAAGGTTGTAGAGTACCTCCAGTTTTAGTGGTGGAATAATTTGGTTTATTACTTTTCTGAACTTGCATTAAGATATACTGTCCCTAGTCCTTTTACTTCATTTCTATCTCCCTTCCTAATACCTTCAAAGGCGTGCCAAGTACTCACCTTATGTGCATCCACCACAGGGAATGTGCACCGAAGGTGAGACTCAGTTCTCAGGGAGGCAGAGTACACACATACATGTCTTTGCAGCACAATGGTGACCTTGAGTGTAGATGCTGGTTTGGAAGGCAGATAACTACAAACAATGGAAGGAAACAGAAACACCCTTGACAGATTGCCCATGGCCTCAGGTTAAACCAAAGAGAGAAAGCTGAACTTGATTTTGAATTAAACAATGGTTTCCCTCTAAGCATGTGGAAAAGCGAATCTCACGGAAGATTTGCAAATCAAGTCTACGTTATGTGTTTGAAACGAAAGTCCAAGGCAGACGAGGTGTGTGCAGGACTCCATAGTGGAACCTCCACAGTTTCTGACCCGGTTTCCTCCCAAGGCCGGCGAGCCGCCAAGAGCCCACACTGGACCCCATTTTTAGCCCTTTGAAAGACAGCTATGAAGGCACAAGCCGCCGGCGCGACCCGCAGACCCCGGCGAGCTCTCCCCGGCAGCATCTCACCGTCCCCCTCCCTGCCCCGACGGGCGTGTGCGGCTCGCAGAGCCGGCGGCGACAGGGACGCGAGTTGTGGGGAGACTTTCCGCATCACAAACTCTCCGAAGCGCTCCAGGTGCCGGCAGCCGTGAAAGGCGAAGGTGCCCACGGCCGTCCCTGGCTCGCCGCCGCCGTCGGGGGCGGGGAGCGCAGAGGAGAATCGAAAGTGAAGGGAAGTCAGCGCCCGGCGGGGCATGCCCGGGGCTGCGGGAGGCGCAGCGCCGCTGCCCGGCGGGCGCAGACACGCGTGGGTGAGCGCGGATGCGCCCCGCGAGGCTCCGCTCCCGGGCCGTGACTCCAGGGCGCTGCCGCCCAGCTGCCGACGCCCCGGGCAGGGCAGCCGCCGGCGATGCTGTGCTGCATGCCTGGCGTGGCTTTCGTCCCCGCTTTGCTCGTCTGCTGGTCCTCGGCCGCCTTCATCATCTCCTATGTGATCGCCGTGCTGGGGGGGCACGTCGAGCCCCTCGTCCCCTACATCAGGTGAGGCGGGGGCGCGGGGGGAGCGGCCGAGGTGCGGGGCTTGTGTGAGTGTGATCAGGGGCGGTGTCCCGAGGGGCTTCCCGGAGAGAGTGCGGGTCCCCAGGGGAGGAGAGGCAGTGGAGGGACCTCCCCGTGACAGGGGGACACGTTGGGCACTCCCGGCACCCATCACACCTCTAGCGCCTCTGAGAGCCACAGGACCAAAACACTGGAGACACGATGGAAAGGACATGAAAGTTTTCTGCTGCAGCCAACGCAGGCCTGATCCTAGAAAATCTTTAGGATTGCATGGTAGAAGTGTAATTTTGTTTGTATAACTCCAGAACTAGTCCAAAGTGCACCAGATAGTGACAGGACTCAAAGCCCTGTGAAGACTTTTGCAGTACACACATCCCCACAAACATGCATGTTTTATATTTCACTATAGGACCAATGGGTTTTAAAGACTTGCCAAGAGATACCTGGCATCTTTTTTCTATAACTTTGGTCACTTAAGTGAAATTCTGTGTAAATCATTCTTTATGCACGGCTTATGTTAACATTTAAATCTAAACAATTAAAACATTTAAATCTAAACAATTAAAATGTTAGTATTTATCTCTCAATAGATTGAAGGTTAGCCAGAAATACAAGAGTGTCTCTGATATACAGAAGATCTAAACAAGGTTTTAAAATATATCTTTCAAGATACCTCTAGACCTAATTCCTTGAAGGACTGTTTGGACATGCATAATTTCAGAAGACTGCTAACCTGATTGGTACATACAAGAAAACTTGATTGAAAATTAGGGTTTGTCATCATAGGCAAGAGCAAATGACACCACAACCCACAAGACAACTGAGCTTCATTCAAATTGAGCCAGAGAAAGTTGGACTTCATGCTTATATCAGCAAAACTTTTTAAGACTCTCTGCACAAATCTGGAAAGCTCTTGGAAAGCCTTGTTCTTGTACTTGAACAAATACCCTACTGCTCATCCTTGATTACATACAAAGCTTTACTGACTCACAAGTGCTTCTGATCAGGGCAATTTATCCATTATTAACCAAGAAAAAAACCACATCTGAAATAACTATATATGGGTTTTGTACAGAAATATTTTGATATCCTGTAGTAAGAAATTTGACAGTTTATGTTTCTTATGTTGAAGCCATGTCAGAGAATAAAATACATGAAAGAACAGGATATGTTTTTCATGTATAGTTTTGTTTGCAGTTAAGTTTTTGACAGCCCAGGTATCTTAACTGTGTCATTCTTTTTAAAAGGGATAGACCAAACCTTGAAGTCACAACTGTACAACTCTAATGAATGTATCACAGCTGCCTTAACTAATAGCTCCCAGAAAGCATCATTCTTTAGCTCTGGAATCACAATAAAAGTCCACATACCCTAAAAAACCCAAACAAAACAAAGACATAAGAGGCTGCACCAGTGATTCCCCCTCACATTCCAGGCCCTCTGCATTTACTAGTGAAGTTTTTAAAAGTCTTGTTCATGTTACATCCTTTTAACACCACATCTGAAGTAAGGATATACATTGAGTATTGGTGAAGAATCTGCAACAATTGTAAGGGCACATGGTCTAAGACCAAGAACTTCATAGAAGATGTACTTGGGAATAATACAAGGTTTCCTTCTAAGTACTCAGGCCAACAGTCAAACCACAGTTTATATTCTTAATTTGCAGGTCATTGCTTTAGCCTAAGAATCCAAATCATGTGATTGAGAATGTGATTTAGTAAAACTAAGAGTGTTTAAAAAGAGGAAGAATGTTGCAACATTTCAGTTGTGCAATATCTTAAAATGAACTATAAAAATTAAATAGAGTTCGTATGGGGAAATTCCAGTTACACAAAGCAGAAGAATATTGACAAGCTTTAGTTCAACATTTCTGTAATTCTTATATACATTCCTCAAGTACTCTGTGTATTCCTTGGAGTGACATTAATTTGATTTGTTTACCATGTAGCAGCTGCTACGGTGAGATACCACACCTAAATTTGTCATTGAGGCTGTGCTAATGTCTCGTCAAGTAAACCATATAAATGCATTTCTGGGTAGATAAAATTAATATGATTTTGTGTTTTCTAGCAGCTGAGTCCTAAAAGATCATGAGGGTGTGCCCAAATTAGTCCTGTTACTCATACTACTCAAAATCCAAACCAATTTGGATGTGCTGGGTGGCTGTTTGCTCATTTGAATTCTCAGTGGAAGAGTAAAGGAAATTTTCTTGATGGTATCTGCTACCAGTTGGTACCTCTGGAGAAATCAGAATCCCTGTAGGTAGAATAGAATCTTCCTATTTTAAAAACTGGGACTTCAGTTTGAAGAGAAATAGTTTATGATGGCTCTGAAGAAAATTCAATTACAATGAGTCTTTTGGCCCTAAAATATTTATTCCTTGTCTCCTTCACCTTCTTGTCTTTCCACTCTTCAAAAGACTGTTTGTTTTTAAAATTCTACTGCATGAGATGGTGACACAAATGTTGTCATTTTCATACAGGGCTCCTCATCTTTTCTGTGGTGGTGGTGAAGTCACCTATGCACCAGCTCAAATAAGTGAGCACATTTTTGTTTCAAATATGCCATTTGATTTTTTCTTTTTCATAAAATGGAGGGGATTGTCATCAAATTTTTTTTTTTTTAAAATCTTTTTTTCCAAAGCAGCAGACCCGAAGAGAAATGGAAATTAATTCAAGTCTTCATTTAGCTTCGGGGATTTTTAAATGGAAAATATAGCATTAAGAAGATCCTGTCCTTAAAAGTCCAGTAGAGTACATTGTAAATAGATTGTAGATGTGATACAGTATTCCTGGTATGAATTTTCTTTAAAGCATAATCGAAGACTTTAAACTCTTATAATAGTAAGAGTTTAAAAAATCTACAACAGCAAAAATCAGCTATAATTTCCCTTTAGCTTGAGAAAATCTTTTGTTAAAAAATGGAGTTCAGTGCAATTTCAGGTTATTTGGATTGTTCTTACGGTGTGTTCCAAGAACTTCAAATGGCTTTCTATGTGTGTGCCAATTCCATTCTCTTCTCACCTAAAGCCCTTCAAAAGCTTTGAAGTGATTACAGTCCTTTACTTACCACAGAGTGGTTTCTGATTTGAAAAAGTCCTTGAAGATTGTCACAAGTGGACCACTTTTTAAATGGACTCCTTTGTCGTGGTAATGAAAACACTCCAGAAACAGAAGGAAAAGATGAAGTTCAAGGTTAAAAAATGGACTAAATAAAATGTGAATTAAGATGAGTTTCAGGTGTGTCAAACAAACAAACAAACAAACAAACAAACAACTTAGTTTACTGTTTTCATCCATTTCATTATCAAAGAGAAACAAGATTAATACAGACTGCAAGCTGGAACAAGTCTTCAGAAATCTTTACAAGAAGAAAATTCAGGTGAATAGGGATTCTTAATGTCTGAGAAGTTGTAAAAACTTGTCTAAAAGCCTGGTCCAAACTTTTGTTGTTTGAGAATTTGGAACCAATCTAGTAAAAAGAAATATACAAATTTTCTCTTTTTTTTTTTTTTTGCTTCAGCTTTTCATCAGAAAGGATCCTTCTTTTATCCTAAGCTTCCTGTTGTTGATAAATGAGCAACTTTTGTTACACAAATCCTTCCGTAACATAGAAGGGGTTGAAAAACAAACACGAATTTCTAAGATAATCAAGTCATTAGAGGTGGTCATAATCTTCTGTCCTGAACTTAACAAAATTGTCAAAATCCTTGAGAGTGATTGCTTAAGGAGAGAGTGCTTTCTCTTTTGGCTGTTGAGAGCATTCATGCTGAGGTCATTTTGGCTGTACTCAGTGGTAGCTTCAGAATCGTAGCTCTGAAACCTAATCCAGCCTCACTCTTGGAATAAACAGTATTTATTTTCTTGAATGGCACAAAAATATATCCCTAGCTAGTACCTACTTGTCCCATCATACAGAGGTTCACAGAATCAACATGGGTTGGAAAAGATCTCTGCAGTTATTGAGTCCAGCCTATGACCAAACTCCACCAGGTCAGCCAGACCATGGCACTAAGTCCAGGCTTTCCTCTAACATTTCCAGGGATGGCGACTCCACCATCTCTCTGGGCAGTCCATTCCAATGTCTAAACACCCTTTCTGTGGAGAAAATTTTCCTAACATCCAATTTAAATCTCTCCTGGCCCAACATGAGGCCATTTCCTCTTGTCCTATTGCTTTTTACTGGAGAGGCCAGCCCCCACCTGGCTACACCCTCCTTTCAGATAGTTGTAGAGAGCGCTAAGATCATCCCTGAGCCTCCTCTTCTCCAGGCTAAACATTCCCAACTCCCTCAGCTGCTCCTCATCAGACTTGTGCTCCAGAGCCTTCCCCAGTTCCATTGCCCTTCTCTGGACACACTCCAGCCCCTCAGTGTCTTCCTTGCATTGAGGGTCCCAAACTGAACACAGCACTTGAGGTGTGGCCTCACCAGAGCCAAGAACAGGGGGACAATTCCTGCCCTGGTCCTGCTGGCCACACTGTTGCTGATACAAGCCAGGATGCCTTCTTGGCCACCGGGGCACAACCTGGCTCATGTTCAGCTGCTGTCAACCAGCACCCCAGGTTCTTTCCTGCTGGGCAGCTTTCCAGCCACTGCTCCCCAGCCTGCATTGCTGCCTGGGGTCGTTGTGGCCAAAGTGTAGGACCCAGCACTTGGTCTTGCTGAACCTCCTACCACTGGTCTTGGCCCATTGATTCAACCTGTCCAGATCCCTCTGCAGAGCTTTCCTACCCTCCAACAGATTGACACTCCCACTCTTAGGAGAAAGGTTTGTTCTTTTCAGAATCTTTGCTCAGTGTCCACTAAAATTGGCATGAACTAAACCCCTTATGTGTTCACATTTCTGATAGAGAGTTTTTGGGTACCTCTGTTCAAGCACACTATCCTGCCTCTCAGTACTGCCCAGTAACTGAAAGCTTAGCTCACAGCCAAATCATGTAAAGATTCAAGAACCAGATGTTTTCCATCGGCTTGACCAACAGAACCTGATGAAATAGGTATCAACTGGCTGTATGTTAAACAAGAAAAAGCAAATACTAGAGAAGAAAAATCAATGCAAAGAGGTGGCAATATCACAGCACTGTTCTTTCAACAGAACACTCACCTATAGAAGAGTTGTGTCAGAAGGAGCTTGAGCCCACACACTCCCAAGGAGTATGTTCATTCTGTGCGAAAAGGGCTCTCTCTGGGGTGGGTGCTTGCACATGTGTAGGGAAAAGAGGAAAAAGGATTCTGTTGTGAGGTTGTTCCATTTTCTTCACAACAAATATTTTGTATACATTCCTGTTTTCATATATATAGTTGTGCATGTAGATATGTATGTAAATTCTGTAGATGTTCTCACACTCACGCTTCCTTTCTCTGTCCAAGTGAACTTCTAATTATCCCCTATAAGGCTGAAGTGTTTCATCAGAAGAGACTTCCAATGTCTTGGAGATAGAGTACTCTTAAGCTGTATCTACATTAGTAAATTAAACAGTTGCTAGGAACATTCCTGGGCACTGGAACACAATTTCTCTCATAGGGTAAAGTCCTTTTAAGGAAATCAAATCCAATTCTCTGACATCTTAAGACAGTGATTGCCATTAGATATATTTTCTTCTATCACAGTGTTAAATTGACAGATAAAAGAAACATAATTTCTAAAATGTCATTTATGTAATCATGCATTCATGAGCAGAGTACTGCTCTGTCACATCTTTGTGTATTGCACACAGTAAAAGAAGAAATATAGTTCAAAGACTATGCTTTCAAAATATGCTTTCTTTTGGAAAAGAAATGTTCTCTACTACAAATGGAGGCTGTATGCAGCAGAAGATATGTTGAAATGCCTTACACACACAGCAGCAGTTCACACAAGTTCTATTTCTCTTGGGATTTCAAATATAAGTCTCATTTATGCTTCACAGGTCTCAATTAACTTTTAATTTGTCTCTCTTCCTGCTTTAGTGACACTGGAACTAAACCTCCGGAGAGTGGTGTCTTTGGTTTTATGATTAATATTTCAGCACTTCTAGGTATGTATAAGGTATTTGGGTTGACCAGAATGAAAAAATGAGAATTAGTGAAAGCTGCCTGCTTAAATTGCAGAAATGTATTCAGTCTGCTGCAGAAAAACTACTCCACAGCCAAATGGCAGTATCAGGTAGATGTAATACCTGGAGAGCTGGGTCCTTAGGAGCAGTTTATGCAGGCTTAGAGGCACTTGTGTCTCTTCAGAGAACCTCATCAGTGCAAAGTAGTCAACATGCTGGAAATAAAAGTGGAACAAAGATGGCATAATTACTCTGCAAAAACTCTGGTGTAAGGAAACTTTAGGTTCTAAGATGCTGCAGCAAAGGGAAGAAGAGGGTTGAAGCAACGCCTGATTTTCTCCACAACATGCTGACTTCTCTACAAAATGACTGATGTGAATCAGGAAGTTTGACATTTTCTATTATCTTATAGAGGATGGAGGATCAAGAGCTGGTTACCTCTGTATATAAGTAGTTATGATGGCCTTAAGGCAAAGTAAAAATCACGTATTTTACCTTTTCTAAGGGCCTCATTCAGTCACACTATCTTGGTGTATTTCATGTAACCTCACAGTGTCTGGGCAAAGTTACCTGATTTATTTTTCCAACTGTAATTAGACTGAAACTGTGTTCTGTTTTATGTAACTGTGGAATTCAGTCTGCAGCTTTTTACATCCTGAAGAACCATGATTTCCTAATTCAGTACAGGTGTTTGTCAGGACAGAACTGCATATTAGGGTCATGCATGTGGCGACTGCAAACAGGAATTAATTCTTCAGATCTTCCATTATAAGGAGATGTACTTCTGGTACAAGACTGCATCTCAGAGCTGAATAAAGCCTCCCATTTCCAGCTTATAGTTCTGTAACATCTGTTCCTAATGTGGAATGGCAATGCCTCTGTGCCCAAAACACACAGGAGAATGGGATTTAAATTAGTGCTTTTCTTGAACTGATGTGCAGTTAGTTCCAGATAGCAATAATGTGCAATTTTAAGACAAGGATAATGTTAAAGTTCTATCTGAAAATTCATCTGAATGAACTTCTTCATTCCAGTAGATTTAAAGGTAATATTATTTATTGTATTATGCTTATCGTTGTATTCTGCATGTCATGTGTTACAGAAAAACTGTTAAAATGTAATCAGTATGTGATCATTGAAAACAACACACTTTTTTTTTGTTTTTTCAGCTTCAATTACAATGTACATCAGATATTTATTAATAGAGAAGCAAAATGAGTCATCACACTTTGTTAGGTCTTCATGCAATATGTTTACATTATGTATTGGATTGATGGGCTGCACTGGAATGGGCATAGTTGCAACTTTTCAGGTATGACCATAAAATTCATAATAAAAGTGGAAATAAGATTGTTTTACCATTAAAGATTTCAGCTAGATAACAGTGATTAACATTATCCCCATATGGATACTTGGAAAATGGAGTAAGAATGCCATTCTTGCTCTTGCCTTTTTTCAGTACCTTTCCAGTGACAGATTTGTTTCCTCCCTATACACAAGTATTTTTGTTTGTGCAGTTATGCCATTAAGGGGTTTTCTGTATGCTTGTCTTGTAACAGGTCTGTACTATATGGATTTTATTTTCTGGAAAATTTTTACTGTGAAAATTTGACTGTAAAAACTTTGCTATTCCAAGTTTAGTTCACTTATAATCAGGTAGGGCAGAATAAATCAGACTACCAAAAGCATTTGCATTTTTAACTGAATGATGGCACACTCACCAGCAGCATTTTCTACAAAATAAACTAGTCTTATCTGACAGGTTAGAACACTGAGCACAATATCAGCCTGTTCTTTTGAGTCTATAGGAGATGGCATGACAACATGTTAAGTCTTTTGATAGAGACATGTAGAACCTGAAAGGGTTAGACATCTCATTAGAAATGAAAGTCTACCCCCCAGTATCTGAAAGAACATTCCATAGAGAGAAAAAATACTGAAACAGATTATTCATTTCACCTTTTCTAGTGAGGAAGTGTATAACATTGTAGATTCTGAGGCAAGTATTAGGACAATTGCCCTGAAAGCTTCAGCCTAGGATCAAGTTAAATTTAATTGGCAGGCAGCTTGAGATATTGCCTTAAAGTCTGTGGAAACAGCTACATTATTTCTTTTAAAGCATGGTCTACCTTGGAACCTTTTGTTAAATACTATTGTGCTCATAGAGTGACATGATAACATACAGAGAAATTGAAAATAAAGATTGTGAAGGCTTCAGCAGCCAGTGGAGTTTTACATGTAATGAACATGGTGTTTTCAGACAAAATCCCCTCTGCCTTAGGATAATAACATGCTCTTTTTAGTTTGCATCCAGGCAGAGTGTGGATTGCAAACACCACAAGTACTGTAGTCCATTCTCATCACACCATTTTACTTTTAAGGAACTACTGTTATTTATATATGGCACCAAAAAAAATTTGGATGATGCCTGACTGAAGTAGAAAACAAACTTTGCTTCAATAGGGAAAAGACAAATCAGGAATGCAAAATAATTTGTGAGAATCAGGGAAGCAGAAACTTTGATCCTAATGTTTCTAAAGGATTTCTTGACAGTTGTAACAGTGGTTCTTGTCTAATCTCTGTTAGGTGTCATTGCCAGTCCATAAACTCCTTCCTCACCAAACTTCTATTTTCTCTGCTTTGACCCTGCTTTCCATGTTAAGTGCAGTTTGTAGAAAGGGTTCTGAGCATGATAAGAATCTAATCTAGCTAAGCACCTGATCTAGCAGATTTTCAAGCATGCCTAACTGTCCAGGAAGCTGGAAACGATGGCTTGCAAGCCTTCACTCTTTTCACTGTATGTGTACAACTAGTGAACTGTACATTCCTATCTCCATTTGCCGATAGAATAACCAAGACTAATAATGAGGAATAATGAGGAGGATGTGAGATTTGCTCAAGGTCAGGTGATTGTTTCAAGTCAGGAGATCAAAGCAAAGCTGGAATTAGAAATTCTTTCCTTAGTATTCAGTCTGATTCCTCTAATCAGTATGTCACATAGAAAACTTACATTCATGTGCACTGCCTGTTTCTTCAGACAGTAGCAGCTAACCACAGTGCTGATTCTCTTCCCAGGAGCTGGCTGTTCCCAGTGTCCATGACATAGGAGCTTTGGTGGCATTTGGCTCAGGTGTTGTATACATCACACTTCAGTCTATAATCTCTTACAAGTCCTGCCCACGATGGAACACTTTCTTCGTATGTCACATAAGGATGGCCCTATCTGTAATATCGTGCATTGCTTTCATTCCCAGTATCCTTTATGGTGTATCCCACGGTTTTCCCTTTATGTCTTCATGGTTTTCCTTTTAAGTTAAATCATTGCTGATAAATGAGGTCACACTCTTTACTTAGGGCTGTCTAATGTATACAGTATAACATGTTGAGACACCATTAATAGCATGAAGATGAGTTTTGGCGGCTTCTAAAAAGCATTATCTCTTATTTCAGCAGTACATTTAAAATTAATGCCCCAGTGTTCTTCACAGAATCATACGCTAGTGAAGCTAGAGCAACTTTCCAACCTCCTGCACTTGATGCAGAGCAGGCAGGAAGTCTTGAAAATAGGGAGTCACTGCTTCTACAATGAACCAAACATACGGAAGTTGAAAATACAGGTGGCATACAAGCCTGGGCAGATCATTTTGATCATGTTGCTTGGTGCTTGTTCTCAGCAGTCACCTCCCTTAAAGTCACATTGCACAACTCCCTGGCTTTCCCTGTGGCATGCTGTAATTAGAGTCGTCTCACTGATTTTATTGGCCTTGGGTGATCCGCCAGTGTGATTGCAGCAGATCAGCACAGGATCCACAGCAGCCACAGCCTGCTTTTGGGTTCAGGAGCTGAGAAAGGGCTTTGAAAGAGGGCCTCAGTCCCCAGAGGAAGTTGTACAAACAGATCAAGGCAACTATTGTGCACCACTGGAAACCAACAGGGTTCTACTTACAGCAGTGCAGGACTCTGCTCCCACAGTTACTGATCACAAAAATCACCCGAGTTTTGGAGTGTCACCTCACTGTCTCTACTTGGAAAGAACACACAGAAATGTGTTCTGATTGCTGCTACCACCTACCTTGTAATAATGCTTTTCATTTAATTGTATTCTTAACACCTTGGTTTGATACTCTGGTTGTTGTTTAGGATCTCCTGTGCTGCAGAAGGGGAAGATGGGTTTGGTTGGTTTTTTTTTTTTTTTGTAAGCAGACATTTTCACTTTTACTCACTAGTATTGTATAATTTCCTTTACACTGTTTTTCCCAGTGATTGTGTTTGCTTCAAAAGTTTCCATGAGAAAAATTGATTGGACTCCAGGTGAAAAGGTAAAATCTTATTAGGTAGCCAAATTACCTGGTATCATATTATTTAGGGAATGCTGTTATATTTATCTTAAAGTATTACAAACACATCAGAGACTTCAAATAGTACATTATCATGAACAGATTTATGCAAAGCTGGTTTCCAGTTACTTCTTCATTAGAAAGATATCTGTGGTATGAGTAAGAAAACTTCCCATAGAAAAAAACTACCCCCACCTCCCCATATTCTGGAAATTAGTTGTTCTACTTCTTTTTATAGTCAATTTTTTTGAAAATTTTTTTTTCACATGAAACAAAAAGTGGACCAGTTTAATTCTGTAGTTTTTGAGGTTTTTTACAACATTGATTTTCTCAGCTTTTTCACCATTCGTTATTAAATAGTCTTTGATACTGTCATAAATATTTGGAGTCTGATCTAAAGCATACTAAAGTTAATTTTAAGTATTTGAGTTGATTTCTATGTTTTCAGAATGACAGCTGCAAAAAACTAATTTTTCATTTTGGACAAATTTTGCTGAAAAGAAATATTCAAAAAACAAGTTAAATAACGCAGAGAGAGCTTAATAAAAGCACACTTAGTAAATGTACTTCAACCAAACAGTGGCAAGGACTCTGTGAGATAAATCTTTGCAAATTAGACAATCTTAGTAATATCTTCAGGGGTTTTGTGGGTTTTTATGAGATGCAAGGATGAAATAAATGGCTTTACTGAAACAGATGGCATGTTTGTTGGTGGCATGTTAAGAAACACTTTGCATTCTGTTTGTGTCATGTGACATAAGTTTTCTGTGACAATCTGAAAAACAAAAGTCTTGTCAGGAGCTGTCATAAAGGGCAGCCCTCCATTTCAAACATGGTGAGAATTTGCTCAGTATTCCCGAGCTCAGTGGCTCTGAGTGAGAGCTTGGAATGTGGGCACTTCAGTAATCTTAACAGAAGTAACACCTGAATGTTTTCAGGTTCATTTTATATTCAAATTGTACTTGATACTGTGCTAATTGTAGTTACCTTGTACTGCCTTTGATGGTACTGCACATGACTTAATGCAACACATGCACCCTTGATAAATTTACTCATCATTCTGTAAAAACAAAGTGTGAATTGATTTTTATACTACAGGAATGACAAGTCATAAATCTTACTTGTTGAACTTACAGAAGGAAATGTCTATATCATTCCATACTTCTTTTGTTTGGCTGTTTTATCTGAAAATTTGTTTTATGTCTCATTCCCTCAGGATTATACTTACCATTTTATGAGTGCAATCTGTGAGTGGACGGTGGCCTTTGGTTTCATCTTCTTCTTTTTAACATTCATTAGAGATTTTCAGGTTGGTATCTACATATTTTAGCAGTGACTAAATGCTATAAAGAGAAAAATACCATTCTTTACTTCAGAATTGTATTTCTTTTACAAATTTTACCAATCACAGAACAGATTTCTGTCTACATAATGAATATTTTCCTCTTTGATTTTAAAGCATAAAATTCAGTTTAATAGTTCAATGTGTCTGTTCTTGAACATTATTAGGTCAATTAATATATTCTTCTTATTTAGCAATCTTTTTGTAGAAAGAGGCCCTTTAAAGGTGACATAATAACAAAATAAATGATGCGAGTAAAACTTAATTTCTTTCTCCCTGAGGGATTTTATATTATAATTCAATGAATTTCAACCATTGATATATTTCCTTTCTTTTTAAAAACTACACATTTTGCTAAATGTTTTCTCACAGTGCAAAGAATATGAAATACTTCTTGGAAAAGTTTTGACACAAAAGCCTTCTGGTTTGGGTAGCTGGATTCAGAGTTAACATATATTTTGCTAACCAACAGCAAAAATTTCCATGCCTGTTTAGTTTTGACTTAGTACTGAATAGACCATGGCTGTAGGGCTTTTCCTTAATTAAAAAAAAAACTAAATTAAAAAAGAATAAAATAAAAAAAGCTAGGTTCAGCAGAAAAAAACACTTATTTTGGAAAAAAAGGTAGTTGTTCAAAATTACACAACACATGATCTTAAAGGCATATAATTACCTTCTAAAACTGACAATTACTGAAATGCCATTCCAAAATGTAGGCACCATTTAATGCATCATTTCTGGGAGGAGGTATTTATTGCCAGTCCATCACTCTCTGATGTCATATCTCATACAGATGATGGCATCTCTTTTATCAAAGGTCAGACACTTCCCTTGGAGACACAGATTTGCAGGACAATGCAGTAGTTCTCAGAATATTTATCAACAGTCCTTAGCTGATAATTCTGCTTCAGGAACATTGAAAGTTTTAACTAAATATAAATACTGTGAATGTAATAAATAAGAGAAAGTGATAGAATTAAACAAAATGGAAATGCACACATTTTAAATTACAGGCTATAGAATAGCATGAAATCCAATGTTAGAGTCTGACAATGACAGAAAAAGTTTTTTAGATTCCACCCTCTTTTTGTCCTAACCAGTGCTCAGAGAAAACCAAGATATTAATTCAGTAAAAAAAAACCCTGCCATACTCTAAGAAAAATAAGATTTTTTTAAAGTTCCCCACAATATTTCTTTCACTTTAACCCTTTTTTCTTCTGTTTTGTTTCATCGCTTTCTACTTTATATCACAGAACTTTAAAATTAACTTATCCTAAGCTGATCTTGCTTTGTTTTTCTTTTAGAGATTTTCTTTAAGGATATCAACAGAAATACATGAAGATTCCTGATAGTGAAAAAACAACATTTTATATCTATGAATATTCTAGGTTTTTACTTATAGAAAATGTGGCAGAGGGACAGAAATGGACAAGGTTGTATTAAAAACCATTAACTCTGCAACAGCAACCACTAAAAGATTTTAAAAACTCACAGCAAGGTTCCTGCTGCCTTTTTGCAATATTTTGTAATTTTTATATGGTTTGGTATATTCAAACTACTTTTATAAAAGCAATATCTAGAAGCACTGGAAAATCACTCAA
Organism: Notiomystis cincta; assembly: GCA_013398075.1. Lineage (NCBI taxonomy): Eukaryota > Metazoa > Chordata > Aves > Passeriformes > Notiomystidae > Notiomystis > Notiomystis cincta. The sequence goes on along the minus strand of VZRX01006596.1, from coordinate 12,792 downwards.
GGACTTGATCTCCTCAGCTCTTCCATTTTGGACATATCTCTACTTTTTAATTTGCTGTGGTGTGATTAGTAGCATTAGTTTTAAACTTGAGAAAGTACATTTTGCAAACAGGGAAGTGCCAAGGCAATGGAAATCACTAGGTCTGAATTCCTACTCTGTGGAGTTGCAAGGGCTGCAGAAGATGGTGAGAGCAGGAGAGAGCATCTTTGTTTCAGGACTAGAAATTTAAGTTAGTAGATGGCAACACTATGCTACATATTTATGATACTGGGCACTGCAATGCAAATGCAAATCCTAAGAGAAATTTACACCATATTGCTTGAAAAATGTTTTCTAATCATCACTGCAATGCATGTTGTAAAAATCCCCCCCTTTTTCCCTTTTATGCACTAATGGCCATAGGAAACATAAAATGAGAGTGGGAATAGAAAGTAAATTTACATTTATGCATGATGTACTAAAGAGAAATCTTATTGCAATTTGATTAATATAAAGCAGAAATTTCCAGCCTGTGTTTTAATCTACGATGGAGTGAAGAAGGTCTCAAAAAAGTCTTTGGGAATGAATGGGAAATAAGAAGAGGCACCAGTATTTTTTGGGTGTTTAGAAATAAATATATGAGTATTATATACAAAAAACTGAACTAAAAAACAAACCTGGAGAGCCTCTGTAGTGAAGATATTTGCTGCTACAGAGTTACTTTTGTAATGAAAGACTTGGGAAGTCTTGAGAAGTCAGATGTTACAAGTATGTGCAGGAAAAAGGTTCTTTCATGGACTGATTCAGCACCTCCATTCAGTGCATGAACCACTTGGTTGTCAATTAAGTTCTCTGAAAGTTACATTTTCCACACTCTATCACAGTTTATGCAGAAATATTGATGATTTTCAGTTGCTCATATCCACTAATGTGTGTTTTGGAGGGTGATGTCTTAAGATTAGTCATCTCTTGATATTTCTTTTAATGTGTATTTTAAACTGTATTAAATTCAGCTGTTTCACAACTTAAAGAGTTGATGTTTTCTTTATAAGTTCTTCCAGATAAAAACAGTAGAAGTGCTTTTCACTGGCAGATTTGCTTTCCATAGTATTTAGACTATGTTGCCGAGGTTCATAGCTACAACCAAGTTAAAAATCAAATCTAGTACTGACTAAAGGAAGGACCTTGTGTCTTGCTGATTGGGTGTCCTGTAAGGGACACACATTCATTCATGTGAACATCATAAAGAAAATGGGTATCAACCACAAAAAGTGACATCATGTTATTTTCAAGGGTCTATTAAGAAAGGACCATATTTCCTAATGCATTGTGTATTATTCTTTTATTGCTTTTTATTCTTAGCTTTCATAAACTAAGGTATAGGAAGCTTGAAGTTGTTATTTCAAATGATAGTTAACCTTTACAGTGCTTACAGTGTCCTAAAGGGAAGAAAAACAAGTTTCAGAGAAAGTGGCTGAATCAAGGTCACCATGTCCCCTGAAGTCAACATGTAAATTCAAGAACTGAATGAAATCCTCCCCATCTTTATTGTGATACATTTAAATATGAGTTATATTTGTGACCAAAGAATGCACCAATAGTGCCCCTTTTCTTCAGTCTCTTAGGTCTAAGGATTATCACCTTTTTATTTGTGCAGTGAACAACTATTGAAAACACTTTGGTTATTCTCTTGCTTCCGGCAGATTTTCAGTCAACAACTTAACTATTTTTTTCAGTTGAAATGTGAGTTGACAAGTTGCAAGCAATTGCCAAAATAATATTCCAGCAAGGTATAATTTAGCTGTGTCTGACTCTTGTTAAGTACTGCACCTTAATTTTTTACAGGCAAGTGATCTCTAGATGTTAGCACAGATAATGTCACAGCACATTTCTGTTGCTTGCTACAGGTCCTTTTTTCTGTATTTTCATATTTCTTAGCAACAAGAAATAGCTATTTTTTTGTTGGAAGCCATGCTAGAAATATTTTCATCATCTCCTCTGCATGATGTTCTCTATTTTCAGCCCATCAGGAGTGATTGAGAAATTCCTTTTGCACGAACTACAGTAAATCACATGACAGTTGAATTTATTTTTAGTGGTTATGTTAAATCATTCTACTGCTTCCAAAAGTGAAAAAACTCATTTTTCTAGGTTGTGTAGCTTGATCTGCTGATGAAGTACCACCACTGTGGTGTCATGTAAGGATGAAACTCTATCACCTCAAAGTACCTAAACCCCCCTTTGTGTTAGGACACTGTTACTGGCACTGCTTTTCCTTCTAATGTGCACTAAGCCAGCGCTGACCTTATCACTGGCTTTTCTCATAATTTCTGGTCTGCCCAGTTTGCATACTGCCTTACCTGTGACAGCAGCAATATGTTTGACAGGAGTGCAATAATCTTGATGGCAGGGGATTTATTTCTTGCCCTTAGCAAAACTTCCAAGCAGATTAGAGGGATTATGGTAACACGTCAGTGAATTTTGGACATTCCAGCATGAAGTTTGTAAAGACATCCAGGAGCTTGGTTTTTAAACTCCTCTGAGTCTTAGTCTCAATATTGACCACATTTTCTCAAGCCTTCAGGCTTTAGAGATTCTGCTTGAAGGCTGCAGAGTGTTTAGGGTGGGTTCCCAGTGGTTTACAATGTCCACTGGAAATATTCTCTCTGGAAGAGTCTCTTCTCCTTCAAGAAACGGTGCAAGGCAGCCTGGTGTGTGTATTTTAAGAAGGGATAATTAATGTTTGTTTCCTTGGAAGATGAGCTAACGTCCATTTATTTGGGAGAAACGTGGGAAAGTAGCAATAGGCTTTAATTTATAAGATCTCTGTAGCTTTGGCTAAAAACTGTCACAGCTGGGTCTGTCTTTCACTGCATTTGTGTGTGTGCCAGTGCACATATGGCTGCACGTGCAGACACAAACAGTACTGGCAGGATGAGGCCTGGCAGTCATCAGAGTCCTGCATGTTGCTGCAATACACAGAAATAATAATACATGCTCTATTTTATAAACAACAGCAGTGATTTAATGAGCTTTGGCTACATTTTGGATTGGTACTGCAATGCAGAAAGAGCATTTCTCTCATCTTAAAGGAGAAAATATGCAAGTCCTACATGTGGTATCTGTATTTTCCCCCATACACAATAGATGGCACTAGCAGACCACATGATTTGGGTTTATTTCCCACGTTCAGGCAAGCAAGTGCAGTAGTTTTGTAGGTAGCTTTAGCTGACTTTAATAGTTGTCTGGAGGCCCAGTTAAAAGAGTCTTCTATTGTGCCTTTGTGGAAAATGAGTCAGATCTAAGTTTCTTTGTCATCCCTTCCTGCCCTCATCTAAGTAAATATGTTTTGCTACTGCAACATGTAGTCTCATAGCAACTTCAATTTCAAATTAATTTGCCTAAGTCAAAGGAGCCACTTGCTGCAGTTATCACTGGCACAAGCTGACATCCAGCTCTCATCACTACACCACTTGGGAAGTTTTTCCTACCCTATCACAAAGAAGGTGCATTTCACTCAGTTGCAGTAGAATCCTGTCAGTTTGCAGTGGAGCTTTAGAAGACAATATAGACCTTATTTTCATGAGACAACAATATAGAGAGAACAAGATTTTAACATTTTTAAATTGCAGCCAGTCTGCACCCAGAAAAAGTGATATGCCAGGTTGTAAAAATATTTCAAAGGTAGCTGCTGTATCTACTTAAAAATGCATTCTGTATGTAAAATGTCTTTTTTTCAGTTATTTCCTTGCCTAACAAACCAGTTAGCATCATGTTCTATGAAATGTAGCAATAATTCAGACTTTTAAACATTATTTTACCTGGAATAATAAAAGTTCAGCACTCACAGTCTTAAATAAACTATGCTCAGCAGCATGGATATTTCTCTAGGAATTGCCACCAAATGTTGTATGGATTTAAAAAAAAATAAATATAAAGAGTGCTCTAACAAAGTATAATTGATTTATTATTGATAGATGTATTTAACACAATAAGCCTTTCTTACTCCACGAGCACTCTCCCAACACACACTCATCAAAGTCATTATAGGTACATTTCAAAGAAGGGTTCTGTGATGAACATCTAGACTTTGATGATGAGACCTGCAGGAACATTCTCTGTAGCTCTGCTTTTATTAGAGATATTGGCAGCTGATGGATCTTCGTGCAAAGAGGTGTCTTTCCTTCCTCTCACGCTGCATCAAGTGGCTGAAACGTATTAGATGGTTTGCAGGGAGGTTTTTCTTCCAGTTTGAATTATTCAAGAGATTTTTTTGATAATAAAATAATTTGTGTTTTTTTTTTTTCCTTTAAAAAATTAAAAATAGTATTTTGTGCTCGTTTGAAATTTCAATAGGATTACACATAAAATCTTGTCTACTACTTAGAAAGGATTTCAACACAGGTCTTGCTCTTCAGGCAAAAATGTAATGTTCAGAAATTCCCCCTGATGAAATATCCCTCTTTTCTTACGGAAATCTATTTAGCCTTTGAGGATCCAATTTCAATAGGAGATAAAAACCTTCTCTTGAAGGAAAAATGATCTTCTTGCCTTTAATCAACTAAAATCAGATTCTGAGCCTTCTACTGGCTCTAACTTCTAGTATTTCTTGCTCTGCTGAGCAAGTGCATATGTTGTTCACAGAGCCTGGGGATGTTTCCTGGAAAGATTCTGGGGTCAGCAGAATAATCTCAGGGATGAATTTGGGAAACAAGTTATCTCCCTGTAAGCAGACAGAGACATCAAGCTCTAAGTCTCTGCTTGTTCTGCCTCTCCTCCTTAAACCCAACTTGTTTTCTTAGCAAAGAAACAGAAATTGGGATTTCAAAGTGAAGTATTTAGAGCTGAGGTCTCAGAACCAATACCACAAATACAACAGGATGTAGTTCTGATTAAGCCTTTCATGACATTTCCTTTGAAATCCAGTGCAATTGTGTGTAAAGAAGATGGCACTCTGGCAAGATCTGAGACGTCCCCAAGTAGCTGTAACAGTCTTAGAAGCAACTGAGGAAGCAGGAGCCAAGCTTCAGCAAGCACTTGTTTTCTCAGGAGTGTGGAAGCTTTCCATTGGCTTGGCTTCCTCTGGGTTTTGGGGGCACTGAGATGGCGCCATTTCTTATTTCTCCCTTTGTCCTCCATCCTTCTGTGTTACCTAATACTCAATTCACACAAATTGTGCTGGCAAACAGCTCCCCTAGTATGTTAGTATTAGGATGTGGTTTCTGTGATTCTGTTCCAGAAATCATCTTTCTTCATGACAGTCAACAAATTAGCCTTACTTTCCTCCGTTTTGTGGTCTCAATCTGATGTCTGGGGAATTTGAACGTATGCAGGTAGTAAGTCATGGGTGCTCTCTGACCTGACTGCAGACCAAAATCAACTCTCAGCTGAGATCCTGCCTACAGCTGGCATGGCTGGTTAGCTTAAAAGTGTTTAAACCAAATATTTGGGGTAATTATAGTATTATAGCAGATTTTAAAGGGTGATTGCCAGTTCTGTCAAAGGGTGAAGCTGACATTTTTTCGGTACCCCTCTTTGCCAAACAGCTTTAAAATTTGAACACTATTATTGTATTAGCATAGTTCTTTAGTCTTGAACTGAATTTAAAACATGCTTACTGTTTAGGGTAGGCAATACAAAATCCTGATTGCTACTTTCCTGGAATTTCAACCAAAAGGAATGGTACAACATTATATAATCATGTTTTTTAAAAATCAACTTGCAGTTTTACATGGCATCTTGTGTCTGCTCGTGGCAGCCAGAACTGAACGCTGCCATTGAAAACAGAGAGTCATGGCAGTATATTCACTCCAAAAATACCTTCTGGTTGCAAAAATATTTAACAATGTTAAGGCTAAAGAGGAGCGAGAGGAAACTAAAGAAAGACAGGATTGGAAACTGTTCATTGCACTGTCAGATAAAAACTCACCATGGAAAAATGCACAAACAGACAAATAAAAAACAGTTTCTGGACTAAAAATGCAATCCAGCAGACCACTGAGCCTTCTTGAGCAGGGGTTGAAGGATGAAAGGGGGTTGACCCTCAAACCACCCAGTTAAACTCAGTGAGCAGAAAGCTCTGGGCGTCAGGCATTCGGCTCAGGACTGGGGACAGATAAGTCTCTCATGGATTTCTAGGAAGAGCAGAAGCTCTGCCTCTGTGTGTACCTCTTTTGGTAAAGAGGTTTTGGAAAAACAGAAGTCTTGGAAACCAAAATCCTAGCAAGACTGTGGATGGGTTATTGAAGCCATCCCATAAATCACAGTGGCAGTTAAACAGCAAGGCAAAATGGGAATTAGTGATGTCTTTTCTTCAAGGGGAGCTAGAGATGGGTCTTCATCTGGATCACCAGATTGTGTAGCTGTGCTGCAGAACCAGCAGTTCCCCTGTGTTTGGGAATTGTCAGTTTTGTCAATTGCCAGTTTTGTCATTTACTCTCAGGGCACACAGAAACAGGTCTAAAAATTGGAAGCTGAGAGAATGGGTAAGAAAGAGAGGAGCCACCGTGTAAGAATGGGTAAGAAAGAGAGGAGCCACCATGTAAGAAAAGAGGGGAAGGAAAAGGTAGGAGTTTGCCTCAAAGTCTGGGGAAATGAACATGCCACTTACTGCTGGCTTCAGTGGAAATAAAGAAACACAGAAAGATCCCTTTATTGCCTTGTAAAGAATTACATTTAAATGACATCAAATTACAGAGAGGAATCAGGAAGCACTTTTCCTCAATTTTCTGGATACTAAGGATCAATATCTTGATAGGTTTCTTAGGAGTAAAGTTATAATGAAACTGCAGTCCCAGGACCTGGAGAAGAGGTTCCAGCTCACAGATTGCAGCAGGATGAGTTCCCCTTTCTGTGGATTTTCAGTATAGAATTTGGGATAACAGGAGGTTGTTCTTTCTTGTAAAGGTCCCCATGTCGTTCTGGTGTGAAGACAGCAGATTGTTTGGCAGCCCCAAAGGGAACACAGGGGAGTTTTTTGCCAGCAAAATCACAGACTAGAAAATGAACAGAATCTCTGTAATGAAACACTGAGGACTGAGCTACACAAGATGGTTGTGGTGATCTGCTTTTGTCCCCATTGTCATGTAGAAGACTCTGAATATGGTGCCACTGTGGGTGCAAGGAGGGTTTGCTTGATTGAGGTGGGTTCTCCATTCCTAGCAGCTGAGTGATGGCTAAAATACATCTCAAAGAAGTGTGGGAAGACTGAAACCTAAGTGGGGAGCCCCGTGATCAACACTGAAATTAAAAATAAAAAGGAAAAAAAACCAAAACAGTGAAACTGGAAATACAACCTGGAGATATACAAACCTCTGGTCAGTCTAATGGACCAGTACTGCTCTGGGGAGACATAAAGGGAGGAGAGCTGTGCTGATGCAACTGGAGGAGCCTCAAGCTAAATGATCACCCACCAAAAAATATGTAATTGAGTCTTAAAACATCTGTTGATGATCAGAAGACAGACACTCCAGCAGAAAAGGGTGGGGATGGCTTTTCTTAGCAGTGTTTATACTGGCCTGCACTAGGATCAATCAAATGTGCAGTGATACTCCATCCAACCAAGCCTATGGAATTAATGCTCATCTGTGAAATACTCCACACAGGAGGCAGTTCTCTGGACCTACTGCTAAACTACTGTTTAACAGAAAATTGTTTAACAGAAAATATTGCTAATTGTTTAACAGAAAATTGTTTAATGGAAAATATTGCTAATTGTCTAACAGAAAATATTGCTAATCTGAACCCACTCCTTAGCATAAGTTTGTTGCTGCCCTTATCATCTCTTTTTGGGTTGCTGAAAATTTTCAGTATCATTTTCTTTAAACAAGAGAACACATTATTCAGAAAGTGCCAAACAACAACTTTATAATTATTATGAAATCTCCTATAGAGCGTTTCCTGTTAATTTTCATAGTGTTTTGAAGAAAATTCTTTTGAAGGCTTTTATAGGCTCTTGTCCAACATATCTGGGGAGTCTGTTTTTCAACATCTAGTTTTACTCTTTAACGTTTATTTATGGCCACTTCGGTGCCTTTAACTTCCTAGGATTGTAAAATATTTTTAATCATCTTACTGATCTTAGATTTGCACAAATTTGGACAAAGGCCAGCTGATTCACTACTAATTAAGGTATAATCACAAAACTTGTTCCCAAACCAACTTTGTTTACTCCTGGTGTTCTGCTTTGCAATGCTGTGTGTTTGGGCTTTGTTTGGGCTGCACCAGACACACTTTTTGTGCAGGGTACAGACAGGAAGCTGTCAGAGGCTGTAGTTCACAGCAGATATTGCAGACAGGACATGAATTCCATGCAAGTTCCTTTCAGTCATTTTTGCCACCTTTTTCCTCACTGTTTTTTTTTTTTACTTTGTTTTTATACCTGCTTATTTTTGAAGAATTCCAGTTGGTGTCATCTTTTTCCCCACCCACTTAGCTATGAGCCCTTATCAGGGCTGCAGGGTAAGATCTAGAACATCCTGGAATGATTTAGGCTTCTGGTACTTCCTGGCTGCTTATAAAAGTCAAAGTAGCTGGTGACTTCTTGTATCTGTATTTACAGTGATGGGAGCAACTGTTTTTATAATGGATCCTCTTAAACTTGAAATACAAATCCAGCCACACTCTGAAGTGCCCATCCCCTTGAGATCATGTCATGTTTGCTGCTGCTTTTGATTCCACATATTGTTTATGGTAATTCTTCTGCTGGTGCAGTAAGAACTGCTTCTCCTTTGCCTTTCAGCTGTGTCCATAACACACTGCTTTATTTCTTTATATCCACTTCTACACAGGCACAGTGCTGTTTCAAATAGGGCAGTTATGGCTAAGCCCATCATCCTACTGCCCAGGTACCCTCAAGACAGTGTGTATTTCTCCAGATCATAGTGCAGCTGACATCTGGCATCCCACACAGAAAGAGAGGATTCTTTGGGTCAAATGTTCTCAGCCAGTAAATAATTAAAGGTAACTGGAAATTGGAAATGTCCTGCTAAGCAGGACATCTGTCTGTAGGATATTCCAAAAGAAGGGCCTAGGAAGGAAAATTATGAGGTGAGAAACCGTTTGTGTTAAGGCTAAATTGTTCAAAAAAAAGTATTGTTATTAGTTCTGAATTAGCTCCTCTGATGTTACATCAGGCCTTATTAGCCTTCTTTTAGCAAAAAACTGTGTGGTTGTTGCTTAACTTTCTGGAACGAGCCATGAATTCCTGAATTCCATTGTTTTTCAGAGGCTGTGGTTTGATTCCCAGAACCAAAATGAATCTGATTCTTGAACTGGCATATACCCTATACAGCATTCCTAGATCAGGGCTCTGAAAAGAGAGGCTTTGGTTTCAAAACCTCTTCCACATTAATGGATTCCTTATGAGTGATAATGGTGCAATCATGAGAGATGGAGACCCAGACAGAGCAGTTGTCCTTTCCATGTTCATTGGAGGGGAAGAAGTGGACACTGGGGGTACTCAAACCTGGCCTAAGGAGGAAAAAAAACCTTCTAACCATGCTACATGGCATCTACCATGTTAAAAAGGCTGTTTACAAGAAGACTCATTCAACAACATCGAAATCCTGTGGAATCTTTCCATGCTGCTGGAATTTAAATCACATTCTGTTCCTGTCATGCTTATCTGCTCAAAGCCTTCGAGGGACATTTGAAGGAAAAACCCTACTGCTTACTATTTTTGGTTGACAGCAGCTTGTGAGGCAGGTAACCAGTGGTTTACCAACACTACTTTTATCTGCTGACTCCTGGAGTGCTCAGTGCACAGCTGTCACTGGTGGGGCTGGGCTGTGTAATTCTGCTTTCTGTTTGTCATTGCCTGTCCAGCAGTTGAATGCATTAATGCAAATTTGGCTCCAGTTGTACAAACTTTCATGGGCTTATCGCTGCCCCCACCTGTGTTTGAACAACTGGCCAGGGGTTCTGTGCACTGCTGTGGAACACAAATGAAAATGAGCTTCTCCTGGGAAGAATGAACCACCTGCACTGAACAGTGGTGCAATAGTAAGGGTATCAGAGATATCAGCTTGGTTGGCACCATGTCCCTGGGCTATTCACCCTGACACACTGGGTTAATTAGCAGGTTACAACCCACACTTCATTTCTCATTGCTTTCAATCTCTTATCCAGGAGTGGTGCTTCACGTACAGCAGGACCAATAACAAGTATTTATGGGTGAAAAGATCCAGAGCCAAAGCTAAAATAAGTTTTGTGCTCATTTAGACTGCCAAAAACTACAGGCTTCCCTAAAGAGCTTGCTGATACCTTCATGGCAACAGTGTTGGAATGCCCAGCAGAGCTGGTGGGCCAGGGGTTCAGCATTCAAAAGGCTGCAGATGCAGAAGTCTGGGACAGATCTCTTTGTCATGCAGCCTTCACGGTGATTCCTTATTTGACCTGGCTCTTGGAGCAGTGTCAAAAAACATATCTTACCTCATAGGTACATATCAGAACTATCTAAATGTGTGCTGGACCATGTATCCAGATTCAAGAGTAAAGATCCCTGGATGGAAAATTTCAAAATTTCCTTTCCAGTGACTGATACTGCTCCTTCTGATGTTACCTAATTAGTAGAATCTTGTCTTGTTTTCATGGAATGAAATCTCCAAATGATTGTTTTCTCNTTTCAAGTGCATTTTAACAACTTGTAAAAATGAAGCTATCCCATGTTTAATATTGTTTTTATAATTTTTTTTCCCCTTTTTTTTTTTTTTTTTTTTTAAATCAGTCCTGTGTTTAAAATTATACTAGATGGGGGCAGAAACCAAGAGAACAGATAGCCAAAATCCAGCATAAATCAGCTTTGATGGCAAAACCAAACTCCACAGACTTACAGTGTGTTTATATTAGATTGGGAAAATTCTTTTATGTGCCTGGAGGAAAACTGCTAGTTCCTGTCTTCTGAAGCTATTTGGGGCAGCAAGGCTTCAATATTCTTGGGGAAGAAGCTCTGGAAGGCTGCTAAGCAGGAGGGCTTCAAAGCTCTTGCCTTGTTTTAGGGGGGCATCCTGAGGAGTAGAGCTGCCTGTCTGTCTTAAGCTCTCTTGCAGTCTCAGAACAGAGTCATGAGGCACAGGAATGCCCTGTGAAAAGAGTCACTAATGCCCTCATTCACAAAATACAGCTTGCAGTCTTGATGCACAAGGATGGAAGCAGCAGTGAAGAAATCCTCTCTGGTTGTTATGTTACACGTAATCCAACGCCATTCAGTGCCAAACCTTCTGCTCTTGTCACAAAGAAGCAAAAAAACGTGGGTGACAAACTTTTCTTATGAAAATCTGCACTGTCAGCCACCAGCATTTAATTACCCTAGAACAGAAAAGTACTGCATAAGAATTACTATTAAAGCCAAGGAAAGTCTTCCCTGGGAATGAGGGAGGTTTTTTGGGATGATAACACAAGGCTATACCTCATGAGACAAAAGAGCAAACATGTCCTTACAGGAATCACTTTGGGCTTTTTGAGGAACAAATAGCATCATTCTGGGCAGAAAAGTCCATCAATGCTAGATGAAGACACCCAAACCCAAGAACTCTTCTGGACACAGGCCAACCAAATGAAGAAAATCTAACTATAAACTCTGTGAACTTTGTATGATGCTGAGATTTGTTTATTTATAACAAAATGGAGAAAAAAGAGGCAGGAGTACCTATCTTGTAACATGAACTTCAAAGTGCCAAATAAATATAAAGCTAAGAAGCAGTCAGGCCCAGGAATCCAAAACAAAGTTTGTTCAAAACGTGAGCAGGAGCACAGCTGTCACAATGCTGACTTAGCATTCTTCAGGTTTCAAAGGAAAGTCAAGCCCATCAATATTTCCAGATCCAAGTAAATCCATACCTAGTCTTAGCTGTAAACACTGCTGACATTCACCAGAGAAAAACACAGAATGTCAGTTGTCTTCAGAGATAAAAAAATACCCTAGCAAAACCAAATCAACCAAATCAACATGTGAATAATTGCACAGTTATATCATATTTCTGCCTGCTATACAGAAACCAAATTGGACTTAGAAGTTGTCATAATTTCATTTATGACTTGGAAAAGTGATTCCCAAGGAGAGTTTGTGAACCACTAGTCATCCACAGTAATCCTCAGAACCACTGATGGTCTGGGCTCCTGAAAGACAAAATCTGCAGGTTGGCAATAATTCATTGCTTTAAATTTTTAAATTAGTACTGACTTGGAATATTCTTTCTCTTAATTCTTTTTCATAGGAGCAATTTTTTGTTTTTGTCCATTAAGTATTTCACTGAGTTTGATCCACAGCATGCAGTTGAGGAAGCACATTTTTATATGTCCTTACTACCTAATTGACTACTGCAAATTGCCTGCAGGAAACTTAGAAATAAGACAGATTTTTCATGGGTGACTAATGCTTTACCTGGAGAAAACAGGCTTTATTTTACAAAATGGGTGAAAGTCTTTGCAGGGTATTTCCAAGAAGTTAATATGCTGACAGATCAGTAAATACAAAAGCTGAGAAATGAGAATTTGAGTGATTCACTCCATTTAACAAGAAAGAGAATTTGCTCCCTGAGTCCTTGCCTCTTTGAAGTTAGAGGTCAGTAGGGTTACTTTCCACAGGCTTGCTGACACATGAAGGAGGACAGGTGTTTCCATGTCTGGCCAGACTGACTGGCAGGAAGGATGGAACCACGCTTCATTGACTTTATCTCAGTTCACCAAAACAAGGTTTCAGCTGTGGTTTTGAAGAAGCAGAAAACTTGATTGGCCAGTGGCAGCAGCAGCAGCTCATGAGAAGCAGAGCGGAGGGCAGCCTGGTGTGAGATGGGTGGATGGATGTATGGATGT
>VZRX01006595.1:276187-561810 GCA_013398075.1 Notiomystis cincta | reverse complement strand
AATATACATATATATATATATATATATAGGCAGTGTAGATGTGAAATAAAAAGCACACTAAATCTAACTAGTCTACAATGCCATAAACAATACCTATTATATTCTATTTCATTCTCTTGGGAAAGAAATATATGGTAATTTGCTAAGCTATTTTCACTTTATTCTTAACATTTATGGCTATTACTGGTAGAAGGCAACAACAGCTTGACTTTTTAGCATGCAAAATGCTTGATCCAAAAAAGACACATAAAAGAAAAATATATGCAGCTTCCCATTTGTACTGTGTCAGCAAAGTTTTAACTAGGCATTCTTAGTAGAGTATGCTAATCAGAGGTGAATCCTGGTTCTTACAAATTATCAAGGGAAGACAAGAAAATGAGGTATGAGAATGAAATAACTTATAAGGGTGTGGCATTAAAAAAAGCCCCTAATGTCCCTATCTTGCCAAAGGTTTGAGTGTGAATTCCGACAGATGTTCGGGCATTCCAAAGCCTGTTTCAGAAATGCTCCTTATTTAACAGCTGTGCCTCTTTTCAGGCTGTATTTGCTGTGTTTAACTGTGGTTGTTATTACTCTGTTCTCAAACATGAGGCTGTAACAAGATGTCTACATCGTAGGGAATCACCTCAAGCAGGGTATAGCATCCACACAGCATTATTTAAACTTCTACCCTGGGGACTTGGGGGTTCTCTACAGGATATTTCTCTAGGGAACCACACTTTTTAAAATTATAGCAACTAAACCAGTCACTGCTATGCTAGCCAATATGGGGCAGAACCCTCTGTGTGCAAAACTTACCCCCCTAGATTGAGTTTTGTACCTTTGCCATCTTTACTGTTTAACTTTCTGCAGCCATCCCTGCTAATTCCCTTGTGCCAGTGTCAGGGTTTGAGTGGCTATGCAGTGACTTAAATAAGGAAGCTGGTGTGGATGAGAACTACATCTTTCAAATCTCTCTCTATGTGGAAAGTTATTTTTCAACCAGAACAGTTCACTGATCAAATGCTTTTTAGTCACACATGAAAAGCGGCCAGAACAATCAGCCGAAGAGGAAGCAGGAGATCAAGATATTTTTTATTTTTTTTTTAAATGAGAGGGCAGTGATGTGGAAAGTGAAGGCAGGTTATGCAAAAAAGTTTGGTGGGGATCCATCTCCTCCCGTGCCTGAGCTCTGCTGCCAGAGCACTTCTGCCTCTGTTGTGCTGCGATGCACCAGCAGCATTTGTTCCTGAAGGGAAGCGAGACTCCTGCAGACACAGGGCATCATAAAGGATCCCACCCACCTGCAGTGCCAGAGCTTTCCCTGTGCAGAACCACAACCTTCCCACTCCTAGTCCTGTGCCACTGCCACCTCCATCCAGCCTGCATGGCTACTGCACCTGCCACGTTCCTCTCTGAGACCTGTTCCCACTTCTGCTTCATCCAGGCAGGGAAGCAGCTGCAAGGACTGGTTAAACTTTCTCTCAATTATTTTGTTCTCATATTTCATTTCCTTGTCTTCCCCTGATAATTTGTAAGAGCAAGAATTCACCTGTTATTAGCATACTCTACTAAGAATGCCTAAACTTTACTCTATGTGACATCAGTGGGAGTCACCAACTCTGGAATCTCCCAGGGAAGCCATCTAACTTCACTTTGCTGTTAAGGAACTTCATATTCATGGCTTCAGTATGAAAAACCCATAAACATCCAACTATCTTAATTCCTAGTAGGCCATTAAATCAAAGCCATATCATGGTAATTGTAATGTCTTCAAGTAAGTGATGACAAAACCCAAATCAAAACCTAAAATACAGAAAGATCCTGTCATAATTCTTTCTATGATGTAAATTATTAATAAAATTTGCATTCGAATAAACACATTTACATAGGATTTGCATGGGTTCTACATAATTTTAAAACACTAGATGCCAATTGACCTCCATTCTGAGGTCAGATTTGTTTAAAACCAGATATATTGTTATGTAGGATGATGTTTCAAAAAAACTATCAGCAAATGTGTACCATATATATATATTTTCCAGGTTTTAAAAAGAAGCTGTAAAGACAAAATTTATTACTAAATTTGGGAGATAAAATGATCCAGTAAATACTGCTGTGAAAGCCTACTGGTCATAGGAGGATGTAAAACACTCCTGTGCATATTATGGAAGTGCCAGTTGAAGGATGATGCCAGGTATAAAGTACTTGAGTGTTTCATCTTAAATAAGTTCAGCTTAAATAATTCTTTTTCATTTACACTTCCCTCATTTTAACTTGTTCACTTGTACAACTACTGTTCTCCACTATATGGTCACTTCACAAGTATTAATACAATTATTCTGATGACAATCAAGGGAGAATAGGATGAACTATCAGCTAATAGGCACATGACAAACAGAGGAGGATTTTCTAATTTTACACAAGAACCTTTTGGCCCCAGGACTGGCTCAGGCATTCTGGACTCCAGTCCAGAAGAACATCTTCACTGCTTTCACAGGCACCTGCTTTTACACAGAGCAAATAAAAGGTTCATAGTTTGCTCTTACAGAAGAGATAATGAAATTCTTAACACACTCTTATCCTGCAACACCCAAAGTCCATCTGTTCTGGTCTGGCAGGCATTTGCTTATTTTTAAACTGTGACAGACTCTTTATCAGATTATTATTTATCACCATTACTGCTATTCTCAGACATACTATTCAATATAGGATAAATAAATCAGCATCACTTCTATGCCCTGTTACATATATTGAGAAAGGGCTTTCCAAAAATTTTGCAACTTTGAATTACTTTGATACTTCTATTTTCAGAGTGAAGGTACTAGGGATTTTTGCTTATCCACACTGCTCATAACCAAGTGATGTAATGACCCAGACAAAGCCTTTTTCATAATTAAACCTTTGTTTTCTTTTCAGATTTCTGGGAGGAGATCCTGAATTTAGACAAATGACTGCAGATGGTGATATAAAGCTATACAGAAGACAAATGGTAGCTGTGGCTTTCAGGTGAAACTCTTTGTTTTATACAGAGCTCTTGTAAGGCCTCCAGAACATTTTGTTGCTGAAAATAGAATTTTGCTACGATTTAAGTCCTTTGTATGCACTCGTGCCAGCTGCTTAGAAAGAGCACTTGCTCAGTGGATCTGAGCATACACCTACGTGACTCCTACTGAAGGTTTGGGGCTTAAAGGAATATACTTAAAAAGCTCTTTTGTTTTTTTGTTTTTTGTTTTTTTTTTTCCCTTCTGATATCTTCTGAGTAGCGGGAAATATGAGAGCTAGTAACTCCCAGAAGTATCAAGTGAGAACTTATTGTCCCTGGCTTTATAGATAGCATACCAGATAACTGAGAAGCCAGAAATTGCTTTTCTTCTTTGTTATGTATATGGTGAAATGTGTTTGAGCAGATTTTAGGGGCAGATATTGCTATCAGAGTATATTTTAAGGACATATTTTAAGTATAGTTTTTAGACTATTAAGGACACAATGCTAGTTTTTGAGCTTAAAGCAAGGATGCAAAGAGGAAATCCACCTTCACCTCCCACTTTCTCCATTGCAATGGAAGCTCAGACAGTGCATTGGAGAACTTGCCACAATACAGGAGTCCTTCACTCCTCATTTTTATGTCATGTCTCTGCACTCTGCACAAAAGGTACTGGAAAGGTTTCCTGAGGCCAAGAAAAACTGTATAAGGTGCATGTATTCTATGCAAATATCCTCCCACCAACTGCACATATTGTTTTCAAAACAATCCACAGATTTATTTTAATGCCACAAGTTTAAGCTATGAGTTTTCTGAAAACTTGCTTGAGGCTTAAATGAAAGCCCTCTGAAGTCAGTGTATACCTCCTTCAGTGGTCTGAACATATTTGTTAAAAACATCTTTAATCCTACTTCAAATTTTTGGTCTTCTTTATATTCCTCTTTTTTCCATTTTTAAAGAATTTCTTTTTCAGTATTTTTTTCTTTCTTCCCCCTAGCTTTCTTTTAATGATTCATCACAATCCATTGATACTTTTACTGTCTCCTCACACATCCAGGATTGCTTTCCTGTCTGAAAAGGATAACTTCTGACCTTCCTCCCCAGGATTGCTAACTACATCATATATATTAACTTTAAAAATTATGTAGAAAGAATCTAATTTATATTCCCAGGTGAACTTATATAAAATTCTTAAGGGCTGCAGTTCTGCCCTTAAATGATATAACTCAGTGGTTTCTTACCAAGGAATTTACTAATTAAACCACTAACTTTAGAAAGCTCAGAATAAGGCCCTTACTAATTGGAATTTCCTTCAGAATGTCTTAGTGTGCAAGGGTAGCACATTAGGACCCTGCTGGAAAGAAAGCTCCTTAATATTATATTAATATATTAGACATTTTAAAAGAGGAGCTCATAATGTCACTCTGATCATGAGTGATATATCCCAAGGAAGACTGAAGGCTTAAATAGAAACAACCAAAACATCATTCCTCCTCTCAAATTAACTCCAGTAGGCTTGCCAAAATGTACCATTATCATGCAGCAGAACAGCAGGCTGAATTTCAATAATATCCCCACTAAAACTAATTTACAAAAAAGGACAAAAACCTCAAAAGATTTCTCTAATGACTAAGGTTTGAGCTTTGTTAAAGTTTGGTACTAATCCTTAAAAAATGTCTGGAGGAAATACATAGGACCTTTTGCAATTTCAGGTAAGTCTGTGTGACTCCAGTTGACCTGTTTGAGATATGGACGATGTCATTTAGTTTTCTGAGAAGTCATAATAAAATGTAATGATGTAATACCTAAATTCAGTCTGAAGACTAGATGCTAGGGAGTATTTAAGCAAAGAGGGTATTATTCGATGTTATTTTTTTCTTGTTATTTTGATAAAGAAAAAAAAAAGGAAGCTAATTATTTTTTTTAACAGAAAGCTATTTCATTTTTATTAACTTTATTCCTGAAGGTGCTTCCTTGGATTCAAACTAATTAAGTCCTCGCTGAAACAACTGGCAAAAACTTTCATTTTATTGGGTGAGACCATCAGTGGGTTCCTGTAATTCTGTGATCTTTGTTTCTTCCTTCTCCTTCATTACAGGAAAAGGAATTGGAAAGGACTGTATATATCTTAGAACAAAATCATCTATTGTACTCTCTATATAAATCTTGGATTGTCAGTTCACTGAAAATTGCCACAGTTCTCTTGTTTTACCACACGTCAGTCAATTCACCATGTTTTTATGGAAAAAACAGTTCCATAAAGAACACATTAAATCTTCAGGATGCAATGCAGGGGAGTCGGGGTATCATTATGTCTTTAAAATTAGACATGTTGGATATTTCAGAAGCTAAAACTCTTGTTTGTGCTCTCAAGGAAGGGAGCCCACCTCAGAGATTCTGTTAAAGCTAAAAAGAGCTGCCTGTCCTAGGACTGCAATTATGCAATGTCTGAATAATGCCAATCTCAGCCACTGAGATTCCTTGTCACCCATGTTACAAGGGATGGGGAGTTGTTTAGATTGCTGCAGTTTATGACCAGTTCCCTGTGTTCAACATGCTCTCTTACAGACAAGAATCAAAATTCACCCTTTTCCCTCTTGAAGACGCAAAATTTATTATTACATTAATTTATTGTTAAAATTAAAATTGTCAAGTGATTTAATGCAAGAAATTTCACTCTGAAACTGCTCAGACTACAAAATGCTGGAAATAATAACAAAACATTGGAAAAAGGAAAACTGCAGGCTAATAAATGTGGTAGCACTTCTGTGATAAACTGCAAAACCATATCAGATCTTATTTTTTGAAATATAATTAAAATGTCAATAAAGCGCTTTATGAAATACTAATTTAGTTAGCATTATACTATAGATTGAATTGGTGATAATACTTTAAGACTCTCTTCTGAAACCACCACAGAATATTTTCAGCCCATTTCTTTCTCAGCAAGTACACAAAGTGTCTCGTTCTGTTGATAAGTGTATTGTACAGTAGCACAGTCAACAGACCTCGAAACCAACATGGATTCTAATGACAGAGTTTGTATACAATTCCACTCTATTTTAAACAGTAAAGCTGCAAACCTATCATCTTGTGGGAGTCAAAATCAGATCTGGATCCAAACTTGTTCAAAACTGACAGCGTGGAGCTCATAGAGCTCTGAGAAAAGCAACATTCAAATTTCCACTTTAACACTGTGGTACAAGTTTGCCAGGGGAAAGATTGAAACACAACCTCTGTATTTTCAACAGAACAACAAGACAGAATGTAACTTACAGGAATTTATTGTGCTCTTTTCTTAATTTTGTGCAGTCAAGTAGTAATGAGAAACATTGTAATTCTTTGGACTAATCACTACTGTGCAATGATCTTGTTCAGAAAACCTTGCAAGCAAGAAGAAACAGAAGCCCCAGTTATCTTTGGCTGTGTAATAAAACGGTCACTTTACACAATGCACACTATTATCCATCTTCAGTCTTATAATAATGCATTATCAGCAAAGCAGTAGTAAAGATTACACTGCATTCTGGAATTTAATTAGGGAATATTCATCTTTGACTCAGCAATGCCCAGGTTTTATGCTTTTCACCAGGCAACAAATTTTATTCTAGCTAAGAAGGCTACACCACTGTGAAGTGCAAAGGGCTTGTTGTACCCCTGCATGCAGGGCTTGACCTAACTTTGTTTCAGATTAATAATAAAGTGGAACTTTATTAGTGGGGGGAAAGCAAAGGAGGAGGCAGTGAAGCTCCAATCAACACAGTGCAGGGCATGGCTGAGCCCCTCAGCCAGAATGGCAGTGCCTGGGGCAGAGTGTGTTTGAGAAAGGGCAGAAAAAGCTGGGCAGAGAGAGGGTGAGAGGGAAAACCTCATTTATAGTCTAGGATACAAAATTCAATAGCCTTGAGGGAGGGAAGGGAGGAGCAGGAAAAGGAAAAAAAAGGAGGCACCTTATATACATTAAGAATTAGGATTCAGGAGAACTTTTTTCCATCTCTATGTTTGTTCTTGAAGCCATCAATTAATGTGCTTAGCACAGCTTTGCTATTTACATGATGCACAAAAATCTGCTGAATGCTGTTCAACTGGGCAGGTTGAGCACTTGAAATAACGAATAATGAGATCCAATTTTTGTGTGTCTCTAAATTCTTTTACTTGGACACAGTAATAACATTCAGAGAAGAAACTGGCTCATATACTGCTTGAAATTAAAGAAGTCAGCAAACTATTAGCATGAAATAATTCCTTTAGAGGTATTTTCAAACTTTATTTCACTGATGCATATTACCTTCAGATTTATTACCAGAGCCATTCAGTACAACTTTAAATGTATTTTAGCGCCTCAACAAACTAGTATCTTCTAGGTTTGATAGTGGCATTTCAAACCTCACAATTGCTTTATCAGTGTGAATAACAAAAGAAAAAATAAGCTTTTCGTAAGCCTTCTGTTCCTGTCTTGGTGGGGTTTTTCCTCATAGTTATAGAAAAAGAAAGTCTTGCAGCAATGTAAGTATTGTGCACCAGCTTTTGTTTTTCAGATTTGTTGCCTTAAAAATGTACTTGTATTATTAATCTGAAAAGCAGTTTCAGTGTTCACTGGATATGAAAATGATTCATAATGGAGAGGAAAAAGCTCTTGGGATATGAAGTGCTTCAGGGAAGAGATGCAATATACATACAAAAAGTAAATAAATTCTCTCTCACTGCCCTCTGATATTTTTTTTTTAATAAATATCTACAATGCATTCTGTCAATACTAATGTTCAGAACATGTTTCAAACATGTGACATGGGAAAGGGAACTCAAGTAAAATTCATCAAAAAGTCTCTTTTCCTTAGCCTGGACCAGGAAAATCAAGCAATGACTGTCTCAGAAACAGATAAAGTAATTTTCATGTTGCTCTGGGAGCTTGACATTCCAACAGGGGTTTTCTGATCCTCTACAAAAACTAAACTTGCTAAGTAGAGTCACATTATAAATTATTTTTAATTCTGTTTTGAAGACAAAGAAATGACAGGAGCAGCACTGCAATTTATCATTGCAGGTTCTAATATTCTCCTGATAAGTTCCATCATGACACCTAATCATCTAATGCTCATGAAAAATAAAGCTAAAATTAACACAAAGATAATAAAAATAATTCACATTAGTTTACCACATTTGTGGTTTTATATGTTTTTATAGCACATCCCCAAGAAGTTTTATTAAATAATGACAGATTCTTACTAGACAAGACAGATTCTTAAGGCACTTTTGCTGAATTAATTCAGTACAGCAGGACCATATGCAAATACAGATGATTTCTGATGTTGTGAGGGTCTGATACACTGGGTAGTGATGTGACACAACTTGACACTGAAAATCATATGTGTGACTCTCAGGGCTTTCCCAAAGCTCCTAACTCCATGTCTACTCCTAGGAGAGCACCCAAGAATTCACTAACATTGTAACTTTACACGTGTTCCACACAAATGTCGATATGTACTGCACACTGAAAATCAGTACATACCTAAATTTGATGGTTTCTTTATTGCCCTCTCCAGTTCCTTTTTATTGCACAGTGTTCTTAGTGTCTTCTAATGAAAAACACTAGGGGATAAGCAGTTGAAAAGGTGATATAAAATCACTTGTTTATTGCCTGTGTGAGACCCACAACAAGCAACATGTGCTTGGATCTGCCTGTGTCCATGGATCTGCCACTTTGGTGTTTAATGCACACAGCTGTCAGGCTACAGAACTCCAGGACAGAAGTGTAATTTAAAGTTCCACCAGCACTAATCTCAGCGATTCCCACAACTTAAGAATTGAGTGGAACAAATGCTTTACCTTGTCCTTGTAATGTCATTTGCTGAAAGCAGGGATCTTGCATTTTCATGGTATATTTCCACTATTTTAAATGACCTCATATCTAGGAATGAAGTTAGCCTGCCAAACT
The DNA here is from genome assembly GCA_013398075.1 of Notiomystis cincta. Lineage (NCBI taxonomy): Eukaryota > Metazoa > Chordata > Aves > Passeriformes > Notiomystidae > Notiomystis > Notiomystis cincta. Next base: position 552,910 of record VZRX01006595.1, on the reverse strand, counting down.
TTAACAAAGGCTATACCACAGAGCAATATTAGTCAATTATAGCAAATATTCAGGCACCTGCTACAAATATAAACAACTCTTGAAGTGGTAAGAGTTGAGTGTTTAATTTCTATAATAAATTAGACAGTTCATAAATGTCTTGGTCATAAACTGAGAAAACCAAACTATGAAATTTTGCAGAGATGAACAAAGGGAGACAAAAATAATATAAAAGTAATGAAACAGTAACATGCAACAGTTTCTAGAGGAAGAGTTTGTCTAGTTCCTGACTTTTAAAAAGATACTTCTTTTTGAATATACAGCTTTGACAATAGCAATCTCCTTATAGAAGTGAGATCTGTCATTTTTGCTGAAAGACTTCTGCTTAGCAAAACTGAATTTTCACCTTCAAGGGCACTCTGAAATATTGCCATAGAGACCACCTATTTTTAGAAAGAACTATCTAATGTGCATCTAGAGCTCTGCACTTACTTTTTCTTGATCTGCATAATGTAGAGAATACAACTTTGGAAGTCAGAGGCGAAGTATTGTTGATATTGAACATTGAAAGGGAAAAAATCAAAGTGGGAAGGGACGAGGTTATACAAAGTAGGAAAGAGCAGAATGGAAGTGAGACTTGAGTTTCACTGGGTTTTAATTTTAGTGGTAGTAAGCTTTTGTCTTCTCACCAGTCTGGAAAATGTGACTTTTTTCTCATGTGCAGAATTCTGATTTGCATAATTGAAGTTCTCTAACTGCATAACTTGCAATCATTCCCTTGAAGGAGATGAGCACCAATACTGCTCCTTGTAAGCTTGAATAGTACATCCATGAAAGTTTTGCCATCATTTCCTGCTTTTGTTTATTTATTTATTTCTGGGTTTGCATGTGATTGCTTGATTATGGACTTTTCTTCTCAGTTTTTCTGGCACCTGTTCCACTGGAGGTTGGTGGAGGAAAGCCATGAAAGATTTAGGAAGTGTTGATAAGCAAACCTATAGTGCTTGCAGCCCCTGCAGTATGAAACCAGCACAGCATGATTAATAGAAACAGCAGGGCATAGCCCCTGTCTGCATTGTCCTGGCTGGGTTAGCTCTGTGAAGGTTTTCTGTAGCTGAAAATCTCATCTAAGCTGATTTGTGCACCTACTTTAGATCACTTTTAGAGGAAAAGTGATTTTCTACTGGCTGTGCCATGAAAGTTTAACTTCATACACTTCTCATTCTCCTGTAAACCAAGAACACCAATAAGGCAAAAAATAAATGGTGCACATGACAGAAAGGTGAGGAAAAACCTTCACATTTTGTTCACCTCACAGAACTATGACTTGTACTAGATGCCAGCTATGCCTTAGGATTGGTCTGAAGACTAAAAGCTGTTTAAAGATTCATGGGATAATGAATCAAATCCAGCTGTTCTATCATAAATGTCTATTCAAGAAAAGTCAAACCTTCCCCTTTCAAAGTTTAGATTTTTATCACTTACATATGTGGCGTATTAACATATATTTCTTGCTGGAGATAAATACATAAAAAGACAAGACAGTTTTAGTGGCCCATAACAACACAGATGTGAATTACTACTAATGTGACTTATTATTCATCGTCCTAAATAAATTCTAAATTATTTATTATATTCAAAGCTGTCTTCACTCATTTTTGTTTTTAACCACCACCACCTGAACGGGTTTTTATGCTTCGACATCATTCACAGATCAATAACACTTTTATTATACCTATTCTTCCTTGTGTAAAAATCCTTTTTATAGGAACTTTTTACTTCTTTCCTGTTATTAAATTCAACGAGACCACATATTCAGTAAGGCTTTTTATTTTGTGCAAACAGAATATTAGGCTCCAGCTTGAGATTTTCCTCATTTCTCTCTATACACTGTGCTCAAAAAGATCTGATTTTTTTCCGTTTTAATTTTCTTTCCTTCTTTCCTGTTCCCTGGACTCCAAGGGAAACTATTTTAAAACCTGAAAAATTATAGTGCTTGTTTATAGCAGTAAATAATCTCACTGGAAAAAAGTTTTCAAACTGTTGGGTTAGGAACAGTAAGACTGATTTTATTTCAGATGACATTTCACTTGCCACAATTAGTAAGCATTTACGTTTTGTTCCCCCTTTCTTTCCAACAGGATTTGATTTTCTGTGGGATCCATGTGTCCATGTCACACATGGAACAGGCAGAGAACTTCACACCACGTGCTGATTCTGCTCGGCCCTGCACACCCAGAGGGAGCAACAGGGACTCTGTCTCTGCATGGCAATGAGCTCTTGTGGGCAAAACTGGAGGCAGCTCCACCAGGAGGAAAGGCAGCTCAAAGAAACCCTCAAACACACATCAAAGCTCGAGGTAACCCTCAGACACACCAGGCAGAACTGTCACTGCAGGCTGAAACTCTTAGGAACAAGATTTTGGGTTTCTTTAGCTTAGTGCCAGAGGTGTTACATAACCTTGCTTTAAAAACTGTTAGAATTCTGCTTTTTAAATACCACAAAGGGAGATGGGCTGCCTGGAACAGTTTTTCTGCTGTTCCTCAGAATTTTCTCTCCAAGTTTCTAATGCTGAATTGATTCATCTCATTCAATTGTCAGTGTGTGTGAGCTACAATATTTCCTTAACAAAAATTCAACTGCACATAGACTTTTCCTCATTATCTATTTCTAGAGAAAAAAACCTGTTAGTCTAACATTCAATAATAAAGTCACAGGGACATTGGGAAATATTTTTTTTCTTTTTCCTTTCTTCCTTTTCCTTTAAAAAATATAATCATTGGCTTATGTAAGGAAATACCCTGGAAAATGCATAATACATGAAGAGTAGTGGCAACATCATTTATAAACCAAAACTCTAGCAGAGAAAACAGTATTGCATTACCATGCAGTACCAGCATTTATATATTGATATACAAAAAAAGCTCATTAATAAGAAATCATGAAATATGTTATTTGGAAATACAGCTGATGACATTTGCATTGCAGAATGTGCATTACAAGAATCTGTACTACCAAAAGAGAAGCTGCGACTAAACAGGTCGACAAATTATTTCTTGATCTAGGGATAAATCTGCTGATTCATACTTTTGGAAGGGTGAAGGAGAAGAGAATCTATCCTATATAAAACTCTTCAGCTTTTCATCTGAAATACTACATTCTCCTCCCACAAAAGACAACTGAAAACCTGTATTCTGCTAAGGCTGATTGCAACAACTTGCACAAATGTCAGTGGTTTTTCTGCTCCATGCTGCTCTGACTCTCAACCATGTGAAAAAGTTCCAGTGGCAGAGAGCTGTAACATCTCAAACACTTGTTGTGAGTGCAGAGATAAAAAAATTCTCAGGGTTTTCTGTGGGGTGACAGGAAGGTACAAATTCAGAACCTGCTGAAAGAGCTGCCCAAGTGACAACGCATCACATTCAGAACAACACAGTAATAATGCTACAGATAAGGAAACCTGAAAGAAACAACTCTTTCCTACATAACACAAAGCTGCTGAGCAAGAAATGCTTTGTGCACTAAAAACAATAACCTCTAAGGTCAATGTGGTGGAGCAAAAAGATTCTTCATATTCAGTAGAATTAGAAATAGTAATTTCATGTATTTTAGTTGTAGCTTTAACATCCTAAATTCAAGACAATGTCTTGAATACAAGTATACATGCTTTTTATTGGAGAAATTATTAAAAATCTGCATTTAAATTTGATGTCTTCATTAATGACATTCTATGCAATGTAATGTTTATTTTGGGAGATTACACCTTGAGTTAATTTGGGATTAGGCTGAAATATATGGGGCTGGACTGGGCTGGATGAACACATTTTGAAATTCTAACTTTTATGGGGAAAATGAGACAAGCCCAGCAGACTGGGCTTTTCTCTATGGCAAATAATCATTTATCCTGAAGGATTTTTATTAAAAATTTGTATTAGTGCACATGGAATACTTCATGCTTTCCAAATGCACTCTGTTTAGTGGTAAGGCTTACATCAAAATGATCATAATTCCTGCCTGCATTCACTATCCTCTGACTAGATAAAGGAACAAATTGAATGTAAATCATATAAATTCTACTTCATGATGGGTACTGTACATTAATAATATAATCAAAAGACAGCAGAGAAAAGAGAAATGGCAAGACTTTGAGAAGCCATTTGATACATGTGCCTAGGGAGATCCATTGGTGCTTAAGTCATACTCAATACTTCTAATTATTTTCATGAAAGCTCTCAGTAGCCCTCCACACACCTTGAGTGACTCCTCCTGCATCTCAGTAGGAATTTACCAGTGCAGTGAACTTGTTGCTGGGAATATTCAGCATTTGAATTACAATTTTTTCTTACTGAAAGCTTGTCTAGATAAAGGCTTTCTCTCTTACTTCCCAGAATACCCATGAAGTTTCCACTTTAAACATTTTATCCTAAGAGGAATATGCTGCTACTAGAGCTCCCCACCACCAGCAGTTCTTCTTGTGCCTGTGTAACTCACAGGTAATAGGACCAGCTAAACTGTCTAGACTTTGGAAATAATGGAAGAGGAAGCCATTACCCTTATCCTGTATTCTTCTTCCCCAAAACTGTTTGCTTGGGCATATCACACAAGGACTAGCTACTTCTCCCTTTAAATACAAAACCTGAACAACTGATTTCTTTCATGACTGGGATCAGTTACAAAGGCATCAGAAAGCAAAATAGATTGTACATGCTTAGGCATCAGACATAAAACAGATCAAAGTAATTTAACCATTTCATATTTCAAAACAAAGAGCATTCGACTGTTTGGTGCTGCCTTCAAAAGAAATCTCTGGACTAGTGGTACTTTCTGATGAAATCTTTATTTTCATTCTCCAATCCATTTAAAAGTCTCACAAGAAATAGTCTCAAAAAGCTCCAGTGATCTCATGATGCTCCATCAAAGTTACACAGAGGAGAATCTGTCTGGGCCACAATTTTTTTGCTAACATTGCTTAAAATTTGAACACGCAAGTGTATGAAAATTTCTAATAATGCAAAAATTTTATCAGGCTTCAAAAAGCATATCAAGTTAGGATATTGCCTGGCTTTTGAAAAAGTAGAAATTATGAGGAAGGAGTTTATTTATGTACCCTACCTGTCACACCTGAGGGTCTTGAATCAAGGCCCTTCTTAGTAGTCAGTAATGAGCAGAATGGATATACACACATTTTTATTTTGCAGGAAAAAAATGATGCTCAGTCTTGTCTTATATTAACCTGTCCACCACCATCTGCTCAAATGGACTCATATCCAAATTCAGAATTTTTTTCCTTTGTTTGATGGAATAAAGAATTGAGTCTCCAAGAAGAAATAAAGAGAGTGATATTCAAAGTAAATTATAAAGAAAAGGAATTCCCTACAAGCAGGTAGAATTTAGTCTCAATTTAGTAATTAATCCTGTAATGCAAACCTTAAACAGGAACCCCCTGGAGCAAAGTTTTCTGCACTAAGATTTCATTTGAGGTACATGGGACAAATGCAGGACATGTGACCCCACAAAAACACATACTAACCAGCAGAATGAGATGAAAAAATAAAATAGAAAGCCACAATTGTTTGCCAATTGAAACATGAGTCTCTAGCAATACTTCATTCCACATCTATGGAAAACCCTTTCGATTTCTGCCCCATGCTTCACACCCAGCCATCTGCACAGCAACAACTGAACATGCCACCTTAACAACTCAAAAGAGAGATGTGATGATAGAAGCCACTCATACTCTCCACTAAACCTCTCCATACAGACCACCATGCTACATATGAATTAGTTTCACTCACTGAATCTGTTACTCTAAATGTTGCTGTAGTTCTCTTGATTTGTATTAAATTGTTTTTCCTTTAATATCCTACCTAATACTATCGACAAACAAGTCAGTCACTGACATGGTGATTTGTACTGCATTATATAAATGAAGGCTTCCTCCTTATTTTTCTCTTTTCTGTTTTGGTTTTGTTTTCATGTTCCAAGATGGATGTACACACAGAGGAATGTGTGTGCACTCCTGTAATGTACAGGGAGGCAGACAACTGTACTAGCAGCTGACAAAGACACAAAGGAGAAGATTCATCACACAGAAAGGCTCTACAGATGGGGATGTCACCTATGATCTGATACATTTCATGGGGTGAACACTGAAATGAAATAGCCAAGCTGCTAAAGTCACATCAGTTCCTCAAATGTTGTGAACATTCTCATATTCCTGAGGGTAAGATCGTTAAAAATTCTCAGATAACTTTTTTGTTCCAGTAACAACTGGCAATTTCTCTGCCCCCACTATTCTATGTTCAGCTGTTTATTTATTGTTATTGCCGAACAAACTCAAAAGAGTGCCAACTAAAAAGGAATATAATCTTTGATGTTAAGTACTGCAAATAGGGAATTATCCCAGTAGGGTGGCGTTGAAACAGTACAGATGCAAGCATGAGAACAAGCTGACAAACTGCAGGAGTCCTACACATGAGAACACAAATAAGCTGATTAAAATGTTATTTTTATATTGTATGCATGTGTGCATGTGTGTATGTGTCTGCACATGAAAGGGATCTTATTGTACATGCATTCACAGTAATTATCACAGATCTGGAAATTATCATCATATGATGTTACAGTACTTGCTGAGGCGAGTGCTAGATTTCTTCCTGTTTATTCTTATAAAGAAAATTTTGACTAAAAAAATCCTAGAGTTCTACCAGGCAGGCTGCACATCAGTCCCTCATATTTACAGGTATGTCACAGCTTCCTATGCTAGAAACCTTTGGTAAAAATTCCAGTGTCACTGCTATGACCAGGGCTTTGCCCCACAGGAAGCTCCAGCACTCTACTCACAGGCAGTTTGATGCTGAATCTGTTTGCAGATTTTTTTTTTCTTTCCTTTGAAACTCAAGGTTTTTTCACTTTCACCTCCTCCAAAAGTAGATGCTGTACATTTGGACAACCACTTTGTAAAAACTTAAAATAGTAGATTAGCACGTTATATACATCAGAAAAGCCAAAATAGGAGACAAGATAGTTTAATTTTGAATTCATTTTCAAAAGGGTGGCATAAATAGGAAGACTCAAGTGAGGATGTGATTTCATATATTGTGTGTGATGAGTGCAAATTAAAAGCAACAGGAATGTAATTGAGAAGATGAGATGCAGAAAGTAAGGGATTGGTCAGGAGAGTGAAAAACAAGTGGGTGTTTTAGATTGGCATTTGTATAGTGGATATATAATGTAGGAAAGTGTGTGAGTACTGCTAAGGCAGCACCCATGGAGGGTAAGACAAGGAGAACTCATGAAGAAACACTTGGGGACATCACAATGGAGGTAAGCCAGGAGGAGGTGATCTTGTATTGCCAGTCGGGAAAAAGTGCAGGAACGGAAAACAGGTATGTGAGCAAGACAAAACAATCACAGCTTCCAGATATAGAGCTGAGCTTTTACAATCATAGAAGTTCATTTTGGGGGAGACTTGAAAATCACATCATTCCCCAGACATCACCTAGCTAGAATCAAGTACCAGCAATAATGCATCGGTGCAGATAAGCTGTTCAGGGCCTGGATGTGATTTTAGATTAAAGTCTTTTGTACTGTAAGAAAAGGATTGCATCTGCATTGTGTGCCAGAAGCTGCAACTATGCAGACAGCACAGTTCAATCCATTATCCTTCAAGCTCTTCACACAGAGTCTGGAATAGAGAGTTTCTCTGTGAAGATCAGTGCGACAGCAAGTTATCACCAGATACACTGCATGGTACATGGAATTGTACAGTACAGACACTGTGCTCTTCACACAGCAAAAGCTGCATTTTGTTCTGAAAATACTCTGGCAAATGTCCAGTGCTGTTGCAAAGCTCTGCTTAGAAGTCCAGAGATAGGTTTTTTCTTGGACTGTCCTTTAAAATGTGTAAACCTGGGGCAAGCATCAACAGCTGTTGAGTCTCCTGTACAGCTCATCTGCATGATTACCAGACGTTGCTTATTTTAAAGGGACTCTGTGACTCAGAGAAGACCCCAGCAGAATGCCTGGTAAATGAGTTATTAATCAGACACTAAAATGAAGGAAATGGATGCAGGGAAAAACCCCTCAAGCTTTTTTTAGAGTGGTAACTTTAAATTTGCAGTCCAACTGGGATTAAAGATGAGATTGAGTTAATAACAGACTTTTACTGAAAACTGCATTCTGCATTAGAGGTTTTACATTTAAATCCTCATCTCAACTCAAAAACTGAGCTCTAAACTTCAACTCAAACCTAGTTTTGCTCTGCAAACAGATTGTGTTAAAAGACAGCAGCTGGATTCATCAGTTCAAAGGCAGCATTTTGTTGCAGGGGCATGGCTGCTGGGGAATGGGTTTTCAGAAGAAAAGCAGTGGACTGAAACGAAGGCCTAACATGCTGCCTTGGCAGCTTCATTAGCCACGAGATCGAGAGCAATAATCAATTGCTGCCTTGCAGTGATTCCTATTAGTACCCTGCCCAGGTTCCAGCCTCACTCAAAACTAACAGGATGCAAATTTGCCTGTTACTTTGTCTATGCAAATATAATTGCACAAACCACCGTTTTCCTTTACCTTGTTTCATTATAATAGAGGATTAAAGTTATTAAATGCGCTACTTTCAATTCCATGTAGCTTTATGTATGGGCAAAAATGTATCAATCTGGGAATTGCTTGAAGAGCTGAATGAGTAATCTAGGGGAAAAAAAGGCCAAGACAGAGAAAGAGGGGCTCTCTTGTTAACAGTGTTCTCAGAGAATTCCTATCTTCTAACTAATTCTTCTAACTGGTTCTTCCAACCAGCTCAGTCTTGCTTCCAAATAACAGAGGTAAAATGATTAGAAAAACAAGACCAGGAGTACTGTAGCTTGACATTGGCAATTGGAAGTAAATGTCCCCTGAGCTGGTGGTCAAACAAAGTGCTTGATTTTCAAATCTGTCTGCAAATTAGCAGGAAGACATTTCTGGAGCACTGGAAACAGCCAAAAGTGGCTTGGGTAAAGTGAGGACGACCATTGCCTAGAAAGATGACAGCCTTCGGCGCAGAGGAAGAATTTCAAGCCGAGCCACTGTGTGCTCGCCACCTTTGCTAACGTACTAGAAGTTAGCAAAAACAGAGTAAATACAGAAAAAGGAAAACACATATTTATGATTTCAATGCACCGGGTCACTACAGCTTCTGAGCCTCATCTAGAAAATGTGGTGCCAGGGAGGTGTTGCTGGACACAGATTACTGCAAACAGGGCAGGGAGAGGAAAACCAGACCACTTAGTTGGGCATGCAGTAGGTGTGAGAGCATCTGCTAACCTTGTAATGCTACAGAATCAACAGACTACTGCTGAAGAAAAATAACATGACATAATAAACCATCTGCTTAATGGGAAGACTAAATGGAGTCTTTCACCATTTGGAACAAAAACATTATGAGCAAGGTGAAAGAGCTGGCAAGCTCCTGGCAGCAAATGTAAATCTGCAAGGTGTGCAAATAAGCACAATTTATAACAAGTAGAATAAAGCCAATGAATTCCACAGATTTTATGGAGATATCCATATACGTAACTGTAACGTTCATATTTACAATTATCTCCGGCATCTGCTAAATAATTATCTTCTCAAAGGTAATGAATACTGAAAACGTGGAAAAGGGATCCATTTTCTTGAAAGAAATAAACAGGCCATTAAGTAACTAAATAGAGACACCAGTTTGTCTGTGTGGTTTTATAAACGATTCTGTGATCATCCAATTCTGGAGCTAAAAGCAGCATTTGGAAAGCAGAGGAAAAAAACACATCTGTACACTACTTAATAGAGAAGGCCACAACACTTACAAACAGAATCAATCTCCTTAGCTGGGAAAAAAAAAACAGGAAAAAAAAAAGAAGAGAAGGACAACAGCAACATCAAAAGGCCATAATACTGAGCATGTAGGACAACGTGTGTTGAGCATAGCAAGGGTTTCACAGGCACACCACATACTCATGTGAACTCTGTTCAGTTCTCTGCTTCAACCTCCTGTGCCATTACATCTTTTTACAAAGACTGGTAGAGCAAGATGGAGTTAAAAGTGTGGTATAATTTTATTCCAGTTTCCAATACCTGATATTTAACATCTGTAAGATGATCTGCTTCAGAAAATACTTCCGAATCTCTGAGAAAAAAAGCTTTGTGTTTCCCTTTAATTTATGATTTATTACTGTCTTTTAGAACATATTCATTAGATCTCTCCTAAGCCATTTATTTCTCATATACAGAGGGCAGTAATAGAGAGAAAAAATTTGCAAATTCAGCTTTTTTTTTTAATAATAATAAAAGCCTTCCACTTAATTTTTAAATAAAATATCTAGTAGAATAATGTTATTTCCATACCATGGTGGCTTCTCTCCTTGACCTTACTGTATTCATTGAATTTGATCTAACTTCATGAACTGAACATTTGCTGAACTTGTTCATTGACATTTTGTTAAGTTCTACTTCTTACAGGGCTTTTATACTAAGTTGGCTCATTTGCTGAGAAAGTAGCATGCTTCTTGTAGCCTCTTTTGGTTTCATTCTTCTGGAAACACATTTGTTTAACCAGTTCCTTCCTGACACGTGATTAATTATTAATATTAAATACATATACAAAATATGTGTCCACAAGTACTTACTACTGCAAATGAGGAACTTTCCAAGTAAAGGCAAATCAAAATAAAGGTTGAATATTGTTGCCACCCCATCTCTAGCTCCTAAAAGCATACAAAAGTATGGGAGTTACCAACTGCTTATTGCTTTGTACCCGTCAACAAGGGTCGTTTATTTCAGGTGTCCTGTGGCATAAAACCTTTAAGATTTACTGTTTATTTGATGGATATAATGTGATACAATTTAGTAATGACTTGTTCTCATCTAGAAAAGCACTTAAACAAGTCTGAAATTGAAGCCTTTTAGCAGCTGCCATTGACTTCAGCCAGACTACTTACGTGCTCAAGTGGTATAAAGAACGGATGAACTGCAAACTTTTGGGGATTTTTTTTCTTCACAGAAAACACAACAAAAATGTATGTTCTTCCTAAAACTCATTTCAAAATTGGAAACTCCTGTTATTGCTTCTAATTGACAGAGAAAAAGAAGTCAGAAATGGATAGAGAAAACCTACAGCTTGCCTAGGAGTTATCCCTGTGCTAAACCACGGTTATTGCCCTACAATAGAGTTCAGGTCTTCCTAAATTAAACTTCTGTCAGTGACAGCTCATAAAGAAGGCAAAATCCTTTGATTCCTCTGTAATACGGGAAAAGAAACCTGAACTATCCTGTCCTTCATACTGCTAATTCTTTAAGCTGTTTGTATAGATTAACTACATTCCATACCAGATAAGTCAACTGAAAACCAGGCATGAATCAAAAGGACTAGAACTCTTTGCTAACATTTACTTGTACAATAAACCACTTNCATTCCATACCAGATAAGTCAACTGAAAACCAGGCATGAATCAAAAGGACTAGAACTCTTTGCTAACATTTACTTGTACAATAAACTCACCATGCCAGAACAGTTCAACTATGGCTTTTACCATTCCCTGTATATTTATTGGTCTGTATGTACATTCCACAGGAGCGTTTTCCTGCCCGATTCCCCAGAGAAGAATATCCTGTAGGGATTTTGGTATCTAATGATTGCAGTAGCTGTACCATTATTATGCCCTTGTACCACAGCCTCCCTCTGGCATTTTGGAAAGCTGCTGTTGTTAGTAAGGAAAACTCTCTAATGCATTACCGGAAAGGAGCTATGAGAAGTCAAGGTGGAGTTTTTTAATGCTGCTACAAAGTGAAAGAAATCTCAAAGGAAAACAGCAAACTATGAGAATCTAAGCTCCATTAATAGCCAAATAGTTTTCAATGCAAACATAGTGGAAGTCTGCAAAAACAATAGGGTCTCTTTCTCAGAGAGTTATTTTCAATGGAGTTTAATTAAAAACTGTCTGGTGCGCTCTCCTTTGAACACAGCTGTGACTTGTTTCAACTTCAGTGGCACAGCATTCGTTTATGGCACAACATTTTAGAGCAGAATAGCTCCAAGTGGCATGGCAAATTCCATTACTCTGGTGCTCCTGCAGAGACAAACAGGAATTTTGGAGCAAAATTCCTTCCCTGGTGATCCTGTTACCCTTCCAAAGTCCAGGAGGCCCAGCTCAAGCAGGTAGCTGAGCCACCTGCTTAAAACAGACAGGAGAACTGAAAACTTTTCTCTGCAATTGAAAAGCTCGTTATCACACATGAGATGCCACATCTAATGTTTTGTTTGGTCTCCCCACTACCATTTGGAATACAGCTTACAGATTTCTGTATTTCAGAGCTCTTGCCAGTCTCCCTTGTCTCCCTGCTAAACAGAACCTTCACCATTATTTATTAGAGGAGCCACATAAATAAATAAATAAATAAATAAATACTAGAACAGTAGAAGAATATAGAAATTAACTTCTCAGAGAATGATATTTGGGAAACGACAGACTGTGTATTTGCAGTGAAATAAAACTATTCAATGTATTAATTGCTATATATGTTGAAGTGGAATGGTTTCACTGATGACAACCATTGTGGCAAATAAAGCTGCTTCCAAAACACCAAATAAAAGGCAAAGATACTACTTGCTACTGCACTGCTAAAGAGCCACTGTAGAGTAACACAGAGTAGTACACCATCCTGCTTAGTGCACTGTATTTTCTACTCCCTCATGCATTAAAAATGGATTTTTCATAGTTGCCCATGACTTCATGAAAATGTAGTTTCACTTTTCCCTATCATTTTGTAACAAAGAAGGAAACAAAAAAGGGACACATTTATTAGTTAATATGCAGAAATATTTAAACTATAAACCTGTCATGATTCAGGTATGTAAATTGACTCTTTCCAATATTCTCCCATTTCCTCCACAACCCATAGCTTTCCTGAGCTTGTCAAATCATCCTTTTGTCTTCTAAAGTATTCCAGAACAATATCTTCTGATGACAGTGACATTTAGTGATGACAGTAGAGCTGATAAACTGATTATTGGGTTGCTATCATTTCCTCTTCTCCTCCCCCATGTCTATAAAGCTGGAATATAAAAAATCATCCTCTACCTGCATTGCATTAACTGGTTCTTTCAGGCTTCCCTGGGAAGCTGAGCCACCTGCAGACTGAAAAAAAAATGATGCTAATGTGAACTGTTGTTTCTTGCTCATATAAAAGTACACTCATGTCTACATGATATCGAGGAAAATATTGTGCTGCTAATATTACATTTATGAGCAAAAGATGCGTAACTGTTTCTGCTATTTAACATGTACATACTGGTTATCTTGGTTGTCAAGGAAGAGACCCTCTTAATTCAGCTCACCTGCCCTCCTCTGGACACATTCAAATGCCCTTCACATCCTTCTTAAATTACGGGGCCCAGAGCTGCACACAGCACTCGAGGTGAGTGGAACAGGGTAAAATCTCCTCTTTTGCCCAGCGGGTGTTTGATGCGCCCCAGCAGAGAGCTGACCCACACTGACTCTGCTGTCAACCTGAACCCCCCATCCCTTTCTGCAGGGCTGCTCTCCAGGCACTCCTCTGCCTTTTTATGCCTGTGTTCAGAATACTTTCCACTAACCAGTCTTTCCTTCGAAATCCTTCTTTGTATCCAGTGAAAACTGAAAGTTCTTCTATCTTTTTGCAACTGCTTATCTTTGTATCTTTGACAAGTATCCTTAAAAGAGATAAAGAAATATGCAAGCCAACTACAATTGATTCCTGCCTAAAGACTCTTTAGTTTCATATTTGCAAATGCTCCTTTTTTTTTCTACTAAGCTTAAGTTTTATTTTGCTCACAGTGAATTAGGTATAGTAAGCTGCAATCTAAGTTTTAAAGTCAATACAAAATGTGGCAAAAAGAATTACTGTAGAGAGCATATCTTACCATGTTTCTATTAATTGGGTAAATATTGTTACTCTTCATTAGGGAAATGCAGACAGGAGGAGAATCCAACTGCAGAGTAGCTTGCAAGTCTCTACATCATCTGGAAAGAGAACAAATTAATCCTAACTCCCCTTGGTTTCCAGTCTACTACATAATGCACTCGTTACCTGTACTTTCAAAGCATTTGATTAATGAGTGCATATGCAGGAGGAGACTTAATCAAATCTTCCCCTTGCTCCATCTGGGTGAAGGCACTCAAGCTTTGGCCACGTGAACCTTCCTGCTCCTTGGCACTGTCCTCTCCCTCATCAGAAGACGGCGTTTCTCAGGAGCAGTTCTAGGAGCTGACTCCACCACCGTCTTCTCAGTCGGTGCATACCTGTGCTTGCTAATGAACACACATCAATTTCTATCAGCTTCTAGGCCAGTCCTGGAGTTTAAATAGGAAAAAAAAAAAAAAAGTCTCCTGTGCCTGCTCATGGCAAGAATCCTAATTAGAATGAGATCTCTGTTTATCCAATGGGATGTCAGTTATGAATTCATGGAAGTTAAGACTCCATGTATTGCCTTCTGTGGAGGCAGATCAAGACCACCATTAGAAAAAAAGATAGTATTTTTCTCTTTGACACCATCAACTCTTGTTTCTGTATCACTATTAACTTCAGCAGAATTAGATAAAGCTAAACATAAGTGAGGATATTAAATCTGCTTCAAATTTAATACCTCTCAGAAACACTGTAGCTATCCATTTTAGCAGCACCTCCATTTCCAAAATGCTGTAAAATTTTAAAATGTAATTGTGATCAATTTTTGCACTTAAGCTCTGTTCCTCTTTCTACACTAAAAATGAAAGATGATGCAAACACACAAGCATGAGTGTAAACCCTAAATGACTTTTTACCTCTGCTTTTACACATCCATGGAAATGCAAAACTTTCCCCGTTTTTATTATACTTCACTTCTCCACAAGTCCCTTCTTACCATCTCCTGTATCCACACATTTTTTCAGCAGTTTTTAGTATTCCACATTTTATAATCAGTATAGAGAGAATTTTGCTTTCTGAGAATTGTGCTGTTCTTTGCACGAATTAGACTACTATTCTAATGACTGAAAGATTTTCTTTTAATTCTTGTAAACTTGATGTTTTCCACCTACTTTACATCCTCCAACCAAAGCAAAATGACTCTGAATGAGAATTGTTCTATCTCCTTCCTTCTCTCTGTCTAATGGATTGAGATATATGAATGACAAGTGGTTGTGTTGTCTATAACTGTGCAAAATAAAATTCACAGATGCACTGCCAGACATATTACTTTACCATGAAAAAAAAAGAAACTAAAAAACCCCCAGAAACCAAAACAACAAAACAACAACCCAAAACAAACAAACAAAAGAAACCCCAAACCCAAAAAAAGTGCTACAATCTTGCAACTACTTTGTGAAAAGTGACTAGAATCAAAACAGAACTTCTCTGGCCTTATTTGCAGCCTTTTAAAATTTAATTCTTTACAGCATTCACTGACAACATTTGACACTAGATTAAGACCTCAAAATTTATCTCTAGACAATCCAACCCATTTTAACAGCACTTCAATAAAATAAAAATAAAATCCAACTCAACACAGAGACTAAGGAGGTCTAAGAATTCAGGTAAATTATAATCCAATAACATTATTTTACCACAACCCATACCCAGCTAGTCAAAAATGTTTGAAAGAGGGAAAGCACCCTGAAAAGGGTAGATCTGTCATTGTGTTTAGAGAGCAGAGAAAGAAGCTGAACATAAAAGAAAATCGGATTCTTCATCAGGCTGCTGTCTCCTGTGTGACCTTGCCAACTGAATGCTCTACAAAGTGCACAGTGACTCAATAGGAAGACTTTCTGAAACTCAAGTACCAGAAATTGAGATGGGAATGGTTGGGAGAACAAAAGGTCGATGAATCTCCTTTTCACAAACGTGCCTTTTCACCAGTGATCACAGCAAATGAGTCACTGTTCTGGTAGTCTCAGGTGTCTGAGTTCACAGCTAAGGGAGCAAACAGCCTTCTCCAAGCCCACATCAACCCGGTATTACTCAGTACCACTCATTCTGAAGTGCTTCTACTAACGCTTGCAGAAAAGGCTTTCTCTGGCAGCTCAAATGTTGAATGATTCTGCTTCCATAGAAAAGGTGAATGCATTAATCTCAATGAAAAAAAAAAAAAGCCAAGAACAAGCAAAAAAACCCAGGAAAAATACAGAGTATTGCAAGTAAAAGATAAATTAGTATAGAGAGGGCATGTTTTGTGGATATTCAACTGGCACCTTTCTCAAGCACACAGGACTCTGGGGGAGTGGGTGCTTCAGAAGGCCTGGGGTAGGTTTTCTTAGTACAGGTGAATTTGCAGATCAGAAAGACCAGCAATTAACATTAAAAGTAAATATTTTAACTAAGTAAAGTATTTTCCTAAAAACAGCAGTTGTGTTTTATTTTTGAACTGCAAATTTTACTCCTATCTCAATGTATAATATCTTGACAGAGCTGCCACAAGGACTGGTAAACAAACTGACAAAGGACATCTCCTTAGAAGGAGCCCAGAGACATCTCTGATAAGCTCTGCTGAAACCCTGATAGGGAGCAGTTGCAGGACAAAGAAACCTTGATAGGTGTAAGGCAGAGATCTTGATGGGTGCAGGACAAAGAAAGAAAACCTGATGGGTGTAGGACAAAAACCTTGAAGGGTGCAGGACAAAGCCCTGATAAGGAACTGACCTTTCAGGAAAACACAAAGCAGCAACAGTAATTCTGGGAACTGATGTCTGACATCCAGTTATAGCAAAAATGATAAAAAGTGAACTGCTACGTACCCGAAATGAACTTCTCTGCACAAGATCTGGACTGTCTGCGACCCTGGCTAGGGACACCTGGCTGACTCTGGACTCCATGGCCTGGGTCAGCTTTGAAGTGAGACTTTTCTGCCACTGCTCTGCCCCACTGCTGGGAGTGGTTTGCTGAATGTCACAGCCCTAACACCTCACATAACACATTCACAGGGCACACAGCTAAAGGTTTGAAACTATACAGGTATTTCACCAGCTGGAATTCTGTAAGAAGTTTTAGCATGTGTACTGGCCTTTCTAATGGTAATTTTGTAGTGGCCTGTAGGGTGTTTGTGAATATTAGTGTGTTTGTATCTTTATTAATGGTAGGTTTGTAGCAATTTGTAATAATTACTACAAACCTGGATCCTCACATCTTTGTGTATTGCAGAATCCTGAGACCCCCATGCTCACGTTGTTTACACACCTGTGGGTGTGGTAACCCTCAAAAGCTACAGACACAAGAAAGTTTCCATCAAAAATTTGGCATCCATTTATCTCTTCCTAGGGCCAGCATTTGATGCTTATACTGACTTATCAGTGTTCTCTCCTGAAAACATTGTCAGCAGATCTGGATTAAGCATTTAACTTCCAACGGACTGGGTGGATGGGGCGAGGATTTTTTGTTCACTGTCAGTCCTTTAGCAGATATTTCACTGCATCTTTGAAAACCTGTGGCAACATAGCCCAACAATAAGTTCAATTTAACAATTTGCCTCAAGACAGACTGTGAGAAACCCCGAAGTTGAAAATACACAAGTTGTTAAAGACAAAAGTTGTCAAAATATTATGAAAATTAGCTAAGTGAATTAGTACAATTTCTTAAAAAGCAGAATTCCTAAATACATACAGACATTACTGTAAATCCTGAAAAAGTATTTGTGTGAAGATCTTTATAAAATAAGCTGCTCTTTTAATACTCAGCATTAAACCATGGCACAATAATTACCATTACTGCTGACTCTTTGAACTGCTTTTATGCTTAGCAGACTGTATTTAAAATAATCCTATCTCCAAGAATTTCCTCCCTCAGAAGCAAAAATAAATGTTGCTTCTGCGTACATTACTTGTTCTCTCAAATCTTTCCATTTGCTTAGGGCCTTGTCTCCACCAAGGAGCTGAGCAGCATTCCAGGAGCTTCTGTATTCCTTCCATCTCCAACATAATGACGGCTGCCTCCTTCAGGCAAGCTCCATCTCTTTTCAAATACTCTTTATCCATATCACCTTTTAGGCCTGGAGCTTCCTGGTATATTTTAACACTCCCTTAATCTTCCCCTTTTTGAGGCTTCCCTCGCAGTGCCCATTTCCTAAGGGGCAGCAGCAGATCCATGAGAGTTTCCTACCTCCCTGAGCAGCCCAGGCTGCTGCTCTGGATGCACTGGGGAGGCTCCACACCAGGTCTTTGTGAAGGCTCCTGCCGCAAACACGTGCTGAGTGCTTCCGTGCTGGTTTTGGCACTGCAGCACCTCACCTACTGAAATCCACCCGGAATAAAGATTTGCAGGACGCAGCCCAGGGACTGAGGGTTGGATTTAGGGCAATGGTTGTCAGGTGTTGCATTGTTTCTGTGTGTTTGTTATTCTGGTGAGTTTGGTACAGGGCACGAATGGAAGCCATTATGAAGTTGGAGATAAGATAGCACAGAAAATTTTTATTCCCTGAACCAATGTGAGTGCTTCATCTCCTTTAGTGAAAAAATGCTATTTTCTAACATGAAGATGCTCTCTTAGGCTTGATGCTCTTACCTGAGCGAGGCAGGAAACTTGCCAGGAGATCTCTGAACATATTAATCACGTCAGCCTGCTCGACCAAGATGCTAGCCTAGATTTTTCTCACTGGTACCTCCACATTTCTTCACCTAATTTCAGGTGGATTCAGGATATCACTTCCATAATTTTTCACTTCCATCATTCATTCACCAGCCATGGCTAGTGAATTAGCTTTCACTCATTTTCCCTCCAACCTTACAAGATATTATATACATAATATTCCTTCTTACCAAGCCAGAGCATGCCTTCTGTATTTCAGGGATAAAAATCTGATAAAACCCACCAGCCCAATCATGCTGTATGCATTTAAACCCCACCTAAGAGAAACACAGCATCTCTAGTATCAGTGAAAAAGAGATACCAGGAAAAGAAGCCCCCCCCATGGAAAAAATAAATACTTCTGCATTATTTAATGAAGGACAGAATGTAAATAAAAAATACCTTGCTATCTATTCCTGAATTTCTATTATTAAATCAAACAGCTTGAAATTTGGGAGCTTTCATCTCCCTTGAAAATAATGTAAGAATTCCTGGTAAGTGACTCCATGCCCATCACAGTGCATGGAAGCCCCTAAGAGACATCACCACCATTTAACTCTGCCTGTTCTTTTACTTCCTCAAACACTGAGGAAAAAAAACTATCTACTTGCCAGTGGAAAGTCAGTACATGGGTAATTTCTTGGAGAAGTGCTTATAGAAATAATGACAATTACAGTAACTAACTACAGGTTTTTGTTCCCTGGGAAGGCAGAGGAGAATTCGTTGGATGAACTACCATAATGTTATGTTTCAGCTGCATTAGGAAAAAACTTCCTATGCATGCAAACTTTTTTTCACACAGCACATAAGATAAAGAAACACTTCTGTACCACAAAATGATCTGTAGAGTTGGACAATGGTGGGTGGGAGTGTGGGGAGGGACAGAGAAGAAACAATTTATACACTGCTGATTAAGGAGAAGAGGAATTTACATCTTGTCCAAAGACACTCTAAGTTGAGGAAAAGACCTCAATCAATTTTAACAAAAGCTCTGGGCCGCTACAGCACTGCCCAGAAGGGTGAAAAGTTGCTGCAAGATAAGCAGTGCTGCAGAGTATGGAAAGGAGAGATTTTCAACACAGATACTTTCAAGGCTGAGAAAAGCACGTCTGCACCAACACCTGTCTGAAGCCACGTTCTTTTTTTAGCTATATACAGCTATTTCTGTAGTTGCTTCTGTATTCATGCCAGTTGAATGCAATTTCTCTCAATGCTGATAACATGCCAAAGACTTTTAAAGTTAATGAGTCTTGCTGCTAAAAAATGTAATTTCTCTAATTACTTGCAAGTATTAGTAGTAATTGCCTTTATGTTGATTTGAAGATGTATATCTGACATGCTTTCAAGGTAAATTTGAATTAAAATTTTACAAAATTAGAGATAATATGAAAAAGAGGGTTTTTTATAATCTAAGACTCAGAAATATTTTATTATGGTTTCAATAAGAGTTTCAAAGGGAAAAGAATTGTCAACAACCCATTAAGTAATTTATCTAATTAGCAATCATTTCTTTCTTTATTTTGAAAATAATTGAATGTTTTGTATATTTTGATATGTGAAGACTGTTCTCAAACATGGCAATCATAAATACTATTTAAAAATTATTTTTCTGCAGTCTTATTGGTCAGAAGTAAGCTCTGGCCATAAATATGGAAAGAATTGTTTAAGTGATACGCATAAAGAAGCAGCAATTTTTTAAACAATTATACACAATACCATTTTTTAGTGTTAGGCTTGTCAAATGAGAAAAAAATCCTATTCATTATCTCCAATCCAATATTGCCCCACGGACAATTAGAAAATGAAGCTGTTGATGAACAAGAATTGATGCTTGATTATCATAATTCTGTTTCTTGCAAGAGACTTGCAAAAATAAAACAAATGCATATTAAATCCTGTCAGAATAGTAACACACTCCCATGTGTATTTTAATAATGCTGATGTGAAGGGTATGTAAAATTAACTCTGAGCTGCCAGGTTTTCTAAAAAATGAGCTTTCTTGTGGGCAGCTTTCTCTAAATGAATAATCTATAAAATGTTAAGTAATTTGTACGACAAAGAAAAATAGAAAAATAACTTCAGATGCTTTACCTGATCTTGTATGGTTTATGGAACCATACAGTTACCACCCTTAATCAGAGGCACCAGAATGTGATTCTTAACCATTTTTATTCCAGATGTTATCTGGCACACACACACAATTGTGTTTATTCCTACCAATATTGGTTGAAACATTAAAAAAAAAAAATTAGTTTTCTTGGTAAGTGCTTCCTTAAGGTGTTATTTTACCAAACCAGATGTGAGACATAAACAAATGTTCAATTTTGCCTTTGAGCTGCATGTAAATTCCCACAGAGTCAGGTTTTTTGTTATAAAAAATGAGGCAGGTAAGTGTTAAGTACAAAGAATAGCTCAGATGAACAATTTCCTTCTGTGGGAAGTTAAATTAATTGCAATTCAGCAAATTTATTATGCCTATAACAAAGGCAGGGCTATTTAAGCTGACTGGGAAATGCTGTATATGGAACATAATTTCCTTCCACTATTGCTTTAAAGCTATATAAAATATACATGCCAAATTCATTTATTCTAAATGATGACTTGCTGCAACCTGACAATTCTTCTGACCTGTCATTTAGGCAGTATCCTTCTTTACTCTCAGCAATCTCTCAAAGGCATGCTGTGCAATGGCCTACATGCAATAACACTTCATCTTAAACATATATTGAATTTCAATGTGTTTTACTTCTTTGCTACGAAGTAAGATGAACAGTTTATTTACATATGCAGCACTACTTTCATGGTACAGAGAGAAGATGACATCTACTTCTCATGCTACCACAGCACAAAGCTTAGAATTGCTCCCCTCTCTCCCAAAAAAGGTTTGTCTTCTATGCACTTCTATGCACTGTGCTAGTGAGATCCATTAAAACACAACTTTTCTAGCTTTTTCTCTCTAGCCTAATATCCTCTGAAAAAAAAAAAGGTATGTTGAGGTTGGGCAGATTGATTCAGACTCAGATTAATCTATCCAATGGATAGATTTAATGCTGCTCATGCAAAAAGTAGTTGTGTGCGTCAGTACTGAGTTTATTTTAGTCAATGTTCCCTGCAACAAAATGAAAAAAACCTCCTAGCAGCCTATGCACCACTTCCACAGCACTTACATGGAAGGATAGAATAGGCTAACAATTAGAGGGCTATGTTTTTACAACTCAGAAAGTAATTTTGATACAAAAAAATTAAGAATCATTATGATAAAACCATTCCCTGTTTCTTTCCTATACCCAAGACTAATGTGTCCCATCAATCAGATGGAAAGGGGACTCATTTTCAATTTTTGTTAAAAACTGAATAAAGAATATCCATGTGCTGATCTTTCTAAATCAAAACTATACTAAAACATTGCACTTAGCTTCTCAGAAAAGAATAGAAATTGCAACTTGAAGAGAGAGACGAAAATAAGAAGAGAGTAGGGGTGACATTGCACTGCAGATACACCAAACTGGAAATATTTATAAACCATTTTTGACTCTAGAAATACATTCAGTCACTGTTTCCAAGAGTTACACCCCTCACAGCCTTGCTGCCACCAAACTAAATTATTTTTTATATATTTATTATTTGTTAGCTATTATATCAGGGTAGACCCTGATTAGCTGATAGTGCTAAACACACACATCACCTTAAGCAATAACAGCAGGGAAATGTGGTACAAGTCAAGTATTGCATGTGGTTGCAGAGGAATAGACAGAATGGAGCCAATGTGCAAACATAATTAATAAAATAAAACATAAGAAACGCTCCCAACATGCAAGTTTGGTTCTTTAAATCTCCTGTCTGGGTTACATGGAAGAAAAGGTTATTATAAAATCACAAGGAAACCTATTTAGACAGAAGTGCTCGCATTCTGTTTGTACACAAGCATATCCTTGGGTCAGCATGAAACATTTATGAAAAACAGCCTTACTAACAATAAGCCCATTCTGAGTCTTGTCAAGCACATATTTTCCTCATAGGGCTTCACATTATGCCTGCTGGTGCAACCATACTTAGAAGAAGTGTTAATACGCAGTAAATATCAAGTGTCAATTCTACTTAAAATTATGCTTTTTAAGTAAATCAATCAAAAAGTATTTTCAAACTTGACAGTATATAATTATATTTATTATTTAATGGAAGCATCAGATGCTACAGCTTTGCTAGAGAAGATGCTTGTCTCTGAGCTCCAGAAATCTCTGTGCTGAATTTCTCTCTTTTATTTCCATTGTCCCTTGGTGCAAAGCCTTTGGAGACTACAGCAGGCAGCTGGTGGGTGGGCCACAGCTCTGGAGCCAGGACCCTATTAAAGGGTTGCAATGCAAATGCAATGCAAACATTTACCTTAGGACAGAGTTTAACTTCTTCACAGTAGCTTGTGTTGTGCTGAGCTTTGGATTTGTGCCCAAAGCAGTGCTGATAAGGCTCAGAGGGATGTTTTAGCTCTTGCTGAGCAGTGCTTGCACAGCGCTGAGGCCTTTTCTGCTCCTCACAGCACCCCACAAATGAGTGGGCTGGAGGTGCACAAGGAGTCGGGAGGGGACACAACCTGAAGGTTCAATGAAGTCCCAACACTGGAAGCTAAGTGAGTATCACAGATGGAAATATCTGAATGGGTGGCTCTGCTTTATATTATATTTTATATGTGAAAATAAGCTGTTGGACAATGACTTGCAAGGTACTCTGGTATACCCCAGAACGCAAGATGATCTGTGTTTCCACTCATTCCACTCATTAGTCTAAGTCTTCTGAAGAACAGCTGATACTTGAATTCCTATCTCTGTTGACTTCCCAATTAAAAACTTCAAGGAGTTCTCTTTATCATATGATGACAAAAACTGTCTGGAAGATATTCAGTATTGTATTCCAGAAAATGAGAACATGGATATATGCTACATTGCTAACAACAAAGAACAAGACAGAGTCTGCTTTAGCAAGGACTTAAAATTCCTCAAGAAATGACCAGGAGAGAAATGTGGACAGAAAAGAACTAGTATGGATGGTGGCTGAAAAAGCATCAGATGGCGAGTTAGTTATAGGGACAGATTTCTGGTCCTGTTCTCAGAAGAAAGAACTGGCCCCTAAAATGATAAAAAAAATAGCTTTTTTATAAGGTTGAAATGATAGCAGTGTAAAATTTGAATTAACCAGAGACATAGAGACTAGACTGCATCTATTTGAAGTAATAAGACCAGTGGGCGCAATCAGCTAGAATAGCTGGAAAGCGGCTGAATTCAACATGTACATCAAATTTCAAGGGAATAGAATGAAAATGAGAGTGTGTTTTAGGGCAGAGAGGAATCTTAGCAACACAAATTTTATTAAAGAAGTAGTTAGGTCAGGAAGAAGACATAGACTGTCAGGGTTGGATACAGCTAAAACCATTTGGAAGCAAAAGATTGAGGCACAAAAGTAAGAATAAGTGAAAAGAGAGGAGTTGAGAAAGATTAACTGAACATACAAGATAGTATTGACACTGACTATAGAAGTTAGAAAGTAAATAATGCATTGCTGCAATGCCACAGCTCTGTGACATTTGCCTGGAAAGGCAGATTGACAAAAGGACTGAGAAAATACCTTACTGGAATGTATGAATATTAGTGAAGGAGGCTGAGTGAAAGACATACAAACAGTAATTAAATTAGAATCTCAGCATGGATGAGCAGATATAAAAGCAGCCAGTGAAATAAAAATAGCACAGAAAATAAAGATGAATTGCAAGCAAGTGTTTGAAAATCCAGGATATGAGCAGCATGATGAAGAGACAGTAGGACCATTAAGGGACAAGAGTGACATCGTGGTGACAGATGAAATCAAATTGCAGAGAGGTTGAAGTCTCTGCCAATTTTTTAAACAGTGAAAGCTGAAGGTGATCCCCTGAGAGAGATATCTTTCTGATGGAGAAGTGCTTTACTTTCTATTTTCATTACCACAAGGTAAAAGAACACTTGATAATGGGGCATGGCTTTAGGCATGGACTAAATATTTAATATCCTGGAATCAATTAGAGAGTTCATTGTGCTGGTAACCAAGACCTGAAAGATGCACTGAAACAATTACAAGGTCATAGGCCCAGAAATTAATGAGGAAAAGAGGTAAACCTTTGGCAAGTGGATTTGTCATATACACCATCCTGAACAAACTCCAGGAGATATCCAATATGTGCAGATATCCCCAGAGGTAAAAAAACCCAACAAGATGAAGAAAGAGTTCTGTCTTCAGCTGTGAGGACACATTAATAAGAGAGAAAGATTATATGCAGTGAAGGGCCAGCCAGCCCACATCCATGAAAAGAGGATTGCACCTGTCAGACATGCCTGAGATCTTCCAAGCACACTACTGAACTGGGAAGCAAAATTGTGAATTAATGGATATGACTTGTCTGAAGTGAGAAACAGTCTCACAGTGTAAGATTCATGCCTGCAGTGAGGTTTGATTGCTTGTGTCAGGGAGCCACAGGAGAAAAGAATTATTAAAATGAATTAAAGCCCACTTACAGACAAAAGAAAAGGTCTTAGCAAGAATTAATAATTAAAAATGGAGGAAGATAAAAGGTGAATTTACCTGTGCCACAAAGCTTAGTCTTGGGCTCAGGTTTTTATTCTTTACATCTGAGGATCCAGGGCCATGAATATTTTCCAAGTACAACTGAACAGAGGAAATACTTTCAAGATGGGGATGAAGTATCTTCATCAGCAAAGCATGGTTAAGAGATGAACTGAAAGTCTCTTCTTAACTATCCTAATATGCAGGTGTCAGGTCTCACAAGAAAGTGTGCAGGAAAGTGGAAATGATAACTACTGTAAGAAAAGAGTGAGGCTGTGTGTGTCCCCCTTCCCCAACTGGGTTTTAGCAATAGCCACCTGTGGCAGTCAGGATGGTCACATCTGGCTGAGGCTGAGGGCTGTAAGTCTTTATCAACAGCCAGCTGACCATGCACCAACCAAACCACAACTGGTATGCAAATATAATTCCATCACCTCACTCCATAAACTGTGGGCAGCCCACAGCCTGCTGGACTCTCCTGCATGACAGTGGGCTGCACACCAGGATCTCCCCTGGAGGAGAGACACCCCTCAAGGCTGGTCCCCGAGGCTGAGAGAATCTTTACTGTGCCAGGTTGGTAAGGGAGTTGGGCGTAAGTTTGCTGAGACTTTGAAATCTCAGCTAAGTAAGATGAAGGATTGACTGTGCAGATACAATCCTTTAGACAAAAGCCACTGACCAAATCTGGATCCAGACACACCTAAAATTTCCCCATAAAAGAATTAAGAATGCAAGGAGCTCCTTTCTGAACCCCAGGACTCATCAGGAAGGTCTCCCCAGCAGTTTTGTTTGACCCTGTCCTCCATGCAGTAAATAATGTGCACCTTGCAATCTAATCTTGTTAAACCACAGCCACTATCAAACCATGTTTAATCACTAGTTTATATCAATAAATATATTGCTACTTCTTTCCTAAGAGTGAAGTGTGTCACTGCATCCATGAGAAAGTCACTTATGGAGAAACAATGAAAGTCCTCTTCGAAAGAAAACCTAAAAGGTACCACAAATGAGATTATCTTATTTCTGTCACTTATTAACCAGCAAAAACCACATCCCCCTCCAACTTTCACACTCTGATAATTATTTCCAACTGACACAAGTATTACAGAGTGTGGTCCTTCCTAAGGAATTCCTATGGAATGGTCAACTGAGCCACAGTGCTGAGTGTAGGTTGCTTTTAAGTATTCAAGGTACCTTTAATTGGAACAAATATCAGTAGCTGCCTAGCCACTATTGCTGAATCACAGTTTGAGCTGCCCCCATCCCACTGATCCATACCACGGTTACGAACGTGGCAATTAAAGCTGTGTTCATATCTCGCAGACATGCACAGCCAAGGGCTACACAGACTCTCCAGCCTATTTTTTAATCTTGTCCACAAGTTTTAAATCACACTGTAATTCAACTTCATTTCAAGCACAGCAAAATTTTCAGTGCTTTATAGACAGGAGAAGAAAAAAAAAAACTTATAAAGCAACAAAAGAAAAATACCAAGAGAAAACGTCGGCTGCAGAAGGTTCGTGATTTTCACTCATCATCCTTTAATATTCTGTGAAGAGTTTAAGGGAAGACTGACTAAACTGTTTGCAACCAACTCTTGCTGAGTGCTCTAGGAAAGTAAGATCAATTTTAAGAACAGTCTAAATCCTCAGATAAAACAGTAAAAGAAGTGATGTTGCCCTGACATCCAATAATTTAAATCATCATTCAAATACAGCTATCAAAAAGGGTATTTAAGTATAACACTATGTAGATTTTAGAATAATATAAATGTGGAAAAAATGTCATTTTTAAACATTTTTGTTAAAAACATAAACCCCACAATATTTTAACATTTTTGCTTTATATTAAAAAAATTTAGAAATTTTATTCTGCAGAAAATTTCATCTTATTCATCAAGTATGGAATGGAAAGCAAAGTTTTCTGCATTTGATATTCCTGGCATTTAGAAAGAACCACTTTTTTCTTCCAAAGAATGTAAATGGTCACATAAATGGGTCCAAGAAAAGTAAAAATTGCAGACAAGAGGAGTGAGTGCAAATAAATAATGAAAGGTGAACTGAAGCCAGGTATCTGTGAGAAAGAAATAAAGGGAAAAGGGGAAAAATAAAGGGTAGGGTAAGATCACTCACATGTGAGGTGAGAGAAAAGCAAGCTAAAAATGGATATAGCCAGCAATGACAAAAAACTTTCCTATCTTCATCACTCATTAAAAATCTGAGGCCTATCATTTATCAGAGACTCTGCATCTGCTTTTTGTGATACACAGGTCTCTTTATTTATGTTAGCCTAAATAAGACAAGAATTTTAAATGCCAGGCTATGTAATGAGATTACCTTACAATATATCAGCACAGAATTGTAAAAATTTAACTCTGCATTTATGAATACAAAGTTAAACTTCATTTCTCTGGATTACTGCTCCACCTTTATGCTAAAACCTGTATGTGAAGTTTGACATATTTTTTGCTCTCACAACCCCAGTGAACACAAGCATGCTGATTTTAAATAGATAAATAGGTAGAAGTGGCCTGATTTGACACATTTCTGCATATCCCTCAAGGCAAAAGACACTGCAGAACTTAGATGCAATGCTCACAAAGTGCCTATTTTCTGAAAAGAAATGAAATCCTAGCAGCACTTTTACATTATTAGCTACTTTTGGTACAAGCTGTTTGAGCTGTATTCCTTTAGAAGGTCAAAAGAAGCTGACCCTGCCTTAAGTGTAGTCTACTTCTCATTTAGCAAATAATAGGTATTCTGCACCTGGACTGTTCAGCTGGGCATTAGATAATGGAGATTTAACTTTGGCTTGTAAATCACAGTATCCAACCTATCTGAGCCACCACAGACTGTGAAGTATTGATGCTGCTGTACACTGACCCCAAAATCTT
Source organism: Notiomystis cincta (assembly GCA_013398075.1). Classification (NCBI taxonomy): domain Eukaryota; kingdom Metazoa; phylum Chordata; class Aves; order Passeriformes; family Notiomystidae; genus Notiomystis; species Notiomystis cincta. The sequence continues at coordinate 524,868 of VZRX01006595.1, read as the reverse complement.
GCTTCCCAAAACCAGGTGAGACTGAAAAAGGATATTAAATTCCAAATAAAGGACTCCAAATTCTTGTGAATCCTCCTGTGATGGTGAGACCATCAATTTAGCAAAATCTGATCTTATACTGGTATAAAAATGTCACTTACACCTGTGAGCTTTGACTAAATACACTCAAGCTGCTATAAATCTATGCCCACTATGTTCAGCAGTGAACCTACATTACTGGCTTTTGTGAATTCATTTTAACACTCAATCAGCTGAGGTGCCTTCTCATGTCATCACGCTGGAAAACATTTAATGTTCAGAGCAATGTGAGTGCTAAACTCCTACTACTGAAAACATGCAGCATGACAAACAAGTCAGGAAGACACTTCTACTTCCCGTGGCACAGTTGCAATAATTAAATACAATAAGCCTTTGTATACTTCTTCCCTTTCACTTCTGGCCATGTTACTTGAAAAGAAGAATTCAGTTTTATCAAGAATATCATCAGCTTGAGAGCAAGTTAAATTACATTGATGGCTGACATTCCTTTTAGGAGGAAAACAGCTTGTGTCTATATTGTTCATCACTCCTTGTCTGCAGAAGCCTGAAGACAAGCATCATTTTACAGATTATCACCCTGTTAGCACAAGGAAGGAGAAAGTATAATGTAACATAGATTATAAAATATAATTAAAGCTTGCACAGAAGAAACATCATTAAAATTATGTCAGCCTGCTATAAAAAAAGAAGAAAAAAGCTGATTAATTATAATGGGGCAGAGAGATGAGAAGAAAGTGGCAAGTAACAAACTTATCTCTAGATGCTCTGATTAATTTCCCCCATAAAACTGTCAGTACACCATGGCACATATAAATTCCATAAATACAATTTGGATGACTTTGCAATGATGGTAGACATGAATAATGTGAACACTAAGTATGCGAGGACTGCATATGAAGATTAAAGCCTAAGGTCACAAGTTATGATTGCAGAGAAAGTACTGAATATGGTATTTGCATAAATGCTAGAATCAATTTTGAGCCACTGGTGAAGAGATGGAAATGACAAAAGAATCCCTGCAATAGCTAAAAATACATTTTCTGGAATAAAAGGTGCTTATGCATATATTATATTATAGTACATATTATATTACTTATAATCTATTCCTGTATGCAGCTTTAGGCATTTGAACTTGCAGCAGAGCACTCCAAATGTACACAAGCAGATTATGTATGGATGGATCAATGCACAAAGCCAAGCTTCCTTTCTCTCAGGAAGTAGAAGATCTAACATAATGGAATAATTTGTTTTGCACTAGCTGTGAAAAAATGCTGCACAAGTATCAAATAACTGTAATAAGCAAAAGAAATATAAGGTTTCAGAAAATGAAACATTCTCTAATAACCTAAAGAACTTCTGAAAGGAAATGCTTCAAATATTTATTACCACAGAATGTACCAGAGAATCTGTCAAAACCTTGACACCCTTCACTTTGATTACATTTTTTCTACCTAGTTAAACCTTTGTTAGGAACTCTTTAACTTCTCCCATTCTCCATTAGAATTTCAAAACATACAATAAATTCATCCATATGCTGGTGAAAAGAGACATACACACCACAGAAAAATTTGAACACTCTATAAGTATTTATTTTTATGGTAGCCTTTTATATCTGAGACACTGCAGTTGTGAGTGTCCCTATCTGAGACAATACTCATCCTTCAACCTCGGAGAAAGGGAAAGAAATGGTTTAAAGTTCAAACCAAATAAAACAACCCTATGTATTCCCTTAGGAGAAGGTAACTGTTTCAGACACTTCCTTTTGTTCAGCACAAAGCATTTGTTTGGAGAATGGTGGAGAGTATCAAACATCTCCAGCTCAAGACAGAAAAGATTTGAATCTTTATGTTAAAAAGAATGAATGTGAAGTCCCATATCTGAGCAAAGGTCATAACCACAGGGCTACACAACATTCTGAGATAAGACCCATCATTTTTTCTGTTGGTATTGCTTTTTGAGAAGCTTGAAAACCTACTGAAATAGGGACTAAAATACAGGCATTACTTTCCCAAATGTTCACAGCCATCCATATATCCTCTCTTTCATTCCTCCACTACAAAAAAGCCCATAACATGTTTGAAATAAACCACAGAAAAAAATCAACAGGAAAGCCTGAAAGTAAGTCACCTCAATATATAGTAACTCTATGTCTAGGAGGAGAGGTGGAAACTGGGATTTCAAATTCTTCGGTCAAGGAAAAAATTCAATCCAGCTTTTCTCCCAGAGGAGGAAAAAAGAGTTCACATTAGGCTACAAATGCAACTGAGAAGGCAGTGGAACAATTTCTGAAGTAACTGCAAGGACATGCTTTTATTACATAAAAGCACAGATCACTACAGAGATGTATTGGATAAAACAACAATTACACACACAAAAAACATATACAGAAATATGGGATTTTAAGAAAACTTTGAGAGTACGAAAAAATATAGCTAAGTTAAAAAATTCAATCTCTATTTTGTAAAGGAGTGAACAATGTAGTATTTAAGTTTCAAGTCCTAAACCACCAACCTTTCCCACACAAACTTCAATCTCAAATGAAAATATTATTTATCAAACTTGTTTCTACAAGCAGATTAAATGGAACTTGAATTGTGATACACAGTGGACTCTTCGGTTCACAGTTTCTTACTCCCAAAACCTTAAAATGATCTCCAAAAAATCTGCTATTTATTTATTTTTGATGAGGAATATGAAAGTGCTAAGGTATGCTCCTTTAAAAGAGTTTAGTCATATGAAGATCTGCAGGGAGGGAATGAAAATTCTCTCCTCTGGAATAATACTCCTGATAATATAATCACTGATAACATAATATAATACTTTGTATAATACAATCAATAGAGAATAATCACTCCTAGAACAGCCTGCCATGTTGTTTTATGTTGAGTTTAAAAAAGAAAAGAAATCAAAAGGTGAACTCTCTCCTTTTTATCAAGTTTTAAACAATATATTCCAGTCTTCCCTGCAGGAGTAGCCCTTCATTGTGTTATACGTACTTTTATAATGCTCTCATCACAGCAGCATCCATCCATATTTACACTCTGTTTCAGCAACATCTGCTCTTCTGGAAAAAATAGAAGCCATCCCTCTATTCTCTCCAGTGCTTCATAAGAGTTAGGTTTGAAGTGCTTTAGTCAGGGACAGAAGAGAAGCTCTTACTACTTGAAGATTTCTGCAAGCACTGATAAAAACTGGAAACAGCACAGAAACTGAAGTTCAGTTCCAGGGTATCAGTGTAGGGATGTAGCCATGGGAAGTTCCTTTGCTTCGAGAGAAGGAAATTGCAATACTTCATTTTCTGGCAGAGCCTTTTTTTCTTGAAGCTCTTATGTGGTCTTCATGGCACTGAGATTTGAGTGGCTAACATATGCTGCACAACTGTGCCTGTCAAAGGATAAATTTTGGCTCTAGAACTAGTGTATTTATTCTCATATTAAAAAAAAAAAAAAGTAGTTGGGCTAGAGAAACAGCATCCTTTTATGGAGCTGTGAACTGAGAATGAATGGTTGTCCCACTCTATGCCTGCAGAAAGAGGAGCTTCACCAAGCAGAAAAGTGAACTTCCCCAGAGCGTACTGGATTTCTGGCGTTAGATCAGGGCGTGGTAGCAGCGCCACACACACATCCCTCCCCAGGACAATGCATCCACCAAGGACTTCTCAGCACCTGCCTGCTTATCACTTAAGATAAGAGCTTGGCCATATCAGATGGACTGCAACGATGCCCAATTTTGTGCACACTACTTGAAGACTTCTGCAAGAGCTAACTGAAAAAGTTCAAAGCAAATCTATGTTGTGCTTGTACATCCCCTTCTAATCACACCATAAACCCAAAATGTTAGAGAAGACCAACTCCATTAAGGGTGTAAGTAATGACTGTGCAGCTAGTGATCACATCTTTGACATGAGAACATCTCATAGTCAAATATTTAATAAATCATCCACTCTTGCTACTGTCACCTCCAATTTCACAAGTAATGTTCAAAAACTGAAGGGATTTTCTGGCAGACTTCTGCCTAACTAAAACACTTTTTCTTAGAGCTTATGGTGCATTCTGGCAGTATTTACTTCCTAACAATGCTATAAACTGAACTTTCCCTTTAGTGCTGTGCTTGCCCAGCTTTGTAGCTGGACTACAGCTAAAACAACTGGTTGAGATTCTTTTACCTATTATGAGGGGTAGAAGGCATCTTTACTAGAGGTCCTAGCTACAACAAAGTTTTTACAAGTGTACAAGTTTTTTTCTTTAATAACTGTGAGATGAATTCTGCATAAAAAATGGTCAAATTCACTATGAATTTTGACTGTTGTCAGGAACCCTTAAGAGCATCTGGCAATCAACAACACTACATTTAGTGGAAGACTGTAAAAGAACAGCTGAACCACAGATCGAGTTCTGAAACATCTCAACATTAAATGCCAATTTTACAGCAGCTTATCACCTAGTTGGTTTTTGTTGTTGCTGTTGTGGTTTTGTGTGTGTGTGTGTGTGTGTTTTTTTGTTTTGTTTTGTTTTTTTAATTTTATTTTTAGTTTAGGTAGAAAAATACATTCCAATTAATTCCTGGAAAAGTTTTCTATTTTCCATTACATGCAAAGTGCATATCAAAAATGCGGTTTAGCAAACTGGTGTTTTGCTTAATTTCTCTTTGTATTTTTCTGCATTTTGTTCAACCAGAACTTTCCATTTGTCTGGCCCTGTTACTGCTTGTGCTATGACCTAACATGGTCACCCTCTTCCAATACTGTGAGTCTGACTCTTCACTAAAATTAATTGACCTAAAAAAATAAAAAGCATATTATTCCTATGATATATCATTGGTGAGTCGCACAATATTCTCACAGCCCCCCATATTTCCTTCTTTAGGGACAGAAAGTACTTCAAATACTTGATTTATACCTATTATATGATTACTACATTATTTAGTATCAAGAACAACAGAAAGCACTAAATGAAATAAAACACCTTAAAGTTGAAATGAGTTTGTCACTTTTTCTGGTGTTTTGTGGAAGACAGTAAGAAGATCACCTAAGGGGCTGGTCAGGCTGGGTTTTTGCTGGCTTTATTATCCAGCAGATGGAATGGCAAATGTGTGACATACGGAGCGAGCTATCTTATATGCCAGTTTGTTAAACAGATTGTCTTCATCATCTGACCACTGTTAGAAAGGCAATTGAAAACCACAGGCTTCTAGCTTCTCCATAATGAATGTTAAAAATGCAAATATGGAGCCATTTCTCACCCTTCAAAATGACTGTCAAAACCACACATACAGCTAAAAATTCTATGCAAGACAAGGTGAGCCAGTATCAGCAACAATCCCTGTCCTGCAATCTTTCCATGTGACTCAGTGAGAATTTAAATCTTAAGAAACTGGTCCTTGGTTCCCTTTTCATGGGTATTAAGTGGGAAAAGATTTCAAAAGTCTGTCAGTGCACACCGGCAATAAACACTGACTCCAACTTAAAAATCCACCAAAAAAAAATCCCCTGAAACAAATGGAGGGAAAAAAGTGCTGTTCATCTCTTGGTCTGCACACAGTATCTTAGTGTTGGAAAATCAGGGAGATAACTTCTGTTATACTGACAGTGCTGCAACTATGCAACTGCTACAATTGCAAATAGGATGTAACACAAGGTGAAGTGGTGTGAGTTAGTGGTACCAACCTTTCTGAGGTACTTGCTGTGCATCAGCTCACACTTGAGCAAACCAATGGCCAGTTTTGGGCACAGCAGGGACTCCTTTGCTCCCATTAGGCCACTGACAACCTTGGGGCCTTGGTATGAGCTGTGGGGTTACATTGACACTGATGTTGCAGAGACCTGGGACATCAGCAGCATTATTGTCCTCTCACCTAGGAGCACATTTAAGGTTCAGCCTCAAGTTTTTTACAAGAGTTTTGAGACTGCCAGAGACAGCTGCACCTGTCCCTGTGTGTAAGGTTGAGACTCTGTGGGTATCACCAGCCTTTTTGCATAGCACTATGTTCAATTACAGATACACCAATTTTTCTGTCATGTGTTCCTATATAAAGTAATTTTATAGGTTTGCTTATTTGCATTATTACTTATTCACACCAGCAAATTGCATCTTTAAAGCTTTCTTCTTCCCATTAAGCCAAGCCCAGTTAGACAAGAAGTCCTTCAAGGAGGACAAAATGCACAGGTATGCTCAGAAAGGCACTTGGAAATATTATCATGTAAGAGATCCAAACTTTCCTGCGAGCCTGCAGCAATCTCTCTAATGCATATGTTGCTTAGCATGTGAACAGTTGTAGAACATCTTAAATCAAGAGAATAACACTCTCCTTCCCTCAGGGAATCTCAAAGGTTACCATTGCTTCAAACACTTGCAAAGAAGCTGCATACAGCTCACAGCCACTCGGTTCAGTGCTGAACATAATGCTGGCTTAAGTGTCAGTGAGATGTATTTTACTGAGAAATGCACCATTTCTTTTGAGCATCATTAAGCCATGAACACAAACAATTAGCAGAACTACAACTGCTAGAGTCATGCTGTCATACCATTTACATTAATACAGCCCAATGCCATGACACAGTTTCAGGCTGTGCCACTGGAAGGCATTCATTAATTTCCCTCTCTATGCATTCACTCTGTTCGAACAATCTGCCTTATTATTTCATTTTTTTTTTAATTTCCATACCATTCTCACACTGCTTTCTTTGATATATGATTTAACTGAGCCTATGCCTTCAGAAAAAAACAATTAATTAATCTGTCATTTTGAAACTTGAGCTTTTTACTTCATAAAGATATTTAAAACCAAGTTATACTATTTACTACTTTTTAAGAGCCTTCCTTTCAGCTATTTTTTGATTCTTCACAATACTTTGATGCAATTAAATCTCATTACTCTGCCTTTAAAGAAGGGGAAAAAAGACAAAATTAAGTGAGTATCTTAAGGTGCTGTCAACAGGAACAGAGACATAAAAATGAAGACAAGTGAATATTTTAGAAGCTTTTTTTAAAGGAAAACTTAGGTTTGTATTTTTAAAAAGGAAAGCATTACCTTTGAGTTTTTCTTAAAAGACTGAAATGAAGTAGTTTCTTCCAAAAAACATTATGTGCTTTCAATTTTCAGTTAAATTTTTTTATGAGGTGGTACAATTTTCTGCTGTGTCATGAATATGGAGATATTTTCTGCCCGGCCATGTTTAGACTTGCATTTCAACACTCCAGCTGCAGCTTCACATTCATGAAGTTTGAACTAGAGATGCTCCAGTAAAATGCATAAATACACCCAACACCCAAATACCTTTTCTTGGGGATACTGACTGCTGCTGTATTTTCACCTATTTCCATGTTTCAAAAGCAACCCATGAGCTTGAGAGGTCAGCAAATGTGTCATGAAAAAGCCTGCTCAATACAAGAGGGGACATAATGGGAATCTTTTTGGAAATCACATTGTAGAATCCTCATACAAAATCTGAAATCAAAGAAAGGCAGACATCCTTCTTTTAATATAAAACAGAAAGAAAAAGAAATATTTTGTGTGCAAGCCTGGATCCTAACAGCCTTATCTGAAGAACTCAGCAATCAAATGCCATTTCTTATTTTGACTCCTTGGGTTGAACAGCTTTTGAATGCTTCTACAATGTGCAAAACTGCTATATTTCTGTATCAGACTCACACCAGAAATTCTTAGTGAAGTCACACCAGACTATTTCTCAGGTTAATTTCTACTAAATTTATTAGGATGTTTTCAAGAAAGATAATATTAACTGTAAATAAAGTTATAATGCAAATCATTAAACGTCTTGAAGAATTACTCATTCCATTCTGTCTTAACTAGTGTACATTCATAAGCAACAAGGAGCAGCAGAAATCCCCAGGATTTCCTTGAACAGTCCAGAGCAACTCAAAGACAGGAGAAGAAACCCAGAAGCAGAACTATCAGATCAGTCTCATCTTTGATCCTAAATAAAGGGGAATTTTCAAAGTCACTCACATGTCTAAAAGCTTATCTTTCTTTCCCTGTTTTTTGCCCCTTCACTTGTATTCTGTTGTCCGTGAATTTTAAGAGAAGTACTGCTTCCAGGTCACTTAATTGCTTTTGTAAATCCTTTCTAAAGGCTAGATTTTCAAAGCAGCCTAGTGATCAACACATCCTAATCTCAATGGAATGAACAGCCACTGTGCCAAACTTCCATGGCATCCTTCAAAAACCCTGTCAGAAAACCGAAACAGTGTCAGAAGACACAAAGGATTTTTTGTAGTGCACTTCAGTGACCTGTTACAATGGATTTCCCTCAAGAGCTGATAGCAGTGCAGATCACTATCACATGGAAAAACAAAAGTTGAGTCAACTGCTATCTGCAGTTAGAGATCAGGCTAGGCATGAGGGGGGAAATAAATAAATAATTTTGTTTCTTCTAGTACACTAATTTAGCAGTCTCAACAGGGAATATTAATTATTCCAAATGCATATAATTTTTCTAGAAGGAAATTAGGTCATACTGTGTAACTCAGAGGGCAGACAGTGAACATTTGCCTCTTAGGTAAGTGGGCTCTAATGTCTCCAATGCTTACTTTTACAGTATTACCTGTATTTTTAATTGTAAGTCAAATGTTTCCATCATAAGTGATGACCTTTCACAATTAATGCAGTTGTAAACAACCAAATCTTACTGCTTTAAAGCTGTTAATATGGAAGGATTTATCTTAACATGCTGCTAAGAATGCACACTTCTTTCTAACTGGAATTTAATTGTCTTTTGTCTCTTTAAAATTATATTCTGAATATTTTTCAATGGTTTAAATTAACTTGAAGAACTAAAAAAACTAATGAAGATCACTCAGTTCATTCATTGACACACCCCCCACCTGCACCCCAAACTATACATACAAGATTGACAAGAGCCACCTTTGTCTCAAAACATGGATAGAATTCACAGTGATTTCAGCCAGAGCTGATTCAGGTCAATGCTGAAATTTACAAATCTGACCTCAATTATTCATCATCAGATTCAGTACAAATTCTAACAGATAAGAAAAAGCAAGAAAAAAAAAGTCTCCCCGACATTTTTTTTTGAAATCCCATTACACCTGCCAATGAATCTTCCTAATTAATAAACATTCATTTCTCTGAATACTGTATCTTCATCAAAGCTTTCATCAAAACTGCATGCAGAAGATGTTAACCTTTAAAATTCGCCCTTCAGTGCAGCTTAAATTACTCTGTTCATTGTTAAACCAAGGAGCTAAATATCACAAGTGCTTTAATCACCTAAAATAAAATTGGTAGTTGTGAGAAGACAAGAAAAAAAGTCTTTTTTTGATTTTATATGCTAAGATTTTCTTACTTTAGAGTTCAACATATCATGAGAGTTTTCTTCATTGCAATTTCTATTGCTGCAGTAGATGGTCACAGATTTTACTGTACTAAAGTAAAGGCATCAACTGAGAAGCAAAGCACCTCTTACTGAATCTGCAGCAAATCTGCAAGTACCCATTAGAATTATTTTAACTCAGGAGATTATCTTTAGACTTGCACAGTTTACACAGGAAAAGAGATGCAATAAATTTTGGACTCATTCCATGACTTACTGCAACAAGCGAGCAGCTTGTGAGTGGGATGGAGAATGTAAGCCTGATAAATTAATGAGAAATCCTCTTCTCAGAGTGCAGGAGCCAAGTAGGACTCTGCCATTAGACCATTTATTTGTGCCTTGCTTTATATTAAACAAATCCTTCTAGAAGGAAAGATACAGAAAAATCTGTAGGAGTGTGCAAATCTCAGTTTGTTACAGGCAGTTGCTATTGGGAAACTGATACACACACTAAGGACCAAGTCTGTATACCTGACTGGTGTGGGGTAAAATCTTCAAATCATGTAATGAAAGGTATAAGAACCTGGCCCAGCAGGACCACATATCCTGTATCCCAGATCAGGAAAAGAGGACCAAAACTTGAACTCTTTCATTGAGTCTAAATCCAATCCTTCCAACTATCTTTGCATGAAAATTATGAGAGTAAAGCAGAATATCTGAATGACATCCCCTCCTGTAACTGAGAGAATCAACAAATTCTGAAAAACTATGAAAAAGAAAAGTAATTACAATATTCTATTTCTAAGTGTTAGAAAAAAGAGAAAAGTATGTACTGGTCACTGCTTTTTTCCTATAGCTGAGAAACTATTTCAGATTCTTAAATTAGGAAGAAAAGAATAAAATCAAGGTTCATTTGCATAGGAAAAACAATTGAAAATATACAAAAAGCAATTCTTGCTTTCAGCAGTGATCATGCCACAGGCTTCCTGATACATTTGGTAATCTGCAGATGGTGCTCACTGCTGCAGGGATACCACGTCTCCCCACAGCAGTGTTTTGCAGTCAGCAGGAGTAGGGCTCTGCTAAAAACACCTAAGACATTTATACAAAACTTTGGAGAGGAAAAAGGCTAAAGACATGAACACAAATGGAATTCATGCACTCATTGCAGGGAGTCACTTCTGACTGCTGCCACATCCACACGTTTGCATTTTTCATAGCGGGCACATGTTTCCCGCTGACCCGCACGCAGCACGGGCACCAAGGTCAGCAACGTGCCACAGACTGTGAGAGGCCAGGTGATCACTGTGGCAGTGTCATTCTCCAAAAAGACAGCATTATTTGGAGGATAATAACTTTAAACAACTCTTATAATAGAAATTGCATTATGCTTCCACTGCTCTCATTAAACAAACAAAAAACCCAACATCTAAAAAGATCCATCGCACAAAGGCAGTAGTAAAAGCCAGTGTAAAAACCTTGCAAATGTCTTTTTATTACTCTATAACTGACTTCCTTTTTTTTCCCTCTACCTCTGGAGGAATAAAGAATGACAGTAAATTAACTATTTATAGTTATAAAAATAGTGACTTCCATCTGCTATAACTTGGATCTGCTGTCCCAACAACTTGCATGCTTGATGAGATATGAACAGCAGAATATAATTAGGTAATGTGAGTGATGTATAGTCACTTCTCACTAAAATGCTCTCTGTAAAAAAGAATACTAATATGCCAACCTGACGGTTCATGCTAGGTATACCCAGAAAATGAGAAGACTTAAAAAATTTCTGGAACATATCTGGAATACTTTTTCCCCTTTGGAGAGCTTGAGAGGACTAATATTTCAGCATTGCCATCTACAAATGAGTACATTACTAAGGCAAGCAGCAAGCAAGTTTAATTATAGATAATATTTAGACAATGATACTAAGAGTCTGGGGAAAAAAATACAAGATGAGAGTACAGCTGTTCTCATTTTTAGCCTGAATATCTGAACAACGATAAAAACTTCTTTAAAGTGTTTTTGTGCTACCTCACAGAACCATCTATTTTTCATGTAACCCTGTTTTTTAAAAAATCCAAATAACAATTCAATTATCCTTTGTAATAGCCAGTAGAGACACTGCTGTCAAATGAAGATCTCTCTGAAAATAACAACTGGCAAACCAAAGCATTCCATCATTTTCAGAAATAGTAAATACACTTTACTCCCAAATGAGCACATCTAAACTTTGTGAAAAAAATACACTAAATAAATGAGCTTCTCACTTTATCTTACCCTGCGTGAATCTTTCCATTTAGGAAACTCCTAAAGACTTCTCCCTTGGGGCATACTGGGAGAAGTTGCACTGCTAGTGTTTAAATTATAACTCTTCTTCAGAAAAGATTTTTCCAAGCAACTTCTGTCAACGATATTTTGTTCTTGTGGAAGAGGAGAAACAAAATTATATTTAAATATGCCTTGAGGTCTAGCAAATAATTTAGCAGCCAAGGTCTTCTAGTGCTACTCAGAAAAAACCAGAACTTCCCACGAATCTGCAGACATTATGGACAGTTCATCTGCAGCCAGAGGTTTTGTTTCTTTAGGAGAATCAAATCCCTTTGGCTCATCATAGAGAAAAATGTGATTTTATATTATACTTTGAGTACGTTATCATATTTTCTCTTCAATTATTTTCCACAGACAAAGAGCACTTTGAATTGGGACATTCTCTTTTTCCCCTGAACAACTGCAACTCTAAAATATTTGTCTCACAAGTTGGTGACCGAGCAAAAGCAGAAACTCTAATTTAAATGCCAACAGATTTTCATTTTCAGATGAGTCCAGATGATTACTCCACTGAAACAAACGCACAGGAAGGAAGCTCACAAGAAATAAGTCTCAATCTCTTCCACCATAGGAGTACATTTCTTTTTTTATTTAATCATTTTATCATTTAAATAATTTAAAATAATTAAATGATAATCATTTATCATTTAATCATTAACTCTTAAACACTCATAATTAAGGCAAGGTTAAGCAGTCTGATGATAAACATCTTTTATTATTTGCTGAAGACAATAAAACCCTTCATTGGGATGCATTTCAAATGATTGGGTTAATCCTATCATTCATCTTTCTAGAGGGCCTAAATGTGGGGTCATAATAGATCCCTAAATCCCACTGACTGTGAGGGCACTCAGGTTCCCAAATACTTCTGGCATGTGAGGAGAAACCTCTGCCTTCTGTTTTTAAGACAGGCTATGATTATCTTGGCTACACTGAGGAATAAATCACTTTTCACATTATGCTTCTTGAAGAAGTCCTCACTTTTCCAATATGGACAATGCCCTTACAATGAAGGTTAAGAACCACTGTTCCCCTGTTGACCCTTCAGCACATAATTAGCTTTTTTTTCACATAAAGAAAAATGAATAAATAAGTTGAAAAAACTGTTGATAACTAAAGCTAAGGTAGGGTGGGTTTGTTCATCTTTTGTCACAATGGGAAAGTTAGAAGCACACTTCTAACATGATCTACCTGCCTGCAATCACCCTGAGGTGCACCCATGCAGACAGAAAGCTTCCTAAATGCAGGACTCAGTGCTTCCATTTCCCACCATAATAGATCTTTTCTTTATGCACATACACACTGATGTGCTCATGACCTTTAAAGATTGCACCCACAGTGCTCTGCAACTTCCTTGTATTTTTGAACTCTCAGAGTGGTGGACAGTTGTAACACAACAGTGTTTGCCTGATCAGAGGATTGCAAACTCATTTTAACAATCCATTTCAATTCAGGAGGGATGGGATGGGCTTATTGCACGCACATGAGATTTCATAAAACGATTTGTACAGATATTTTCTTTCTTTCAGTTGTTCATTTTTGCTTGTATGCATTTTAGGAAAGACCAGGCATGAAATTGGAGCTGTAAAGTAAGTCAGAATTTATTGATACAACTCTGCTCTGGGAGCTCAATAGGTGTGCAGCAAAGCAGGAAGGGTAAAAGGGCTGAATTATTCATTGAACCTTTAAGCATCAACAAATAACACTTACAGTGAAGAATACCTGTTTTGCAACAGTAGGTGTAAAGCATGCACATGAAAGAAAATAGATGTTATAAAACCCGTCCTTTCAGACTAAAACCATTGAATCTTCTTCATATTAGCAATTTTGAGGGAAAATAAGACTACCAAGTTATTTACAGGAGGTGCATAGCACAACTTCTTTTTTATTTTTATTTTATTTTACTTAGAATAACATCTTGAATACTGTACCTGCTGTATCAGCTTCAAAGGAAAAGAAAAACTCATGAAAACTTATAGAAGGAAAAGCCTTTCTAATCAAGCAAGAGAAATTCCAAGAGCTGGTTGGAATAAATCAACTCTTATTATCCTAAACTTAGTCAAAGAAATTAAAATATGGAAAAAACATCTAACAAACTATATAACAATATATAACAGGTATTATAACACAAGCAAATTGTTACTTTTAGCTTTCAGCTTCCATACGTAATGCCATTTCTCTGATAACTTCTCCAAACAAATTCTTTCAGTCAAAAAATTATCTTTGAGCAAAAAAAATTGTTGTCTTCTTATTTTTCAGGTATCTAAATTTAAAAAGAATATATTTTTTCTCTATGCTTACATCTATAGCCAGATCCATTTTATGGGGAGAGCTATTCAATTAATTGATAAATCTAAACCACTCTGTTGATAAAGTCAGATGGCTGCAAAACTTTGTAACAATGCAAGTGGAAAGCTGATACTACACAAAAAGATGCAATATTGTTTTCAGATTGAATTAACCTTTGACCAAAGGTATTTATGTTGCAGCTTTACTGTTTGCTATTTTTGATAGATCCAGTAACATTAACATTTCTCATCCTCAACTAGCTTTCAGCTTTCATGCTTCTGATACTTTGATTTTTTTAATTTTATCTGCTGTTGGCCTAATCCTAACAGATCAGTGCTATATCTTTTGAAGGACCACATGTAATATCATTTGGAAAAAAAAAGAAAGTAAATTTACACAATCTGTTCTATTTTCATTTTGTACCTCAGTGAATTAAAATATTATCCTTTCCCTTTTAATTTCCATTATCATTTGCTTGATCATAAGGCTTTTCCAAGTCTCCTGCCTGCTGCTTATGAAACAGAGAACACAGAAGGAAATAGGTAAAATTGTGGCAGCCCAGCGCCCTACCTCTGACAGCAGCCAAGAACTAATGCCCAGGGCAGGGTGAAAGAGATTCTGGGCAATCACACATTCATAATTCCCAAATTTGCTCCACCAGTCTTCAGAAGGGAGCACGCAGGTTTCTACCTCGGCTGTTCTTTGTGATTCTTCAAGAACGTCATACACGAATGAGTTAGGAACTGCTGCTCTTAACAAAAGTGAGACAGCAAGGCATGGGAATTTTGCTCCCTGCAGACCACATCAAAATGCCACAAAGATGCCTGAGTACCCTGGCCCTGCTTGCTGCTGCTGTCAAAAACCGATGCACCTGCAGCAGAAACAAAAGCGTGCCCCAGGCCCAGAGAATGCAGCTCAGTGTTGGGAGCACAGAACTGGCACAGCTGTCCAGACACACATTTCTACCCACTGCTCCTGCTGTGGCTTTACTAATCCTTCCACAGAGGGTGGGCAACAGCTGCTGCTAATCTCTCATAACTGCAGCAATCACAGCAGAAAGAACAGTGCTGACATTTGACATGGCAGTAAGACTATTGCATCACTTCATAAAACATTTTCAAAGCCATCCCCTGTATTCTAGCACGGCACAGCTTCCCTCATGTGACAGAAATAATTTCCTTATCAAGTTGCCATTTGTAAACATCCATGTGTGCTTTACCTATGCCAGGCTCATGTACCACCATAAAGTAAGAGAGTTTAGAGTTTGAAGCTCTCTAAGAGTAAAACTAGATAGTGATGAATTCTCCTCTCATATAACCTTTATGTACAAGAAATTATCTCTCTTGTCTTGAAGTCCACACAAAACAAATAGTGTTTCCAAAAAGTGGAATAATTAAATTGCACTTCTACTTTTAATTATCTGCAGCAACTATTTATTATTTTGCTGTACTACAAAGAATGAGCTCTACGTATGAAATGAAATGAAAATAAAATGAAGCTTTTCACTTAATTCAATGTTATGCCTTGGGCACAAGTTTTGTGAACTCCTTGATACCAGTGTGGAAACAAACAGCTGAATGATTCTGTGAATGTGGTAGTACATAGACATCTCGAGCAAGAACAGGGTCCTGTTATTGTAGGACTTGTGTAAGTCATGGCAAGGACCATTATTATCTGAATAACTTCCACTTTGGTAGCCAAGATGATACAAAAGTGTAAAGCAAAGCCATAAAGCAAACCAGGGGCAAAATATTCAGAAACAGTTGATTTACCATTGCATCCACTGGATTGGTGGATGTGATGCTCTCCTGCATCCAGTCCTCACTGGTAAGCCCAGGGCTGCTTTCAAAAGGACCAGCTCTCCCTACATACACATTTGCCTGGTGCTCGTGAAGGTGGTTTGGAACTGTATTTTCTCAAGAATGTTTATTATAACAACCAAGAGAACTGGAGCAGAAACTCCCAGGGATCAATTCTGCTTTTGCAGAAGGGTGTGAATGACCTACCACCACAGCACACAGCTCGTGGTCACCATGTGGACCCTGCTTTGCCCCAGGAACACTTCCAGAACAAACTGAGCTGGGACTAAACTGTAGGAAAAGGTCATGGAAAATTACTTCATAATGAAGTATCATTTCCCTCTCAGTCTTCTATAATATGTCTTCACTCTGTGTAATACTTCAAGCATAGGTCTGCTCTGCTAGGATTCACAATATGCACCAGATCTGTTTTTATATCTTTTATCTTTACATAGTTTGAGGCAGCAGTTAGACCCCACAAGGAGAATGCAGCCTCATTACTCTTCTCTCTCTATCACAGGGACTTTACAATTCCACCTAGTCCTGTGTCCTGACTGACATCCTGTACAATATTTATTACCTTCTGACTACCGAGTGCATGTTCCCTTTCATGTCCTTTACCCTGTGTTATTGCTATTCTATATTTCTCTACGTGTAACTGGAAATCCATCTATCCAGCTTGAAGCCAAGCTTGTCTAAATCACTCCCAACTTCATTGCTTTCTTCAGTAGTTCCAGCTCAGCAGAGGATTTCATCATGTTTCAAGTTCTTTCTTTTAAATCTTTAATTGCATACCAAACAAACTGCTCCTTCATAGATTCCTGTCAGGGACACAATCATTTCACCATCCCACCCTTGTATCAAACTGCATCCACTCACATACTTTTTGGCTGCTACTCTCTGACATGACCCTCAGTCCACTGCCACACTTCCTAACTTTGAACTTCAGTTGTTAAAGGCTGAATCCCAACCAATTATTCAGTTAACTTCTCCTACTGTCAAGCCCAGAGAGAAGAGAAATCCTTTAACATCTCTCCACAAAGTTTACTGTATGAAATCCTCCAAAACTTCAGGGAGGGGAAAAAAAAAAAAAGAAAAAGAGGAAAAATTGCATGCGGCAAACCATCCACTGCCAGAGATGTCTATCAAAGGGATCACTCTCTAAGCTCCAGATGGCAGGTCTCCTACAGGAAGCAGCTGGTCCTTTGGCAGCATGTCCTTAAAAAGTGCCAATGGCTAAGTCTGTCTGTAGTAATTCAAGGCCACCACAGGAATTTTATGCTGAAATTATTTCAGCTGTACGAGCCAAGCTTTTGCTCTTCAGCAGACCAGAGACAGTAGCCAGACCCACCGCTCTAGGACGTGTCCCCTCTATCTCTTCTCTGTGAGGGGGCACGTGGGGGTACTGTGTGCTCTGAACTGATTTTAACATAATCACAAAAGTTGGTGAAGCTGATTTATTAGGCAAGCCACTGTCTGCAACGTCTTCATTCACTGGTATGTTACTGCCTGCGTAAAACAGCCACCAAACCTATGGAGATAAGGAGTGTAGGAAAATGAACACTAGGTCATCTCACACCCAGGGGATGATACCCTGATTTTCCTACTTCATGGTTTTATTCAGCCCTTGAGCACAGGAATTCTTAGACTTTAGGTTCAATGTTACTTGTTTTATTAGCATTTCTAAACTTCATATATTCCATAGATAAAAAACTGACCATAGAAAGACTTTGTTTTCAAATTTCTCTTATTTCTGATCAGCATATTTGGTATGTAGTTCAATCTTCTTTCCTCCTTTCTTGCACTGTACCAGTCCTCTGGAATCTCCTTGGGACAGGAGATAGGTAGCTTGCTTTCCATCATAGTTTTAAAGCCATAAAATGTGTAGCTCTTCTCTTTTCTTTCATAGAACTCTCCTCAGCACTTTAAAGATTTAAGATGACCACCTAACTTCTCCAAACAGCAACCCAACCCCGTGGGTATCCAGCAAACTTATGCAATGCACTCGCAATCAACAGCATTGATCTTCCAAAATCAGCTGCACGAGTCCACAGAGAATGCCACCCCCAGAAATTAGAACACCTTCTAAGTTACCTGAGCACAGTAACAGCTTAGCAACCAGACAATGACACACAATGTCAAGATTTCCAGTCGGGCTGCAAAGCCCTGCTCACTCCACACATCAGTGGCACCAGCTGTAGCCCAATTAAGCTCTATAGTGCACAGGTGCTCCCAGAAATGAGTAACAAAAGCAAACTCCCTTTTAGGGTTCTGAAAAAAACATTAGAGTTCTTCAGCTTCTTTAGGCGTCCAAACACCAAAGAGATTGGAAATGGGAAAGAGAGAGAAAATGACATACAGAGGAGTAACAGTAATATGAATTACAACTTAATGTAATTCCGTATATATTTAGATTACAAAATACATCTGTTCATAGCTTACCTGAACAAACTAAGACTCATGAAACATTTTAGGTCCACTTTTGTTTTAGCTCTGTGTTAAAGGAGTTAATCTAACCTAGGAAAATAGCATGTATCATCCAAAGGACAAAATGCAGTATTTCTAAATAATATACTAAAGCTTCTTTTGTCAACATTTAAAAGCTATCTGCAGCAAAGACAATTTTGTGTAAAGGTAACTCAACTACCTACCTACAATTCTGGGCAAGATTTAAGCATGTCTATGAACAGAATGGAATCAATTCACATAAAACAGGAAACAGAAAATGTGATAATCTCATTTTAAGAATGTAAAAAAGTTTCCAACTGCAATATTCCAAAGGGCTAATTGAAAGACAAAATAAAAAACAATTCTATGGAAATATATTAATGGAAAAAAAAAGTGGCTATATTAAATTCATGTTGGAATAACCTTTTTAAGAAATACACTTTATTTTCATGGCAAGAAATTAATCAAGCTAAAGATTTGGAGAGTTTCATTCACCAGTAAAACATTATTACATTATACCAATAAACTTGCTCCAACAAAATGAGCAAATGTATGTTTATTAATTAAACTACTGGAGAGCCAAGATACTCCAGTAGAGTTGTCAGCATATAGGATTCATAGATGGCCATTCTCTTAATAAAAGTAAGAGCACTTATATCAAGTAATTGATCTTATTTTCTTAATAGAAGTTATAAAAGAAGCTGTGGGTCTGTACTGAGAGCACAGACAACAAAAAATTAACAACACCATGAACAACAGCCTTTTCAATTTAAGGCAATATTTACCTCTATTGATAGAGCTGGCCAACATTATAGAATATAACTAGCAGATGGTCAGTTATATTATAAATTTTTTCTAATATACTAACTGGCAACACAGAAAATTGCCAGTCCATAAAAAGATATTAATTAGTAATACTGTTAATATGCATGGAACAGAATTTCTTTGGTAATTTTACAAGGTAACAATAGTTCTACAAAATTAATAGGTCAATAAACAAGAAGTGGGTGTTCAGAAACTCAAGACAGTTAAAATCATAAAGGAAAATAATACAGTTTCATTTGGTAGACCATGAAACAACATTTACTCCTAAAATAGTCATTTCAACTGCAGCATGATAATGTGGAATATTTTTGGTCCTGATATAATGAACTCATTAACAGATGCCATTTTTAATAGTTTGGCTTGCCTTTCGTGTTACCAGTTAAGAAAGATAAAGAGTGCAGAAGCACACTGGTCTTTAATAATGAACACAGAAGTTGGAAAAGGGAGCTGGCCCAAAAAGAGATTTTGCAAGCCCTCAGAAGCAGTTCAGAAAAGTACTGATTCTGGCTAATAAATCTCATGCATTCAGCCAAACTCTGTGATGTTTTCAGTTGAAATTTAATTATGAAATAAGGCAGGAGAAACAATATATTGTGAACTAAAGATGGTAAATGAATGACTGAGTGTCTGGGACCAGAAGCCAGAATTTCATACTCTTCATGTCCAAGTGTATGACTATTTACTGACTCATGCCTACAGCACTTCCAAACAGACAGAAAGAAACAAAGGTCCACACACCTCCTGAAAAACCTATTCACATAAATTCTTTTCATTTACTCTGGAGGAAAAGGCTCACAGGCAGGACTGGATCTCTCCTGCTGAGCTCAGATCACATCCCCTCCTTTGTAAACAGCTGATGTAAAATTGCAATACTTAGAAAAAAAGTTTTTCAAAGCAATAGTCATTTATATAATTTTTTTCAAACTGCCTGCAAAAATAATGATGCCTCTCATTCTTAATAGGATTGCAGATAATGCTTGATGAAAACTGCACTTGTGAAATACTGCTTCTTATTTTTTTTTAACTTGGGGTTGCATGGAGATAAAAACCTGATTGTGAAAATCTGTAAAGTTTGTCTGCAGGTTTCATGGGACTTAGTCCATTATATCAGTTATGCACTGTGAAGGTCAGTGAGAAAAACAGCCTTTCAAAAAGCTTTTCTTACACTTGGCCTGGTTTCCTGTCAAGTGCCAAATGGGAACCTTACAAACTCTGGAAAACTAATGCTGTAGACATCTCAAAATTTCTGCCTAAGTCCAGTTTAAAAAAAAAGACATAATTTTTAGAGAGTAGAATTTCTGTTTTTCCAGGACTGCTGTGCTTTGACAAAGACTCAGATGGTGAAAGGTGTAAATCAGCCACGAAAGTGAAAGCCAAGAGAAGGTGCCATGATGTCACAACTGCCATAAGCAGTGAAAGTTTCCTTGTTCATGCCCTGGAAGCGCTGGTACGCTGTTAACGAGACACAGTGCTTTACCTCTGCTTTCAGGAGCCACTTCAGTTAACAGGGGTGGAACAGCTGCCTTCCAAAATCTTAACATTGGGGAATAACTGGATGAAAACAACTGAGAAATTAATTAATTTTTTTGAACCTCTGAATTCATTACTTTTCTTCTGGCTAGCCTGTAAACTCAACTAGTGGGATCTGGACAGTGCATGTAGCTGACATCTTTTGAGAAGAAAATGGAGAGATTTTGTTTTTCCTCTTTGCTAGTTCATCAAATTTTGGTAAAATGGCTGCAGTCATGCCAAGGCTTTGTAGATATCAGATTACAGAGGCTGGGTGCAGATGTGTCCTTTGGCATTTTCATTAAAAATATTTTTCAGTAACACTAGGAAAATTCTGGAGAGATTACATTAGGGTGAGAAAGTATTTTCCAAACCAGCTCTAGGAAAATAAACATTACAGAAAAGTACACTGAAGCATGTCACACTTGTTGTCAGGTAAATATCATACTTGTGATACACAATTTACTTAAAAGGTAGATTATATGTGGCAGAAACTGTCACATAAACACAAATTGGTTTGTGGTGGCTGGGTTGGTTTTTCTGTCACAATCCCTGAGCAAGGAGTGGAGGGGAGATAGAAAAATGTGGCTCAAAACAGTTTAGCCACGACCCTCCCAGGCATGAGACTAAAGTGATTATAACACTCTTATTGAGCTACAAAAACTTCTCAATAAGAAAAAAACCAGAAGTAGTTCCACCATTAAATGTAAATCTCAGGGAACAAGGGAGCCTTAATAGACAGTTTCTTCTAGAGGAAGCATGACAATTTGGTCCTTAATTTCAGCAATAACCCTCTATCCCACTATTTTATCCTAGTTTAATTCCACTGGTCTGGAGGGCTTTTCTATAAAGCTTGGAGATGAAACAGAAATAAAATAAAAATATAAAAATTCTTTTGATTGCAAGTACAACCAAGGGAGAACTTAATTTCAAAAAGCCTTAAAAGGCATTAAAATGTTATCTTTTTTCCGTCCCCTCATTACAGAACAGTAGATAATCCTCTGAATTACAAGTCACATTTTACACATAGTCTTAAATTACATTGCTAAAATATTGATACAGCCAGACCTGGTTAATTCAAGCCAGTTTTCTCCTCATTAAGATTTAACAGAGGCTGAGGCATTTATGGTATAATGTCATGCAGACTTAGGGACAAAGGGAATACAGCAAGTGCGAATTAGGTGGGAATACAACAGCAACTGAATTACATTAGAAATAAGGAGAATATTTGATGTGGAGAAAACAACGTTCTTTGGGCTAATGGTAGGGGTGAAGACAAGGTACAGTCACCCTCCCCAGAGAGGTTCCAGGGAGCAAGACTTTGGTGGCCCTGTCTCATCTGGCACCATCTCTGCTATCAAACACCTCCCTGAATGCCACACAAGCCTCGCCGCCTCTCAGGTGACCCCGTTTCAGCTCCAGCCCCTCATCACAGCTCTGTGCTGGGCCCTGGGCTCTGGGCTGCACAAACAATCAAGGTGGTAAAGCCACAGGCACTTTTAAATCTACTGGGAAATAAAGGAGTAGTTCAAGTAACTGCATTAAAAAACACTTTACAAAGTCATCACTTTGCAGAATGGCAGTACATGCACTGTAGCTTTAGATCAATATAAGATACAACTTCATTTAATCCAGAAGAAACACCAGCATGTAGTAATTGTGACAATGATAACAAATGTATTTCTGAGAAGTGTTGCAAAGATGTGACAAAGATGTTCCAGGCAATTGTAAGTGGCCTGTACTATCACAGACTGCAGACCAGTCAACAGCAGCAAAATATCTTCAGAGCAAGAACTTTAATGAGGCAAAAATAAGCAAAAACTTTCATGAGCTCAGATCCAGTACCAAGATACTCAGCTGAAGCATGATTGCTGTAATGGCTGTTACTTCCTATCAGAAAATTGCCTAACCTGAAGACTAAGTGGCACAATACAAACCGAGGCAAAAAAATACCAAGGCTTTCATTCTTATAGAATCCAAGTATCCAATGATGAAAAAAGCTGTTAGTGAGAAAATTGTTACAAAATACAGAAATTGGAAAATCTAATAATTGCAGATTTAAAAAAGCACACTCCAAGCACATTCCTAAATTACATTCCTCAACAACAACAACAAATATCTATAAATACAAATCGAACACTGAACCCAGTAGATAAGAGAACTGGCTGGTCTACATTGTGGCCATGCATTATTCCCTCAAAGTAGTTGTAAAAGCTGGGAATACCAAGAAGGGGAAAAGAAATATTCTTAATAATGAATAGTAAAATTATTATCATTAATTCCAGAGGGAAACAGCATATACTGTCTTTACCAATATGCAACTGGAATCTACAGATATCTTGATTTGAATTTAACTTACTTAATTTATTTAGAAAAAGAAAATCAAGTAACTTTTCTTAGCATTCTGAGTTTGAAAAAGACACCTTCTTCAGGGTTCCAGCAACAGGAATAAATGTGCACTAAATCTACACACAATGTTTTAAAATTAGAAAATCTGTTATCACACCCAAATTTGCCTGTTATGGCCACTTACAGAATGATGGTAGAGGGCACATTTATACTTTAGGAGTTTCAGGAGCTTGTTTAAGTGAAATGGCAGCTCCAGGAAAACAGAGGCTTGCTTTCAGCAGAAAAGAAGTCCTCCCTGTATTCATCGACAAACCCAGAATTTTCTTGATTAAACATTTACCCTTCAACTATCCCACTGCCTTTCTGCCAGCAGAAAAGATGAACACATCCTCCCATAACATCAGGCTACACCATCCATCTCACTAATAATTAAAGAGTAGATAAATGATTCCTTTTTTTTTACTGTACATCAGAACCAGAGTTCTGAAAAATGTAAAAATCAAAGAATATAACTCATCCTGGGCATACTAATTCACATTTGAAGGCACTTCCAGGCCTTAGAGCAGAACTAAACACAACTCTCCAGTCTGTCCCACAAAAGGAGCTTGCTATCTGATCTCCAGCATTTCTGAGTGTGGCAGCTCTGCACAGCTCTACAGAGGTTAAGCGAACCAGAGACTAAAATTCTGCAAAGCCTCCTTGAGCAAAAAGCTTCTCTGCAGCTACAGCTTAACTGTGATGAGGTAAGGAAAATTTTATGGTGACACAGGACTTTTCACTTGTGCTCTGACTCCTGACAAACGCAGAGTGTATAAATAGTAAATAAATCACAGGTCTCTATTATTTATCATGCAGCAACCTGGAACTTCCTTCTGACGTCTACAGAAAAGTAACTAAAATATTCACAAGTGTCCTAGTTTTCAATATTCACTACAATTGTAGTGAATAACTACAACTGCAGCCAAGCTCTGCTGGTTTTGCATAGAAGTCTTAGCTGGTTTGCTCAGAGAGGAGCAAGGCAGGATGAGAACAAGGGTGCTCTCCACAAAGGCACCAGTGCCCAGCTCTTTTCCAGTTCCTCTGGTTTCACCAGGTAGTGTGACACTGTCATGAGGCTAAGCAAAACCCAGAGGCACTATCAATTTTTTTCTGCACAGACCAGAAAACCAACTAACTCTCCCAACTTGGGTGTGAGAGAAGAGAAAGAGAATTCTGCTAATCAGGAAAGAGATCCTAATACTGAAATATAAAGTAAATATTGAAGCTTGAAGACAACAGTAAACCATTTTTTTTTGGAAATTCTAAGTTAAGCTACAAATGTGGCCACCAGGACAATGATGAAAGTCCAGTAAATGGCTACAAGATGCACTAGTGAAATTAGTATGAAAAAATGATGTTATTACTGTCAAAATAGATTGCTACTTAGACATAATTAAGTGAAAAATTCAGAGAACATATTCTTCAGATTTATGAAAAAGACTCATTAAAAAGTTGTGAACAACATGTCAAATTAAATGACAGAAATTACATTAAAATACTGAAAATACAACGTTAGTGGGTTTTAAGAAAAGAAACTATCACTAGGTTAATACTGAGAACTGCACGTTCCTTTTACAGTTTCTTTGAGTAGTGGTTCAGACTACTACTTCTTAGGTGGGAGGACAGATCCTACATCCACTTATTATTAATAGTAGTATTACCACTGTTATTATTATTAAATTACACCTTGCTTTTACAGATTTTATTCAGTGGTAGCACAAGAGGTAACACCTCATATCTGAACATAGGAAAGACCTGTAGCTGATAAGCAGTGATGCAGATCAGAAAGACGGTCAAAAATAAAAGGAGTAAATTAAAGTTTGAAGTTTTTGCATATCCTCTAAAATGAAAAAGACAAAATACTACAGAAAAAGTATCTTCCATGAAGAGCCTAATTTATTTAAAAAGAAAGCCAAGATTTGAACCACATATGAGATTATCACTTATTCTGCTTCAGCCTTTGTAGAAGAGCCTTATTCTTTTGTCTTGGTTATCCATGTCTAACAAAATGGCTGGTGTCAGCTTGGTGCTAACCTGCAAGTCCCATTCCTTGTGGTCCCCGGGCAGACTGACTGAAGGCCTGCCACTGTTCCCAAAATGGGAGTAATCCAGATGGGAGTAATCCCAAAATGACTGCACATTTGGTAAACACCTGACATGGGTCCAAGTCCGTGCCTTAGGAGGAACAGAAGGCAGCTTTAATGTCTTTATGGCACTTCAGGTCACTGAACCCATGTAAGTCTTCCCAGACAAAACCAACCTGTTGAGATTCTTTGGGCCAAAGAGCGAGTTTATACTGGACTGGCACTTCATTTGATATGACTGTGACATTTCTGCTCTGTATACTCAGAGGCCCACACACGCTGTTACGGCTCTTCTGCCTGGAAGTCCAGAGTTTGGCCTCTGCTTGGGCAGAAACATTTAGCTCCAGGCATCATTCACTTTTACAAAAGGAATTTTTTCTTCACTGGTCACTGCTGCCCCCCAAAACAACCAATTTTCTAAATTGTCTCCCACAGCCAAGGAACTGCAAATGAGGAGTGATTCATCGTTCAGTTGCCCCCAAAGGATTTAGTGTGATGAGACATGGAGAGGCTCTAATAGACTGTGAAAGAAGTGTGGGCTAAACTAATTGAGTAGTATCGATCCGCCAGTGCCAGCGAGATGATCGCCAGCGCCCACTTGCTGGCTGCAAAGCCCTCTCAGTATGGAAAACTTGAGGAGAAGTGAGTGAATTGGGAAAAAATTCCACCCTCCAACCAACTCTAAGCGTGCATTTAGCAACCCTGTTACTGTAATACTTAACACACACACTGCATAGCCTGATTTATCTTCGGAGCTCCACAAATATGAGCTAATTAATCTTTCGGCATTGTAGTTTCACTCCACAGCACATCTTAATTTTTCTTGATAATTGAAGCTAAAGATTTAAACTGGCACAGAACTGTGCGCTGTTTCTAAGGAAAACGCTCCATGACCTCATCCTACTTAATTTGTCACAGTAAAAAACTTTTAAAAAATGGATAGAGAAAATATGTGTATTTATAGAATTATAATTTCACATTATTCAGAATAATTTCTCTGATTACTATTTAAAATAAAATGCATGTTGACAGTCATAACAGTCAGTAATCCTGTTTTACTGGAAGTTTAATGAGGGATTTGTAGTTGAAGTTGGTACTTTTGCATTGCAGCCGGCTGAAGTGCTAAAATGTCAAGCACTGACTGATTACTGTCTAATTACAGACCCATAAACAACTTTATATGGCTACAGAATTATTCCCCCAGGTCTTCACAGTGTTACCATCAAGACTAATTCCGAAGAGGTGCTTAACTTGTGCACTATATTTGACATAAAGTTTTCTTGTTGGACATTTTGGCATTAGCAATGCTTAAAATCTGAATGAAACTTTCCCAGGTATCTTTGCAACAGAAAGCTTTGTCTCTTGCCTCTGAAAATAATTTATTAATTTATTTTTACTCATAGACCTTACTTGCAATTGAAACTGAAATGGCATTGAGAGATATGACAGTTTTGTGAACTTGTAGATGTTAGCTCAAGAGAAGAAAAACCAATTCACTGCAACTCAGTTGTGAAGAGGTGGAAAATTTAGTGTGTGCTCACTGTGTCACTTCTCAGAGGAGTCAGAAACACAGCATATAGTATATAATTATTTACAAAATCATTTATTCTTGTGAGGGTGAGAAACCCTTCTGAGCTCTTTTGCAGTCATACATGAACTCCATCCCTTTCACAATACAACAAATGGGCAAAGTGAAGTTTGAACTGTGCACAGTTATGACTCTTCCCTCCACATGATTTAAAAGAGGAAAGAAACAAGCAGAAAGAGCCAAAAGTGAGAGCAGGGCACGAGGAATGTGTCTTCAACTAAAGATAGGGGGTGAAGGTAGATGGTTGTTTCCAGTGGCCTGATTTTGGAACTATCTTATGAAATATTTTCCTTTACATTATCTGACTTCATGAAATACCTAAACAACAACACAGACAAGCACAAGTTCATTTGGATCAGAATTAATACAGGATTAGTGTGCCATCAAGCTCTGTGAATCTAAACTGCCCCCGAGAACACAAAACCCAGATTTTAGTGATAAAATATTTTATTACTCACACATGTTTTAATAAATTTTAAGTTAGTAATACAATTGATATGACTTCTGCTAGTGCCTTAGCACTTTTCTTAAATTGCATCATTAATTTAAGTATAAAATGCCACACTGTAGCACATAAGTCATTAAGGACACTTCTTCACCTGTTTATTAACATGTCTGCTATTTATTTCTTAATGTCTTATTAAACAGCCTATCTCATTACCTAACTGTATCACACACATTTTACACCACCACACTGTGAGGTCAATTAGAGTTTTGGTTAAAAGAACATGAGAATAGAGCATATGATTTCCTTGGTGTGTACTTTAAAAGCCAGCCTCAGGTTTGTTTGATTATTTTGTGGTTTATGCAAATAAGCCATTAAGCTCCCAAGGAAAAATTCACATTTCCCTACAAATTTTCAACTAATTTTTCTAATGTGGAAGTGTAAATCTAATTTGAGAAGTGTACAGCTTCAGCACCACTGCTGTGTATAATGCATTTCCTTCACAGCAAAAGTGATTCTTAACCATTTTTCTAATAAATAGCCTATTGTATTTATTGCATATTACATTTTTGTTTATATCTCAGCATATTTTGCTTCACATAAAAATAATATTTTCACTGCTCTTTTAAGAGCTCAGTAGATTTTCTTAAGAACTTGGCTGACTGAACAGCCTAAAAAATGTTGACTATTTGAAAGAGCTAGCCATTTCCATGGCATTCTCCACTGCTGACTGTCCTGTAAATCTACAGCTTTTCCCACAAAACTGCAGTTCCATGAATCTTTATACCTTTATGTTTGCCCCTCTTTTCTGCTTCTCCCCAAAAACTGCATTGTAACTCTGATAGGAGGAAACAAACCCACTACCAAGCCCAGTAAGACAGATTTGCACGGAGTGGTAGCACTGGCACCTGCAGAGCTGTCATGACACTCTTATTTCCATCTTCTTCAGCAGGTTTTAATCTTGGCACCTTGGCTGAACTCTCACTTCGACCTAAATCATGTACCTCCATAGTCCTTTGCACAATCTTGCTCTAAGTTGGTATAAACATACTAAAGGAATGCTTTTTCTTTCCCCCTCGGAAGATGTAAAATCACTTTGGTTTTGTGACTGACAATGAAGCTGCTTAAATGAGTTCCCCATCTGTCTGTCCCTTGACTGCTCATTCCTGTCTTCAGGAGTTTCAAAATCTCTCTCTACCCGAGGTGTGCTGTTATAATTTGTGGCACAGCTGCTCAGTAAACTAAATCCCTAATTTGCTATTGATTAAAAATAAACTTGAAATTTATTTAAAAGTTAACCCATTCAGTCTGTGCTGTTTCTGTGAAATGGGAGAAAGGTATGAAAAATGAACCAGAAATCATTGCTTTGGCATGTTTGACAGCATGACA
This sequence comes from Notiomystis cincta, assembly GCA_013398075.1. NCBI lineage: Eukaryota > Metazoa > Chordata > Aves > Passeriformes > Notiomystidae > Notiomystis > Notiomystis cincta. The sequence goes on along the minus strand of VZRX01006595.1, from coordinate 496,445 downwards.
GCATTTTTTAAAACTCAAAATGAATAAGCTTCTGGCTGCTGCTTTTTACTATAGCCAATGATAAATGAGTGACTATTATTTACCTTTACTTACATCTTCTCTTGAAAGGTTTCATACAGATAACAACTCATATTTAAAATTTCCCACATTGGTCAGAGAATGTAGAGGAGCATTACTACCAACAATTAGATATTCAACTGTAGGCTTTTTGAAGCTAACTTGTACAGCTATTTAAATGCCATACTTCTCCTTTTCTAGGAGTACAAATGTGAAGTTATTGGTTTTGTTCATTCTATACCTGAAATATATGAAAACAACCTGAAAGCATACCATTGTCATAGATGATACTATTATCACAAGTTTAATTACTTTCTGAGTTTCACTCCCTTATGTGAATGCTTTAATTTACCCTGATGATAATTTCTGTGCCTCCAACATTCGGAATAAAATACGCACTTGTGAGATTGAGTGCTTTCTTTTTCTCCTGAATTGCCTCATCTACTTCACAACTTCTGCAATTTTTCCTTGCTGCTTATAGAGATTTTCCTGACAGTGGCTAATAAATCATTGCCCCTTAAACATGCTGCTGAAGTTTCCATAAAGCTGGAGCTTCCTATGTTAGTATATAATACACATATTATCTTTATGCTGCTGACTCAGGACTGCAACATTTGCACCTATTAGGGTACCCCAGGGCATGGCATCCTCCCTGGCAAGGGAAAAGGCCCCATCAGAGAAAGGCAGAATCCTCTCACTCTTGGTGCAAAACAGGAGGAGAAGGGGAAGGTAGGCACTTAGAGGGTAATTTTTTAAGCAATATTGTTTTCATCCCCTCCTCAGCTTCATGGCCAAAGTCATTTATCTCTAAGCTCCTTCTAAGAAGCCCCGGCACTGCAGAGGATCATGGAGAGCAGAGTACTCACTGCTCATCCTGATGATGCTGTGCCACTGTGAAAGAGGAGATTTATGGGTTCAGAAAGAGCATATGTGGTACAGAGAATAATTGAGGATCTTGGAGGTGAGGGCACTCAGCAGACATTACTCTGAAACTGACATCACAAAGACCAGCAACTGACTAAAACAAGAAACCATATTTGAAGTGAGCCTGCCACCAGAGCTACATGCAAACAAGGAGAGAAGAACTGCAAGGGGGAAGAGAGCAAAAGTTGAATAACAGATGTTGAAATCTTGATTCTACCTAAAATTCTCATTAAATTACCTATAACTGATTTAATGACAACTTTCCTTTTGCTCCTCATGCTTTCAATCTCTTTGAATCCTACAGAGGTCAGCTTGATTACAACCAACAACTTCTCCATCATGGTTGCTCTCTGTCTTATTCCTCAGTTAGCCTCCTATTTTTCCCTAATTATGGTCGACTGCATTGTACTGTTACATCTCTCATTCATTTCTCACCAACTTGCTATTTGTTTGAAACAAGTGCTACACCTCTGAGCAGAGATATGTCTCTGTTACATTATTTCCATATGGGGTGTTTATGGATATGTGGTGAAAAAGAGACGGCTTGGTTAGACAAGATAGCAGAAGCACATGTTTTCCTGGGTGAAGTACCTGAAACAAAAAATAAACAAATAATGTTTTAAAAATTAAACAAAAGAAACAAAAGAAAGAGCGAATTGCTACTTTGGAAAGCCCTAAATATATACAAGTTTCAAGGGCTCCTCAGCACTGGGAGAAAATTCCTAGTGATGAAAATGGGAAAAGGCAATAATACATTTTCCTCGGACACACTTTTACTCATATTGATTCTGCCTAAACTCCCTCATGCCCTTCTTCAGGTAAGGTCTGGAATTACAAGTCACAAACAAGTCACAAACACCTGTGGCAGTATTTTATCTTAAAATGTAAATCATTACTGAAAGTCAGAATGTCCTGCTGAGAAGCAGGAGGCCTGGGGCCTTGGACACAGATAACCTTGCCCATATTTTAAGGCTTCCTGCCGTGCCATGCATGTGAATCCGTTCTCCTCCAGTGAACAAAAATCTCAATGGCTAATTAGCAGTGTTGCATAAATAACTTTTGTGGGAGAGACATTTTGGAAGTAGTAATTGGCACGCTGTCTAGCTCTGATTTGCAGTTACATTGCATGGCCGACATACGGCTGGAAAGAAGAAATCATTCATTGCCTCAGCCTACTGTAGCATCTACTTAAGTAGCTTAGATGAGTGGAAGTGGAAATAAAGTGATTATTCCAATTATCAAAGGCTCACAGGAATACACTGAGCCATGAGAAATTTTCCCTCACTTAATAAACTGCTTAAAATTAGCACTGAAAGAACAGCAGGAGAGTCAAAAGCTGTGTGAGGTTCAGCTGACCTAACTGCAGCAGCACAGGACAGCAGCAGGTACCAAGTAAACTGGGACACACTCATCTTCCCAGTCTGTGCTGAAAAAAACACCAGCTCACATCTCTGAAGGACTCTGGCCAGACTTGAAAACAACAAGAATGACATTTAAATTGAGTTTGAATATCATTAATCTATTTAGATTTACTGAAACACGCTGCCCTTTGCTTCCATCCTCTGGCATTTGTCCATTACAGCTGTGTGCCAAAAGTGAATTGTTTCATTAAAATCTCAAACAAAAGGGATTGATGTTTTCAGTTATAAAAATTAGTCTTTTTAAAAGATAATAATTGCTAATAGAGAATATCTGATCACCATGATTCATTGTCTGCACTTAATTCCATCAGGCATTCATATTCCCAGGGCATTTAAAATGTACCCACAAACACATTTTCAGAGAAACCGTAATAGTATTTTCTTTATAAAATAAAATTACAGATAGATTTGATTTCTTGCTTTTCCACAAAATTATAACAGTGTAGAATTTCAGCTGCTTTATGTGTGGAACGACAGAGATTTCCTTTAACTTGAGTCTTTTGGGGCTTGGAGGTTTTTTCAGCATTTAATATGTTCTGCATAAAACCAAAACAGACTCGGAGGAAAATCCTCCAGCAGATTTTTAATGATCTGGGTGAAAGAATACTTTGAAATCTCACAATTTTATCTCAAAATAGCACCTGGATATAACCTGAAATATCAATTATTCATTGTCTAAGGTAAAAGCACAGTAATAATTACAAGGCTTTCCACATTACGTTTATTATGTCTTAGAAACTAAATTAAAAATTATAAAAAATGTACAGTATTTAAGTGCCAATAGCCACAGCCATACAATCTCATTGAGGTGGTTCAAATTGCCAAGATGTGACCAAAAAAAAAAAAAAAGCTTCATAAGTGAAAATACACAGAAGATAGAAGTGGCACTCCTTGCTTAGCTTCATTTAGTACTGATCACACCTAAATAGTGCTAGCCCATCCTGTGCAATCATTTAAGGGATATTTATGATTAATAATATAATACAAACAGTGTAATCACAGAAGGCTTAGATTACCAGGACTACAATTTAAATATCAGTAGCTAAATACAACTTTTCTTTTTCACAACTTCCTGCAAATTCATGATCCATATGCTATAATAACACTTCAGTGTGAATTGCCCTACTTTCTTATTAGCAACATATAATGCAACATAGAATGCAGAAAATAGGCAGAATTATTTGCTAGAGTTTACTAGCACTGTTGTTAGCAGTGCTACAAAATAAAGCTTTGCTGTTTCTTCTCAGAAGCAAAATACAGACTTGTGTATTTCATTCAGGTCCTGAGTGTTCTCCTCCCTTACAATATACATTCACTTTAAAAATTATGTTCAATTACTACAATTTACTGAACTTTGACCACCAGATTACGGTTATGCTAAAAAAAATGTTAGAAAAGAGCTGCTGCAATTATATGATCCTCATATACCAAAAGAGAAGGTGTTTGAACTTCAGGTGTCATCTTGAGAATGCAAAACCTTAGTAAAAGTGGAATATTTAAATCTGTAAACAGTTTTAAGTCTTATTTTAAGCATGACAGGTATACTCTGCTTCTGTGACCCGAAAATACTGTTTATAACGTGGAATTGTCTCTACTAATCTGAGTCCAAAAATGCTGCAAAATGTCTGAGTCTACCAGTGGGATTAGGCTCAGTTATACAACTATTCATCCATCCATTATATACATCTCTAGTTATCTCAATGTTTCAATTTATTCATTCTCTAGGAAGGTCACTATTCAAAAAAAAAATCAATTTTTAATTACTTAAAATTAAATTTTTTGCCAAACGTGATTCTACAGCAGGTACCACAGCAAAGCCATTACCTCACGTGATTACAACTGAACCACAACCCTTATCCATTGGCTTAATTGTGTCAACCAATAGATAATTATACATCCCACATATTTTACCTTAATAATAAGTAAGGAAAATCCATTAAAGTAATGTAATTATGCAGCGTTGGAACACAACAAGGGAACAGTGAAAGTTCATTTAGATTTGACCTTGAAATAATGCACCTTGCAGTGTGCATGCTACAATGCTGCAGCTTGCAGATCCTTAGAACTGTGTCCTATTTATGCCAATAAACATCCTGGAAACCTCTAGCTTGTGAATGAGGTACTGAGATGGATCTTAGCAGCTCTAAGTGTTGTTCTCACTCAATACAAGAAAAAGTTGTACAACTAAATCCAGCTATTTCAGAGAATTACTTTAAAAAGATACACTTGCCACTTCCCTTCTCCTAATTTATTACCATTTACCTGATTTATTACCATTTTACAGTCTGAACTTGAAGGGACAGACAAAACAACTAGTCCTGGCAAAGGAGGAACTGATACAGCAAGTTAACTATATTTACATGGGAAAATGATTATGCTGTTGAAGTTGTTGCAGAGACACTGGATATCAGAATGAAAAAGCTGAGGTAAGACTAAAAAGCCTAGAATTAGTCACTGTGTAATTTTCAAACCTTTTTTATCTCATTCAGCAAAAGTTTTACCTGTAGGTACACTGCAGCTTAAAGAGCCATAAGCACTGTAAATAGAGCTAAAATAAATATTAAATAGAAAGGACTGGCATTAGAAATGTGATATGAGATGTGTCACCATCAGAAGCAATTGGGTTACATACATTTTTACCAGCTTTGGATTTGGCAATTTGCATTTAGAAACAACACTTGTTCCTTTTTATTTCTTGTAAGAAGAATGCTTAGAAAGACATGATTCATGTTCCACATGTCTAGGTATAATAAATGTGCATAAGCTCATGAACTCACATTAATTACAATAATTTTAATCCTTGAAAAACAGGTCGTAAGACATGGTTTCCCACTATTGCTAAAAACAGTTTCTTGCAACAGCTCTTTAATGAAATTCTCTTCTGCCAAGTGCAAAAGTAATCAAGCTACAAGCCAGTGATGTTCAGAAACATCATTAAAAAGTTATAAAAATGTGCATGTAAATGAGCATCTTCAGGATCTCACTACTTTCTCAAAAAAAAAATAAAATCAGCTAGCCATGTAGCAATCTGCAAATAACATATTTCTAAAGGCCACATAAACACTGAAGAATGACAGTTTAGATACAAAGCTAGAACAATAAGGATTGACAAAAGCACTAATTTATCCATCTGTGTTTACCATTAAGGAGGTGAAAACTACAGCTGAGCTATCAGGGTTTTAACATAAACCAATCACAATCAGAACAAAACATAAGTGAACAATGCAGCTCAGGGATTTTACAGAAATGGAACTTCATAGCAGATATAAATCCATTAAAAAGATTACATGTTCCAGGCTATAACCTGTGGAAAACCAAAAACCTGTATGGTACTGCTTTTTAGCCCTTAAGAAAGACAGCACCTCTGATCCAGAAAATGAGATTAAACTTTTTTTTAAAGACATTAATTTTAAAAATCACTTTCCTGCAGCAATGTCATTTCATATTGAATGGGAAAGGAAGAGAGGACGGAAAGAAGTTAACAAAGGAGAAATTTGCTATGCACAAGGCTGAAGAGGTCTGAGAACACAAACATGTTTTGTGACAGGTGACACCGTACCTGGTGACGTGGGGAATTGCCTTCACACCGTGGTGACGATTACACAGACTGTAATCAAGAATGCAATGCGTGACAGTGGATGATGGATGGAAGGTAGAAGGAAGAAAAAAAAGAGAGAAGGAATGAGAATGATATTCAAACACATATAACACAATGAACAACTAGAAAACTTCATGGACATACTGAAGTACCCCCTTCAACTCACTTCAGATCTCAAAACTGAACTGATCGTCTTTACAGACCTCACCTTGATTTTTCCTCACTTTCTGCCTGTAGCTGCAGTAAAGAAAGACTGGTCCTCTCTGAGTACATTTCCCCCATTATTAGAGTATTACAGACTGGAAACAAGTCCCAGCACTGTCACCAGAGTGCAGTTGGGCTTTTGTTGTTGAGCACCTTGACCTTACAAGTTTCATTAGGTTATGAACACATAGAGTGATGTGTTTAACATCTTTTCAACCACTGGAGAAAACTCTTGATTAAATTAACAAAAGATACATTCCAAAGAGGGTTAGATGATTATAAAGGTTATAAAATAAACATATAAAAATATATAACAACCACCTCCACTAAAACTTCACCCTGTGACTGTATCTTCTGTTTTTTATATATCCACAAGAAGAAACAAATGGAGGGTTAGAGAAGTACAGATCACACCAAGCTCTGACTCTCTGTCCAGGTGGGTACCCAAGGGGAGCTAAACAACGTGGTGAGATTCATATGCTTTCAGGAAGCCCAATCCAGGCATTATTTGACTTTTTTGTGAATTTGGTTCCCTGTAATGTTTTCTTGCGCTGAAACACCACTTAGGAGGTTCCTGTTGTTTGTTCCTTCACTGATGTACTTGGGCTCCCTCCTCCTGAACAAGGCCATCATGTAACAGGAGGGGAGGAATGTGCTCTGGTTTGGGGGAGCAGGGATGGATGGCAGCAAAGGGAGGGGACCTCTAACCTCTGCTGGCAACATTAAGCAGCAGCAAGACTGCTCACAACTCCTATATCCAGACTTTCAAGTGATAAAGGACCAGAAAAATAAAACTATGAACAACCTTAGACTCGTCTGTCACTTATATCCAGTCTTTTAATTACCTTGTTACACTAAAATTGGAGCTACAATTTTTCTCATATGTTGGTCCACTAACAGAACAGATTCCATTGCAAGATGCAGTCACTGTTGAAAGCCATTCACAAGAAAGAGATACAGAAGAGATATGTGAGAGTCTGCTGTTGTTACTTATTGTATTGTTTGGGTGTTTTCTTTCTGTAACAATACTGACCCTGGGAGAAGGAAATAACTGCAGTGCCCTCTTATGCACAGACTGTGCTCAGTATGAAAGGAGCTGAGGGACTGCATTTCTGGATTCACCACTACAAGTAAGAAATGCAGCTGTAAGAACTGGGCTAACATTATGGGGGTTTTTCGATTAGGATACAGGTTCACGAGAAATTAAAGATTTGGGTTTTGAATCTTTTCAATAATCCTCTCTCATTCTGACAATATAGATTTATTAGAGTAAAATGGTATCTAAATTTAATAAGAATGTGCTAGTAAATGTACAAAAAGGGAAAACTTTTTGAATTGGCACTCCTTTTTTTAACCAATACTATCTGTATGTCCTCTGGTAATATAGATCATTGTATGTATATGCTAAACACATTGTATATATTATATATTTTGTGTGTACAAAGGTCATGGTCATTTTCTGAACACTACCTAACCATGACAATTTGGAAATAAATGCAAAACCCGGTACATGAGTCTTCTAAGATGAAAAAAAACCCCACCTAATTAACTCATAAACAATTAAACAATTCTATTTACTAATAACTGAGTTTGCATCCACCTTATGCATTCTTTTTTTTTTCTTGGAAACTTCAAGTTAAGTGTCCTTAGGGGTTTTGGTTTATATATTTGACTAGTGTAATTTGAAAAGTATAACAAATGAATAAAACTGAGAAATCAAATACAACTAAAGCAACCACATAATGATGAAAAATAGCACAAATCTTTCCTGTTATTTAGTTGATTTATCTGAGAAATCATTAATACTATACTTAATTTAATTTAAATTACCTTATAAATCAGCAATAATTAGATTATAGGCTGAAATCCCATGTTTCAAAGCAAAATTGCTACATATCATGGAGCCAACTGATGGTTCAAAGTGAAATGTTGGAATCATGGCAAGCTGATTCTTTTATGCTACCATTCTCCTTAGTGCACCATCACAGCTTTCAATTACTGGGAAAATACATCTAAAAATAAACCACAGAACCAAACCACAAAAAGTTATGTTCTAAAGTCACACATAAATCAAAGAATTGAAAGCCATTGTAATAACATATGAAGTTCAAGGCATCAGGATGAAACAGCAGTTCAATCCACTGATGCAGGCAGCAAAGTCGCCGTGTTATCCCACCTCTTCCTAATATTTTCATTAAAATTGGGAAACTTTTCAGTAGTTTCAAATAGACTTTGCTAAAATTTTGATGGTAGGTCAGCAAAGCCATGGTTAACTGATAGAGATTAAACACCTTCTAGTACTAATTGGATACCACTAAGATCTGAAGGAAAACTCAAAACAAATGGTGTTTAACCATGTTGCCTGTAACTGAAACAGGGAATTATTGTCAAGAAATCTGCTGAGAACTGATAACAGAGGCAATCCCATGCCATGAATAAAAATAATAAAAATAAAAGACTACCAGAATCAAGGTTCAAATTCAAACTACTGAATGCAAGTGGTCCAGCTTAAACCTCCCAAAGCTTTGCCACAGGTCACTTAGCTACCTTAGCCACTGGGTTTCATTCCTGGAATTCCACAGGCAAACCCATCATCATTTAAATACACATCTCATTCCTAGGCTTTTGTTTCCACCTTAGATTTTAATGCAATTCAATAAAAAGATTAGACTGGGGTATAATATAGAGAAATGCCCATGAATTCCCCTACTCCTCTATCCTTTGCATCGAGATCTCTCTCATATTCTCACATGGATATATCTGTACTTTAGAAGGGGTGGGTTTTGTCTGCTGTTGAAATTCACTCATAGAGATGTTGTGCCGCTTAACCACTGGGTTTGGTAGTACAGAGGAAGACGTGGAAGGCATTTTCCCCTCTTTCCTCACAGTCTGATGCAGTCTCAAAACACCTGTTCTCACTGCTGGTGTGGGCAGAGTTAGCAGCTCTAAGATTGAAAAGCAAACAGATATGAAAAGGTGCAAAATCCTAAAGTGGAAAACCCCCCTATAACTAAAATAAAAANTAAACCTCCCAAAGCTTTGCCACAGGTCACTTAGCTACCTTAGCCACTGGGTTTCATTCCTGGAATTCCACAGGCAAACCCATCATCATTTAAATACACATCTCATTCCTAGGCTTTTGTTTCCACCTTAGATTTTAATGCAATTCAATAAAAAGATTAGACTGGGGTATAATATAGAGAAATGCCCATGAATTCCCCTACTCCTCTATCCTTTGCATCGAGATCTCTCTCATATTCTCACATGGATATATCTGTACTTTAGAAGGGGTGGGTTTTGTCTGCTGTTGAAATTCACTCATAGAGATGTTGTGCCGCTTAACCACTGGGTTTGGTAGTACAGAGGAAGACGTGGAAGGCATTTTCCCCTCTTTCCTCACAGTCTGATGCAGTCTCAAAACACCTGTTCTCACTGCTGGTGTGGGCAGAGTTAGCAGCTCTAAGATTGAAAAGCAAACAGATATGAAAAGGTGCAAAATCCTAAGGTGGAAACCCCCCCTATAACTAAAATAAAAATAAACCAAACCAACCAACCAACCTAAAACCAACCAAAAACCCCACTACCCAGAGGATCAGGGTAGAGCTACCCAGCAGCAGGATGGGAGATCAGCTGCAATTGTGGGACATTTCCCCACCTGACTGGCCAACAGGGACTGAAAACACTATGAGACTGGTTTCTCTGAGTGTTGGTTTTTAGGTTTTGGTTGGTTGGGTGGGTTTTTTTGTGACATCCTTTCAGCTCATTCAGTGCATCGAGTGGTGATTTCTCTCACTAATTTCTTCTGGGTAAACTCTTTTCTTCCAAATGTCATTTCCCCTTCCCTTACATTGATTTCCAAGGGTTTGCCTATGGAGTTAATTCAGAATCCTTGTTACTACTGTCTCACACTGGGAACTATTCCCAGCAGAAAACATAAAATCTAGTTGCCTTCTGTTTCCTATTTTAGAAAGCAAAGTTTTTATTTTCTATTTTTTTAATGCAATTTCCTTCATGGATATCATCAGTATTGTATTTCTTGGAATGACTTTATTTGAAGGGTTCACAATTGTCTTAGCTGTGTCTCTTTACAGGAGAAGAAAAATGTTTCTGTTTGAAAACATCCAATAACCACTTGGAAACTTTCCATAAGAATTGTTGCAAAATGAATGTTTATAAATACTTCCTTGATACAAATAGATTTCCTGACACTTCATAATAAAATTCCAAATTGAAGACATAGCCCTAAGTAAATATCTAACATTTGGTAAAACATTTCATATTATCTCTCCAGTGGAGCATGTCTAATAAGTCTTTTGGCACAAAAGGGAATAGTTACAATTAATTATTCCTATGATGGTTAACCAGCATGCCAGTACTGCACATTTAATCTTTCATCAACAAATTTTATATGGCACTGTAAGAGAGAGAAAGATTTATAGGAAGAGTGGAAAAAGACTCACTTTAGTAAATTTTCATGGGAGTTAACTCCACATGTAGCAACAGCAAAGAAACTGGAGGTTAAGGAAGGGATTTGTGAGTTTGGCCTCGATGGAAGTTCTGAATGCTTGAGAGTGACAGGACACAATTTAACAGGGGCCGGCTCACAAGGATTTGTATTCAACCTTGAAACTGAGAATGAGACTTTTACATTTAATTCTCAAAGCAAGGGATCAAAGAGTCCAGCGCAATAACTCCTCACATAAATCATGCTCAAGTACCTCACTGTGTAAGTAGACATACTGATTTTAATTAATCAATCCATTTATTTCCAGTCATTTTACTGACTAGAAAAAAATCCTCCTTTCCAAACTCACTGACTTCCTACTTTAATTTGCTTTTTTTCATAGAAGTAGGAGCACTTTGAGCATCCGAGATTCATGATACTCTTCAGCTATGCACGGTCTTGTCCTTGGCAAAACACAACAGCAAACCAACTCTCCTGCAAAACAAGAGTTGGGTGCCAGGTATTGTCAATAAATGGCAAGAGAAGAATACAAATATTGTCCTCTACACACTACTTTGGCCAATGCCTGGATCTCACATCTTCTGCAAGGCCCTGTTGGAAGCCATAGAGTATTCTGACATTGATGTGCCAAAACCATATCTGAAACTTAGTTTGCTTAACCGCTTTATAAATGTTACTCTGGGGTTTTTCTGGGCAAAGAACAAACTTCTTTCATTTCCTCTTGAAACATCAAGGCTGCTACTCAAATTCATTGGTACATGGCTGCAGCCATTCACGAGGATGAATTAGTTTTAAACAGACTTTTACAGGGATTTCATTTCATCAGAATTATCCCCTGCACCCACTTAACAGTAGTACATACTTTCCAATTGAAATATTGTATCACTTCTCACCACATAAAACCTAAACTTGACAGCAGCATAATTGCAAAACGATATCTAATATTTCATGTTCCACCAACCCAGAGGACAGGCATGTAGAATCATATCTATCAGTGGCCCATCCCAAACTGTTACTGTTATAATTTAAAAGGGAAAAAAAGAAGTTATACCATCAAAAATAAGACTGACTGAAGAAAAGAGGGCTAAGAAAATTGCCATTATGATTCCATATGGAGCACAGCATATGCCAAAACCTCCTTACATTGAAAGGGATTTGAATACCATTTCCTGCAGAAGCTCAGAATTTTACAGTGTGGCTAGACACTCATCAGTGTTAATTAAAGCAAATTCTTCACAATTTTCAGCAATAAAAACATGTGGAAAATCATTAACGATGCAGTTAGGTACCCTCAATACCCTAAGCTAGAGCAGCAGTTATAAACTTAATATACTTGTGTCTTATACTTAAGTACTCAGGAGGGAAAGGGGAAGCTGGAGGACAACAGACCTATTGCAGCTTCCACACTGGTGTGGACCTACTGCAGATCTACTTAGGAGAAACCTGAACTTTTTTAATGGACTCCAAAAGTTCAGTAGACTGCTGGTTGACTACGTGTAAATATATAAAAGGAAACAAACTCTGCGCCATAGAAAAATGATCTCATGTAATGGAAACACATTTAAAAAACCAAGATGGTGGTGGTGAGAATGAGGAGAGTGGAAAAAAACCTCTCAGTGACTGTAGTGGGTATAGGATACTCCAGCACATCAGCCTGAACAAACATGTGAACTTCTGAGAGATGTCTTCAGTTCAAGCAAGGGACATTTGCCTTCTCCATACACTCAAAGCCTTGAAGAGTTGGTCCTCGAGGGATTTTTGTTTGTTTGTTCTACAGAAAAATCCTAATTGGGAGTGAATGACAAACTGGGGGCACGAGGAATCCTAATGGGTGAATTTTGTACATTTAACTTGTACAATGTGTCTAAACATGCAGCTTGCAGCAATTATTTCATCAGCTCTAGTACAAGTTTTTTATTTTTTTTGTAGTGCTAATGAGTTGAGTGGATGTAAATAAAAAGATATTGCCTAGAAATAAAATGTGTCTCATGTTTCTCTCTGAGGGTACCAAGCAGACAAAAAAAAAAAGAAAAAAAACAATCTTGCTGAGAACATTTAGCTTAATTTATGTAATTCCTTCTGGAAAGCTTTCCCCTTCCCACATTTATTCATCATTGCTATAGATTAAAATGCTACTTATGATTTTTAAGTTACGAAAATTTATCAGGATTTTTTGATATTGTATTGGTCATTGATCTTGCATTAATCATTTAGAATAAGGATGGCTGTGCATAAATGACACAGCTTTATGTTCTTTAACTGTATACAAAAAAAAAAAAAAAGAGAACAATAATATCAGAAAGAAAAGCAAGAGTGGTTTACTGGCAAAAGTGAAAAGATTTCTTATTGCAGGTATCTTCCAGAAGATCATAAACCATAAAGCATAAGATTGAATACTATTATTTGATTGCAAGATGGAAGTGTCATGCATATATATTTTAAATAATTCCATAATTGCTATGACATTTCAATTTACATGCACACACCCCATGTCCTCCTCCTTGGAGGTCAGAACATGACAATCAGTTAACTCTGTCAAAATCCATGGTCTTATGTACAATAGCATGCCCTGCTATTAGCTCAGTTATTTCACTGACCTAGAAAGTCATATTGGGCACCTTCTTTTTTTTTTTATTTCTTTTTTTTTTAAACTGAGATATATGCACATACACATTCTTAGTATTTATCTTCCATGTCTGAGTTTCAAAAAAGGTAATCTGGGCTTGCAAAGTCTTCTGAAGGCTAACTAGGATTTCACTTACTGAATAATAGGTGGTGCATACGTGCAAAAAATGCATGTGCAAACACTTGGAAAGATAGTCAAGTTTTTACTTCTAGTCTTCCTACTGACAATCATCCAAGAATTATGGCAATATGTATACTGTGATTTGTACCATCTTGCTAATTCTTCTGTTCAGCCTCATGGCTAAGCAGAAGAGTTTTCAACGTGAAAGTTTCAGAAATTGGCAATGTCCAAGAGTTTGAACTAAATGTCACTTCCATCCTCGATGTTGCTGTCAGTTTTATGAGCTGTGGCACACACAGAATATATTGTACACTTAGAGCATGCTCAGCAGTGTTATTTTAAAACCATGACAGATGTACAGCCCCAGCAGGATCTCACATTACAGAAGCCACAGCAATCCTGCCATACAGCTGATCCCTTTGTCCAAGCAGGCAGAGTACCACTCAGGAAAGCCAACTGTCCAAATCTGTAACATTCTTCCATCTATTACAGTTCCTAACATATTCCAGCTCCGTTTCTACATTTCAATCTGAAACCCGTGAGATCTTTATAAGACTGAGACAATTCCTGGATATGCTTTTCATTTCCTGAGTGCTCATCCTGAACAGGAGGGAAGCAGAGAGGAGCACTGCCCCTAACACAGAAGATGGGTCACTCCACTTGGCATGATGTGAGTGATTTGCTGAACAGCTCTGGAGAGCTGTGAAGTTCACCACCTTCAGACCAACTTGCACACATGCTTCTTCCTCCAAGGGCATCCTCAATAAAGCCAGCAAAAAAAAAGAAACTGAGTGGGAATCCACTCTTTGTATTTCCAATGTGAATTTGATGTAATTGAGTGCCAAGGGTGACAAATGAATAAAAGATGAACTGCTATAATTGAGAGAACATTATGGTAGGATCTTTAGTTAGCATCTTTCACATACATTTCTTTTTTTTTTTTTTTTTTTAAACTCGTGCCATCTTTAAAACAAGTTTTTTATATACCCAATTATACATCAAACAATAATCTTTCTATCTCCTGGTGAGAAAAACCAAATTGTGCATCTATACCAAGCAAAAATTTGTATGAAAAGCATTCCAACCATCTGAAATGACAATTCTGTCAGGACAAAGTATCTATTTGATGAGAAGGAATAATTCTTTTTGAGCATTTTTTCCAGTTTTTCTAACCCAAGCAGACTTTCTCTTTTGGACTGGCTTTTCACTTCTGGCCAAAAAATATCAACTGTCTTTGCAAGGTTATGAGGTAATTTTTTTATATTACAGTTCTTTTTTATTGTTGTTCTTTTGCCTTCAACTGCTAGTTATATTATATATCAAATAGCCCCAGGGATGTCTGCTTACTTTTAAAAACAAGAAATTTTGAATTTCCTATGGAAACAGCAGGACTGGCTAGGTATTTCAAGTTTTTTATAGGTAGAAGAATAAAATATGCTTCTCCTCATGTCCCTCTTTCATGAGAGGGACACAACTATCCCTTATCCCACCTGAGAGCCATCAAGATTATCAGTGTCTAAGGAAAAAATCCAAAGAAAGAAGCTATAGTTGGAGCCTCTTTTCTTAGAAAGAGCGTGGATTCCAGGATTAGGAAATTTGGCTCTGCAGCCCACAGCCACAAACACCATTTTAACACTGCTGCAAAGCTCTTCCTCTCAGAAGGCAGCAAATTAGGGCAAGAATAACTTTGGTGAGAAGCTGTTTTAGAGCCATGTTAGCATGTAATACACACAAAATTTCACCAGAAGCAAAAGAAAAGCCAAACAATTACTCTTGTAAATAGAAAAAAATTAAAAAAAATAAAGATTAATGTCCCATTAAACAACTGATTCATAAAGTTGTGACTAATAAATAAACAACTCTATTTTTCAAGATAAAAGTAATGGCTAATTTTCAGAACCCCAGCATTCTATGCTATTAATATTTAATTGTGATTTCAGCCTGTTTTTCTTGCCTAGTATTGAAAGAGAAACAACAGTGCAAAGCACTAAGGATGTGTGGGCACATTATTCCTAGCAGAGAAAAAGTAATAAAAGAAGAAAGATCTGTGAATTGGCTCATGCATTAACCATAGAGAATGCTGGCAATGCAAGTAAGCAATGCTCAGTACGAAAAATGGGTGAGACCATGAGTTTGATTTGAGATATCACACTACAAGGCTGTGCCACATGCTTTAGTCTCTGCTTTTCTGTAGAATGCTAACTACACTGAAAGCAACCTTGGCCAACAAAATATTTCTCTCTTGGTCTTTTGTCTTTTTGATGATAAAAGAGATCGTCTTCACTGGCCCCATATTTTAAAAGGTGGCATAAAAAGCAGCACAGAGAATTAACTGAATAAAAAGATGGGCAATATATCTAAAGCATCTTTAATTTCTGTGGGCTGGTTTTGATGATTTGTTGCTGTAACACGACTTCACATTTTAGCAGGAGGCCAAGCAGCATGGTCCCACCCAGCACCTCAGAGTTCATGTGGTAGAGTATCCCAGAAAGCTCAGTTTCAAATACACTTGGGGTATAGTTTATTCCTCAGAAAATGAGCACTGTCTTCCAAGTGTACAGTAAACCAAAAGCAATGCTAGTTCATGTACATCCCTACAGCCTCTCTTCTTTTTTTAAAATGCTGTACTGTGTAGAGTCCTTCTGTTTTCATAGAGATCACTAGGAAATAATTATTCTTAGGACCTGAGAAAATATCTGCACAGGGCCATGACAAGCCAGTCAACAGTTTGGTGGATTAAGCTTTCACTCTCCTCTCCAAGACATAGAAATGTAGTGTATACAAAATAGTTGTGAGTAAAGTCATGGCTTCACTGTATCATGTCCTACAGAACATCTGAAAAATCTCCTCTGGAGTGGTTATGCCTCATAATACTGCAAAGGAGCTGGCAGGAAAGAAAGAAGCAATCAGGTGGGTCAAAATGACTCAAGGAGTACTCAATCACTCGTGCAGCTGGTGTGTCAGTGAAATGAAATCAGGTTTCAGCAAATCAAGCTGCTCTGAATACCTGCACAGGAAGAGCAATGGCTCACCAAGACAACTGGCAGGTAAACTTCTGGTGTGTCTCTGCAAGCTGCCCTAAACACCCTGCACAGGTAGTTCCATTTTAAACAAACCATAGATCTATTTGTTGTTTTGCTTTTAACCAAAACTTACTGACAGATATTGCTGCCTCTCCTATTTAAAATACTGAAAAGTGAATTGGACAAATCAAATACTATTTAAAGAGGTTTTCATTAGCTCTCAAATGCTTATAGAGAGATCAAATTCTATTAGCAAAACAGAGGGGAAGTTCTGGGACCAAAACTAAATGCTAAACACACTTGAATTGTGTTTAAATGTCTTATTATTTAAAGGCCAAACTGTAATTTTTAAAGTGTCTTCCATTGCTAGTAAAGATAAGGATAGAAATGTTGAAACCTGAAATAACTGTCAGATTTTACAAGTTGTATGAGAAGAAGCCTCAAAAGAATAAGCTTCTGGAATGATTGTCTCTACCTTTCTTTATATTTCACTTACATGACAGGTGCTCAGAACCGTAATTAGTAATATTTTCCTTCTCTCAGGTGTATTCAAAATAGATTAAAAAAAATAAAAATGCCCACTTTGCATCTAAGGGAACTACACCACACACAGGTTAGGGTTTTTGCTGACCCATAACAAATCAGCCATACACTGATAATTTGTGTGGGAACAGCACAGCTATGACCAGTTTTTTTTTAATATCCTGTGGTTACCATAGCTGGTTTTTAAAAGTGATGGGGGAAATGAAGAACCCTGTTGAACAGACACATACTTAGAAAGCACATTCCATTGTGGGTCTGGATAACACAGATGTGTCCAACCTTTCAGCATTTGGGTTTATTTGAATTTGGTCAATGTAGCAGGCAGCGTAGTAGTGTCTGCTTCATGCTCTCCCACAGTCTTGCCTTAGACAGGTGTGGAATTGCAGTGTGCTGGCATTAAGAAACATCAATGATAAGTTTGATTATCTGCAATCTATAGTGCAAACATTCACTGACTACAGGCAGGAGCTGACTGGGGTGATCTACCTCTCAGAGAGGTGCAGTGTGCTGGTACTTAATGCACACGCTGTGCAAGCACGGAGAGAAAATGTTATTCAGTAATTTGGATATTGTGGGTGCAACTCAGATTATTTTAGCTGATGGTTTTTAGAGAGCCTATAATTATTTGCACAAAAATAGGAACAAAAAAACCCCCCAAACTGTGCGATAGAACTACAGTGATTCAAATAAAAAAGGTCACTAAGTCCCTCACAAAAAGTAGTCAAGACATGAAGAAATACAGACATCTTGTACAGAATGTTTTTGCACTCCTGAATTCTTTGTATAAGAATATATCTATAAACTTCTTTTAAGGCTATTCAATCAGAAAGGTAATCTTTGTGGACTTTTTTCATTCTGTATGGAAGGATTATTTATATTTCGAGATGCAAAACTCATTACAATAACTGCTTCTATCAGTAAGTTTGATAGTAATTTATTACAGTAATTAATTAGTATTTTCAATATTTTATAAGAAATTTATTATACCCATCCTGAAAATAATGGATTTTTTAACAGATCAAAGAAATGCTGTCACTGAAAAATACTGGTTTGTAAATATAACCATTACTTTATCACATTACTTCCTGCATTTATAATGAAATTATTACATGGTTTTGAAAGAGAATCTTTATCTAAAAAGTTTTCAACTTCCAGACAAAAAGCTAAGCTATTAGTATTTCTGCAAGGCTTGAATATTCAGGTTGTAAAATTGAAATACACACAGCATATTAGTATTTAGTTCATATTCAGAATTTGATTAGGGAGCTGGCAGTTTGTTTCTTTTTATGGGAAGATACTTCCAAGTCTGAGCTCTTATTTTAAACAAATAAATTAATGGATTTATGAAGAGTTGGACCAAAAATCATGAAATTATTCCTAGGGATTAATTAATCACAGCACAAATGACAGAAGGCAAAATTTCCCAGCTGTATTCCTATGAAGAATTAAACCATTATACTCAGAAGTGATGTTTATTCTAGTCTCAAACACACCAGGTGTTTCCAGACATACAGCTCCACTTGTGGAGAGAAAAAACAAGAAAGACATGGTTTGATGACCATGAAATAAAAAAGAAGTGGTAGTGCTCCTAATCTCCCCAGGAGAAGCAGTGAGGGCAGCAGCATCCCCTGAAACCAGCTTGTGTCAGGACACAAGCACAGGGTCTGTTTCCATCTCTGAGAGCACCATGTGGGGAGCAGAAACCAGCTCATGCCCCCCTCTTGCCATGAGGCAGTCCATCAGCTCACCTCCCTGGCCTTTCCTCTGTCTGACTGCCTCTCAGGACTGACTTCAGCAAACGTGAACTTCTGTGTCCTTGTGCCACCTCTGAGAAACCCGGTCTTAGCACTCTCCAAACAATGGAGATATATGAAATGTAAAAATTCAAGAGGCCTCTGTTTTTTTCATAAAAATATTGCAGCATCTTTCTTTTGTTTGGTAAGGTACTACAGTTTAAATTAATTTAAAAGACAGATGAGAAGTTTGTTTCTCATTGTTCGTTATAATGCAGTGTCTCATCCCCAAATTTAGTATTTCGTTTTGTAGTCAAACATTTTTCATCTCTTAACACTACCACCACCTATAGTAAATTTGCTAGAATATAATGAAAAGCTTCTTCCAAAAGGCCAGAACATTCTGAAAGTTAGAGACTACAAAATTATCCTTACTTTATAATTGTACCCTTTGTGAGTCAGACACCATCCTCCACATGCACGAAGACAGCTCCTCAAAGTGAGCCAGCTCAGCTCTGGGCCCTGACTACGCCATTTGGTCCTCCTGAATTCCTCCTTCATGTTCAGGCAATGCCTGGCACTGTGCACATTCAGGTGCCTGTCACCATGACTTAACACTTTAATACTCAGTTGAACAACTTGTTGAGCTGTATTATTTCTGCACATGAACTGTCTCAGCCGCTGGTTCCCACAGCACCTCATCCCTCATCCTCCAGATGTGCTTTGCTTTATTCACCAGATGCAATCGAATGATGAGGCTACAGCCTGTCTGGGAATAACTTTCTCCTCGAATTCTTGTCTCTAAGATGACAAATTTTCATAATGGGGTTAGGAAAACCATGAAACAAAGGAAACAATATTAGGGATGCTTTATACACACAGACACGCACAGTCTACATGTGAAGCTGCAGAACCGCATCCTACAGCACAGCAGGAGCAGGGCACACAGCTATTCATTTGTCTCTCTCTGCTACAGAGAGACTAATTGGATTAATACTGAGGGGTAAGGAATATCCTGAACTCTTCAGGCTTAACAACTCGGTAGAGATGCTTAATCCTTCACAGGAATTCCTCTGTGAAAGGAGAGAAGTACAAATCACGTTATCCTGATCGGCCTAGAACAAAACATTCTTTTCCAATTAAGAGCTGCATTCACCAGCTGAACACTGATAAAAGCTAATACAAAATAGAAATTAAACCCCATATTTAACCCCCAGATGTACAAACTAAAATTTTGTGGTGGTGAAAAATATATGAAACTTCAGGTGCCATTTACTTTTTTGCCACCCTACATCTTAATGTAAAACCTACAAATTAAGTACTCTTATGCAAATAAACACACAATTAATATTGAGTACTTCTGGTCCTGAAAGTGCTACCTTCACCTCTATGGAAACAGGTCACACTTTTTAAGAACTACCTGAATAACACATAGGAATTTACTGTAATACAGTGGTGACTGTACATCTGGATGTCACTTATTATCCTACTGTGGCACCTATCCCAGAAGTCTCTAAACAGGTATATCTAGATATCACCAGAAGATGATCAGTATTCAAAGTAATCCTCTCAGAGACACCTTCTATAATTCAAGCAGTTCATTATCCTGACTAAGCTCACCATCAAGAAACATCTGTGAGAACTAATGTGCCTCAGGAATAGTTTCATCATGAGTGCTGCCCCTGTGTAAAACAATATGTGCATAATTTGTTGACCCTTTTAATCAATTACTGGAGTAAATACTTCCCAGATATTCTTCTTTCCTTTTCTCCCAGAAGAATCTCAATTACATACAGTAACACACAATTGTAAGGTAATTATTTGCTTGCCTCCATAGTGAATGAAATATATTATTTACTTGTCTCTTTTTTCCTTACGCACCATCTTACTGCGCCCTCTTGCTACATCTTCTCTGCCTCAGAAGCACCAGTTAGTGTTTCACTCACACAAACACATGGATGCACATCTCAAACTCATAGCTGTTGGTTTTGATTTGAAATTTGCTGTGTCTGTGGAGCCTTTTGTGGACTTAGAAAACTGTTGTTGAATATGATGCCACCTATGACACGGTACCTTGATTCAAACAGGGAATAAATGCCACTTCTCTTTTGAAGTTTCCCTTCAAGAACTAATATTAAATCAAGGTGTAATTTTAACGCTCACGTTGCTTTTTAAAAGGGCAAGCTCCCCAGAGAGATCATCTTTCTGTTTTTCAGCATTAAAATCAATAGTGCCAGCAATCTCCATTGCTTTGCACAGATGAAGAACACAGCAGTTTATCAAGTAAGTTCACTCCAGGATCCAATGATTGGCATTGACTTTGAAGCCTTTGAGCACTTAAGCAATGTTATCGGAATATCACCTAATGACTGTATTATATCTGAACCCACAATTTTCTTGTATTAAAGTTCATATATCATATATAATGATGTTGCACAGACACTGAGGTTTTCTAAATATAAAACAGAGCTGTTTCTTAGGAGGCAGCTTTAAAAAAACAATAAAATACGCTACTTCAACATATTTTTTCTCCCTTTTTCCAATATTCCTCTCGTATTATAGCTCTTACAAGAAAGAATGCAAACAATATCTTTTTAAATAAGCAAATTATTCCAGGATCACATCCTGAGAGATACTACTTCATGTGCTACTACACTAAAAGGAATGCTGTGAGAGATTTGGTTATTTATTATAAATAAATGGAACCTAAACCATTATGGATTTAACACAGCAGTATAGCAGTATAGCCTAGATATTTTACAGTTTTTAACAGATCTTGAACCTTGAGGAGTTNTTGAACAAAGATGCATGCACTCCTTTTCTTGGGTTTTTCAGGGAGTAGGTGAAAAACAGTGCATACCTGAAATTGATAATATTGTTTTTTAAAAAAACCTGTAAGAGGAAGATAAGTGGAAGTTTTGAGGTTACTCAGCAGACAAACTATTTCTGATTTTGCTGGATTTGCCTTGTGCTCAAAAGTTACTTAGGAAAGGAAGAAAAGTGCTTTGTAGTAGTTCCTTGGTTGGTACAAAAATATGAAGACTCAGGTAATTTCCAGCCTGCAACTGTTGGAATTAACCAGATGACTTGAAGTCAGTCAGCAAATAGTTAATGCTGGTGTCCATAAGCCAGAATAGATCTGCACCCATTCAGACAAGTCCAAATAGTACTAGTTGAGCATAAATAATTGCCTAAGGTTTTGATATCTGCCTGGTGTCTCAATCTCAGAATGCAGTCCTCCTCCAAGCAATACTCTGTTTTCTAATTATAACAGTGGAAACAAAGGTACTGATGGGGTTAAACAAGTTAAAATTATAGGTGAATGCATATTTCAAAAATATTTATGGAGTGCAAATATTTTACACTCCATTTAGAGTGTAATAAAGGAATCCACTGATTTTCATATATATTAGCATTCTGCATTCTTTCATACATTGCTGTGTACAACAGAAAACTGAAATAAGTCACAGCAAGAAGGAGAATTTTCATGAGAATATGATGTCTCTGGCTTGAAAGTTATGATGGATTACCAGAAAGACTAAAAACACTGAGTCCATGGGTCAATTATTTAAGCTTCACTGACAAACAGAAATATTTCTTCCACCAAAGGCTTAAGTTGGCTTTACAGAATTAGTTTAATTGGAACACTCAATGTAAGATTTTGTTTTATACACTGTGACACAACTACTGCTAGCACACAAATTGTATGTGGGCTCTTATCTCAGACAGATCTGCACCAAGGGCATGAAAGATGGTCCTTCATCTTTTCTTTCCCTTTTCATCCCATTAACAGACTATTGGTTAATGTATGCTTAATGACACCTATAGAGTGATTTATAAGGGAGTGGGAAACTTCCAAAATTATTTCTGATATCAACAGATTTTCCAGAAAAATCATAGAAATAGTCTCACTTTTGGCCTGACCTAGGGCTGGGCACAACCTAGTAACATATATTGGAGGTGTTAAGCCTCAAGTATAATTACATCTATTACATTATTTAAAATGTGTTACTCTTAACACCTCAAAGGAATTATTTACAACCCTACTTTGTGTAGGATTTGGTGAAGCTCTTCAACTCAATCAGAAGGACAAGAATACCTGTACCTCTCCTTCAATTTAGCAACTTAGTGATCTGGGTAGAGAACAATCCTTCCCCAATGCCATCATCACATAAATTATGTATTAATAGCTATCATGTACATCAAAATTTAATTAAATCATAAGCGATCCCAAATTATGAGAAGATAACAATGTCTAATCATGCTACTTACTATGAGCCACAGTTGGTCTTGAGAAAGTAGGTAACTTCAAATCTATGAAATATTTATAAAGGTCAAGCATCTCAAAATTACTCCCACCAATGGAAACAACCAAGGAAAAGCTTTAACTGGCAAATAAAAGCAAAACTAAACAAGCCCCCAAAACTTAAAATGCTAGTAGAGCCAAAATCATTAATGTCAATGGACCAAATGTTAAAATCATTGATAACAGTGGATCAGCATTCCACTGTACAGGTAAAGCAACAAAGCCAAGCACTTAAACTTTCTCATTGAGAAATTTATAGTTTATAATTCTATTCACTTAAATTTACAATGAACAGACAAAACTCAAAGCAAAATTAAAATCTCCAAGGCTACCTGACAAAAAAGAATAAGGAAAATTTACACTAAGTCTGAAAAAAAGCTCTTAATATTTGCTTGAAGCATAAATAAGCATCTAATACTTTTGATGTCAGGATCTCAAGGTGAAACCAGCATGCAGAATTTTGTAATGTGAATCACGCTGAAGCCTTTGCAAAGGATATGTTGGAAATAGGATTGTAACAACTGTCTGGTTTTACAGATTTGCATTCTTATCACTGATTTCAACTGGGAGTGTAAAACTACATGATGAATTTTGTGTTTTACTTCAGAGGTCTGATTGTGAACTATTCTGTTTACCTGAGAGGACCTGCACTGTTTCCTTAGCAGTGGCTGATGCCAGGGGAGCCAAAAGGCCATTCTGCACCACAAACATGCACTACAGCTGTACTGTCCTCAAGGAAATCATTTAAGGAAGCAGCAGAATCCTTCTGCTGCCACTGATGCTTCTCCACCAAGTATTAATAAAAACAGAATAAGGGAAACACAAAGTACCTGTGGTGGGACTCCTTCAGCAACGGGAAGGATTTACATAAATTGTGGTTTAGATAATACTCAGTTTATGTTGTTCAGACTAAGGAAGGACAGGAAAGTGCAATAACTTCCCTTTGCAGCTGAAACTAGCACAAACTAGCACTAGACCTCATACCTGCTAAAAGCCACATTTGGATGGTGAGGGTCAGCATATGCAGCTCCCTTAGCAGGATCAGAATGTTAATTGCTACATGCTCGAATTATTTGCTTTCAGCTGCTTTAAATACATCATCCATCAAAGATAAATTACAGTATTTAAATTGCCTTCTGCCTGTTGTTTTTCAAAAGGAAAAAAAATCCAAATCAGTCTTCAAATTGTTACTAAACAAGAATATGAAGAATTATTATTCATATTTGTCTTTCTTTATTTTCCACCTAATTCAGAAGCAGGGCAACTGCTTAAACAGTACACCTGAAAAACTGCAACAATACAGCACCTCATCCTGTAATTATTTACTTAGGTATTTTTAGGGAATGTTTATTCCATGCCATTATAAAACCATTAGGAAAAAACCATCTTCCTGCAGTGGTTGCTTTTGTGCTTAATAGCTCAGTGTAAAAGTGAGTGCTGAATCTGAAGTGAGGCATCCTGTGCTTACGGCCATGAAACACACGTTTGGCACACAGAAGTACTCAGACTTAGTAATTTTCCTTCAAATTAATTTGCAGACAAATTAATACTGCAGGGTATTTTCCACATTATTGTTTTATTCCATATGACTTATTGCACAAATTGCATTTAAATTTTAGCACTGAAGTAAAAGTGAACTGTAAAATGTCCAGATGTGATTCCCGTTTTAGTCTGTGGCTGTATTTGACAGTTCATTTAAAAATATTTCAAGTATTTATAGTACCATAAACATAATATTTGATGTCATACTCAATAAATAATAAAATATATTGTCTTTGTATACAAAGACAGACTCTACTTCTCAAAGATGAATATAGAAATAATTTTTCAAATCTTGACACCCATGCTCATCCTTGACCTGGACAGCTAAATGAAGTTATTGCATCCTCAAAGCTTTCAGTAAAGCAACAGCTCTGTTGCTCCTAACAGAATATTTGGATCTGCAACTTGCTGGCACGTTTTACAGCTGGATGTGAGATCTTTCAAGGTTTTATAAATTAATAAAACTCCTTCACTGTCACACGAAATCCACCTAAATGCCCTGATCCTCTTGCTGTGTGGTCAGTGCTGAGGCGAGAGAACACAAATCAGCCATGGATGGGGCGGAAACACCTCCAGCCCTGCTCCAAGAACACAGAAACATTTATTCCTACATAGGAACAGTCTCACTTTCTTCTATCCACACCCCTGAAGGCAAGCACGTACAACTGTCTGTCTGGCTGAAAGGCACATTAGGAGAAAAAAAATAAATCTTGTATGTAGAAGGTGAGAAGTGAGACACACAGCCCTCCAGGTGAGCATCCCACCTCTCAGGTCTCCATATCCTACTCTCCTAGGATGCCTGAGGTCGAGCCAAGAGGTGCCACTAGAAGAAAATAAACATATGACTGTTACTGTCATCCAGTTATGGCACCTACATTAACTCCTGCCACATGAGACAGAAGTAGATATAAAGAAGAAAGGGAGGGTTTGTGCACTGTCTTTCACATTTGCTAAAAGACAGCCATACTGCTCCCAAACTGCAGTGGGGCAGTTGCTTTGTTTTAATTAACATAGCTTAGAGAAGTGACTCTTAGCTTGTTTAAGATTAGACAAAATTATCAACTTACAAACACTGTTGCTGAAAGACAAAACTACAGGGGTTTAAACTAGGTCAAAGCAGACCAGCTTTACCATCTTTTGTGTAGTCCAAATAAATGCCTTTCTTTAAAATTTCCCAGCCAAGAACATGAACAGATCAACAGAAATCTTTAGCTAAACCCAGTACATACCCACATGCCATTGCAAAAGGGTTTGCATAGTCAATGAAGTTAAAATAACAACTAGACTGCAAGTGAAACTAAGCTACAGCCATCAACTGGTAGGCAAGATCACCATCCCTCTGCAGACACCACCATACATGCCATCACTGAGGGCTACCAAACTAGGTGAGGTGACAGGACATCTTCTCCATGCAAGCTCATCACCTGGGAACTCTGCCTTACCAAGACCAGTCCCGGATGTCAGCAAAAACTTAAAGAAAAGAAAAAAATGTCCTGTTTGCCCTCAAACTCTGTGCTCTTCATGAGAGGACTCCTTAACCCTTTCTAATGAACATTAGAAATAGCATATATTATGCTGATTATAATTCAGGTGAGTAGGCAAAACTGACAGTATCAGATATACTGCATATGGCCAAGGTAACCAAAAGCCAAATGAATTAGAACTTCAAAAGCTTTCTACAAGCCCCAGTGAGAAAAATCACAACACACTGAACATCTCTGTTGAAGTTTTATCTACAAAAGCAGTAGCTCAGAGTGGAAATTCAGACACAAACTATAAGTGAGGATTATGAAACAGTAGCTAGTGACAAGTACAGACCAAGCGGATCCCACAGTCATTTGTCTCTTTTCTCAATCTCCATAGATTTTGATTTCTTTTTGAAAAAACCACTTTAAATAAATAGAATAATAAGGCTTTTCACATCAGGAACTATTTTTGATGTTACAGGAGATACAATACAGTCAGCAAGAACTGGTTGTGTTGAAAGGACAGCCCAGAAGCAGGCAGGGACACATGATGACACTGGAACAGTAGGGATTGTTCTGAACATAAACCCATGACAAGTTCAAGCTGATCCAGCCTCAGTCTTCCTAGGAGAAATACACAAGGACAGGAATCCGTGCTTCTGGACTGTTTCTAGCCAGTGAATCACACCTTTGTTCTGCTGCCTGTGCTTGTCTCCCAAAAACCTCCGTTTGCGTGCACGATGGCATTTTGCTCGTTTGGAGTCATGCTTCAGTCAGCTTAAGTGCCTGATCCCTAAATTTCAGTGTCTGAGCCTACACATAAAAACTAAATATAACCAGCCCAGGGGTAATGATGATAATCTGATGAGTAAAATAGTAAATGCTAGCATGAGGCAAACCTTAGGCATATTCTCACCATCCTAACAAATAATGGTCTCTGTTAACTCTTCTTATGGTTTTTACTTGTAAAAAAACGTGGAATACTGCATCCTTTTGCTGGAAAAGGAGAGGAAAACTTTATCACTTACACAATACAAGTCATGGAGCATTTCTGCTCTCTGGTTTGCTAGTCTAGGTCTAGAGTCATTCCCAGAGGGCTGGCAGGACACTGTGGTAGAAGTATGATGGACCTCACAAGAGAAACAGAAAAATTCTCTCCACTTGGGAATTACCAGTGGGTTTCTTCAGCTATACTGTTAGTACAGAGGATTTTTCACTGTCAAAACATGTAATTTTAAAATAAGTAATAAAACTCCCATATATCTTTATTGTCTATGGTACAGTTCATTTTTACTATGTTCATTTCTACATCTTTTTTCTTTGGTCTTTTAAAACCCCCAAGATCAAATATATAGGGAAATGTCAACAACATTACTTTAAAAAAACCCCAAAAAATCTCTGAAAGAAGCAACGTTCATATAATATGCTATTTTAACAACCAAACTGAGGCAATTATTAGCATTTTGAAGAGAAGGGATCTAAAAATTATTGTTGCTTTATAGAAAAGCTTAACGAGGTTTTCTATACCGCTTTTTATTGTATTTTCTTATAACAAATGCTTGAAATAGCTTCCAGAAAACATTCAGCAGATATTTATTTTCCAACAATAGATGACTCTAACAAAGCATATAAAAGCCTCTCATTCTTTTCTTGTGTGTTTGAACTTCAGCAGTATGACCAAATGACAATAATGAATTGACTTTTCTATAAAAGCAAAGCAGCAGATACTTTGCAGATGTTAGAAATGAATGGATGAAAAGGAGGAAAATCTTCTTAGAAAAGTAACTGGATGAGGAATAAATTGAGGTAGAAAGTATTTTATGTAATGCTCCTTAAAACTGTATGATGCCAAATATTCATTTTAGCAAACCATACCACATTAATTGTATTTATAGTTCCCCTGGATGAACTTGATAAATACCCACAGATAATTCAAGCATTAGCAATGTCTTGCTCCATCACATAAAAAAAAGTAATCCTAATTAGTGGTCTATGAAGCATATAAAATCCATGGTATTTGTGGGAAAACAACAGAGTGGATCATTTCTGTAGCTTCTCTCCAGAAAGGTACAGAGTGTCTCTTGTCTGTGAGGGAGAGAACAGCAAAGGGTGCATTCACACACATTCTTGTATGACATAGAGAAATGGTGAATGCTTCTACTCCAACATTTAACTCTTTTCAACCATGTAAAGAAAAATGTCTGTTTGCTTTTTCCACTACTGATAAAATGCAAAAGGGATTGCAATAATAATGCTTGCAAAATCTCAGAAGGGAAATCTGTGACAAGAAGTTATGCCATGTTGATTAAAGGCAGCGTTTTTTAAATCTATTCAATGGATTTAAATATAATACAGAAAACTGTTAAATGGATCAATAGCTGTATAAGAAGAATAACAACTTGTTCATTATTAACATTGTTCATTATTCAGCCTACACACATCTGTAGCAATGCCAAGCAAAACATCCTCATAACAACTCTGGTCACATATGCAACGACCACCAGTGTGGCAGGAAGTGTAGCTCCACAGAATTTCTCCACTGCATTTCATGTGTGCTAATGGCAGTGGCTTGGAAACTTTTGACTTGCCTGTTAAGCCTTTCAGTAATTTAAATAACCATCTTTAGCAGTCTCAAATTTCATTAATCCTCTGAAGACAGAACCCCTGACCAAAACAATGAATACACCAGTTTTTCACTTAAGTACATGAGAGGAAAGCACTATCCATTATAATGATTAATCAAAAAGCAAATGCAGTCTCCATAACTGTAAATGCTGAATGTCACCCAAGGTAACTAAAATACAAATGTCTAGGCTGTAAGTAATCATAAAATGATTTTGTAACTCCTCGCATCTTAGAATATTTTTTTTCATGACTGCAGATATAAATCAGAAATACATGGGTCAACATGTTCCTTAGTTTAAATTCTGCCTGAGATTGCTTTGCTCAAGTCTGCTCCAGCATCAATGAGAAGACATTAATGAGGTATCTGAAGCCATGAAGTCTCTGACACTCAAAGGTCCTGAGAAAGAGTCTCCTAGCTGCAGCTTTCACATTTTCTGAGCAGAAATGTTCACTCTTCACATTCATCCTATCACATCCTTTCTCTACCAGTTTCTTTCACTGGAAGCCTTATTTTGAATTGCTATGTACTCTTCTGCCCTATTATTCTCATTAGTGACATACAGCAATTAATTTTTCTTCATTTTCCTGGTGCTTTTCTTATATGAATATCTGATAACTATGTGATCAACAGAATATTTATAAAAAATTAATAGCCAAGCTGGCAGTAGTAGAAGTTTTTCACAGCAGTTTATTGGCAATTTGAAAGTACAGATCACTGTTATTATAGCACAGTAATATTATGGTGGGCAAAAGGGAAGCACTGAATGGGGGAAATTACTCCACTGACAAAGTAAAAGTTAACATACTCCTATACTGATAAGTCATTACAATTCAAATATAGACCTAAAAAAAAAAAAATCACTGTCAGATTTTAGACAACTGACTAATCAGACACAGGATTACTTTGAGATGTAATTTATTCAGAATAAATGAAACCCTCAGTTTACTCCTGAAGGAGATTTATCAGAGATTCAATTTCATTACTCAATATTGAGTTAGGTGAATAAGGGACTCTTCAGTTTGATGCCTGAATTAAAGTGATCAGATCAATCAGAAATATTTTGTTAGGCCTAAAATTAAATATTACTTTAATTGAAGAATTATTTACTGCGTTAACCTTATTTTTAGAATTAAAAAAAGTATCACCACTTGGAAAAGTCAATCTCATTTAGAAAACTTGAAAGCAATCATTAGCCACTTAAAAAGATAAATTACCAGGTTTAATAGCTAAAGTTTCGTTGATTAACTGCACGTGAATTGGAAAACAGAAAATAAACTTGAAAGAAAGATGCAGCTTCAGAGAACACACATTTTTTCCTTTATTTCCATCCACAGAAGTGCTTCCCAAATTACAGACTCAGAGAAGCCTTGGTTGGAAGGAGTTTCTGGAGGTTTTCCTTCATTGTCTTCTATTTGTGATAGACACAAATTCCAGCATTAGTTACATGGAATTGTCAATTCTCTGTTCATGGAAAAGTTTAATGGATTTCTATAGTAAATACAGAGCTCAGTCTTTAGGAAAGGAGTTATTAATAATTTTAATTACATATTTTTTAATAAGATGGTAGAGGGAAAGAGGTCCTAGAGAATTTCTCCCGTTTTGTATTGACCACAGACATAGTCACCACAGAAACTGCTAATAAAAATGAAAAAAAAACCCAAACCTTTTAGAGTGTAAACTACATCTGTTGGAAGCTGCCATTTCTGCCCATTTTCACGGGAAAAAATAGTTTTAAACCCCCCCCAAATATCAAAGGGTTTCATACAGAAATTACTTCGAAACAAGTCTTTACTAATGAACTATATTTTATGGAGGTCTTGAAAGGAAAATTTTCAGAAACATTAAATTACAGGAACTCAAGGCAGCTCAAGAAGTCCAGAGAATGCTTTCTTTTGTAAATCTCCAAGTGGTTTAAAATTTATTTAGCAAGAGCCTTCCTAATTTCAATGGATTACCTTCGTTTTCATCTTTTAACTTTCACAATAAGTGCAAAACAATGTATCTCATTTTTACACATTATAAATGGCAGCAAAAACAAAGACAACACACATAAAACAATTCTTCAAGCTCATGACTTCCATACTCTGCTTTTCCTTGACTGAGGTGTAATCAGATCCATGAACTGAAAGCAGCACATGAAAAACTGATTATGCCTAAATTTCGCGAATCTCACTCTGATAGACTATTTATTCCAAAGATGAAAGACTAGGTATTTGAAGGGCTATTCTATTTAAACAGGACACAGCACCTGGTTTTTAATCAAATTATGACCACGGCCTTTTTCCATGCTCAGTGATAAGTCAGCTGAGATGGCCAATGCCACAGTAAGGCAGCAACAACCTATTTGTTTTCTTCTTCCATACTCAAATGAAGTACACAAACCAAACTGGCTTTTCATGCACCACTGCACATGGCAGTCCAACACATCCTACCCTCCCTCATCAAGCACAAACTGATGAATAACAAAATCATCCTTCTTTTCAATCATGGAATGAAGAAACAAAACACAAAGGCAAATAAAACCCATGTGTTAAGCTGTCACATAAGAACTTTTTATTTCTACTTCATATCCAAGTTTCTGTGGTTCTTATTCTATGGTTTTTATGACTGGGTTCCAAATTTGCTAAATGAAGACTCTAGTCTTCAATGTTTCAAAATAATCACTTTTTAAAAATTTTCATTGTGCTAATGTTTGTTTCCATGGAAACAGGAATGAAAGCAGAAGCTGCTGTTAAAAGAATTAGACTTCTCTCCCACAAATGAAGGACTTAAAAATAATATATTAATAAAACAATTGTCAGAATATATATTTTCTCATTTTGCAAAAGCAGAGCATGATCTTACATTCACTGGATTTAATAGGGCTATAGCTTTTGATTACATTACAATAAGCCTAAATCACTGAGAACGTATCAGTGAGTTAAAAAACTTGATCAAAAGATTATTCATTTAAATAGATATTTTCAGATGAATTTTTAAACTGAATTTAGCAGGTGACTGTCAGATGAGGCCTTTTTTAGAAATAGTACAATGAAGAGTTATGAGTCAAAAATGTAAACCACTATATACTAAGGATTATTACTATTTACATAATTTATTTCTAATACTGGTGTTTAATTTTCTTGAAAGGGAATTACTTCCATTAAAACCTGACTGGAAGATTTTATAATTAGTCAGATACAGTTCTATGCTCCAGCCGACTAATAATGGAATATATAGCTGAACTTAGTATTCTATAGCATTTTTTATTAGTCAGATGTTCAGTCTGGAGAACTCACATCTGGCCTGTGGTTGGAAGGAGAGTTTTGCGCCCTTCTGTAAGGGTAAAACATCCTCATAAAGCTCAAAATACACTGATTTGTTTTTCTATGCTTACAATTTTTATCCTACATAGAAGGCAATTCTGATAAATAAACCTTTATTACCATGGTATCACTTTACAAACATGCAGGTATTTTTGATAAGCTTTTATAAAGCATTGTTTTAACCAAGCTACTGCTTACATTTCGGCTCCATATATTTTGATCAACTCTACAAGGAAATGACTGCCAGTACTTTTACCTAAGAGACTCTATTTTCACTAATATGCTAGCCTATTCATTATGAATTTCATTAAAATTCTGAAATAAAACATTTTTAATATTTTCATTCACAACTTATTCATTTACCACAACCACCTTGGGTTTTTCTTTTTATCAGAAAACCACTTCATTGAAAAAGGTTTCAATGCACCATGAATCAAAAAAGTAGTTAACTTCTCAGGATTTTCTTATTTCCTTGTTTTCTCCTTCTAGTTGACCATATCAGCTGTCTAGTGTTTTGAAATAACTTGCCAGTGAACAAGTACAACGGTCTACATTACGAACTTAACTCTTGTCATTTCAGTTTTATGCATTTTCTGCTGTAATTAAAATCACCACAATTTACAACTCTGATGTATTTGTCCTAATTAACTAAAATTTGTGAGATTGCAGCATTAAAATGCCATTTATGAACCAACCAAGAATCCCTTGATTTTGATAGTTTAAACTGTTGGTTTACTTTTAATTTTTCATTGTATGAAATTCCAAGCCTAGAAGGTTCGTTTAGCTGCACTCAGTTCTAGTGCTTTTCTTATCACTAGATGGTATGAAATTCTTTGTATATTATATGGCTGCTTCAAGCATCTGATCCATTTGTTGATTGTCAGGTACCACATAACTGTATTGATTTTTGATGCCTTCCTACGCTGTGTGAGGAACATCTATTATAGCAAGGCTCTTTCCATGCTATTTCTTCCCATTGATTTCTTCTTCTAAATAGTGCTAATTAAAACAGGTAAGCATTTTTCATTTCCCAAATTACATGTAAGCAATAATATATATTTTTTTAAAGTACACCACTGTTACATTCAATTAGCAATTACTTTCAGTCTGAGGACATTGCAGGTCAAATAAGTAAAAAATGTTTAGAATAAAGGACCACAGATATAAAAACGTTAAAGCTTTGTCATCTGGTGCAAGATCCACTATGCTTTAACACAGGATATAAAACTACAACCCTGACTCTAACATGTGCTTTTGCAGGACAAGGGTGCAATTTGAAGGAAATCCTGCAACAAACATATGTGTTTTCAGAATTGTGGGGTTTACTCTACTCCATGTATCTCACTGGAGTATTTGTGCTTCCACTCCATGTGATGAACAAGTGACAGGAGAAAACACAAGAGCTTTCTTTCCCCCTAAGGCAATTATAGTGCAATTCTGCTAAAAAATCTGCAGCTACATTTTGTTTCGATACTACAGTTTATTTAGTCATAACTGTATTTTGTAAATCTGTGTTTAGCCTTTAGGTCAGCAGTACTCCAATGACCAAAGCTCTGTCATACAGTTATCATTAGACTTCTGGTGACATCTGTATTGACCTTGAACTCCCTATTTATCCACCAGTTTAGCCTCTGTCCTTGCGTCTTATTTTGTTGCTAATTACAGATGCTCTCATATTTTTTGTTAGTTTGAATTGTAAATTCCTTTTTTCTCCACTCTGGTGGGACCTTTAATCGTAACACAGAAACAAAGTTGCAATTTATTCAAATTCAGAAGGCAACTTTTTATCTTGTGGAAAGGAATCTTAACTCCTGGTATTGTAATTTATTTGCTATCCTTATACTCTGTGTCTCAGAGTTTACAGCCAGAGTATTAAAATATCCCATGAGCAGAAGATTTTTATTTTAAAATGGTTTATAAACAGCATCTCGGTCTCAACCACTCACTGCTTTGCCACATTTCACCAGCAGCTCCTCTGGATCCTGAGCTCTAAGAGCAAATGTCATGACACAGCATTGGCACAGACAGCTCCCAATGTCTTCGACAGCTTTGGATGCCCAGAGGTGACTTCCCAGTGACTTCCAACACCACCACTGGGCCCCCTTGTTCACTCTGGAGGTGAGGCAGCCACAAGTGCCCTGCAGTCTAAAACATCTGGCATGAACTGAGATCAGATTAATCTTGCCTCTTCCATTGCAGTAGAGTTACTGTAGGATCACTGGTCACACCACCTGAAGAAAACATTCCTGCTGCCTTTCAGTTTCAGTGTAGTAGGACACAGCACTCGCTCAGCAGCACTGCTGCTCCAGATTCCCACACATCCTCACTTCCCATTTTGGTACATGAACAATAACATCCAATGCTTTCAGGGAGCAGAAAAGTTATCCCCAGCGACTAAAAGACAAGCTCAGGATATTCAATTTTAGCTTCCTGTTAGAACTTTACCACGACATATCCATAGTTCCATATAATCTTTGCCTACCAGAACACATAAAAGAAGGAAACAGCTGGCTGAAATAATTCACCTGGATATGATGCGTTCCCTTATTTACAGGGTTTTCTTTTTTTGTTTCCTTTTGCTCCACAGTTAAGCCATTGACACATTCTATACATGCTGCTTTAAACTTACTTCTCACATCTCACCATTGCAGCAATGTTAGTTTTACTGTTGTTTTATCAAGAAAGAGAAGAAATTCTGACCACTTCTTCCAGCCTACCCATCCACATATTTAATCGAACCATTATCCATTGCAGTGTGTACTTCAGAGTTCTGCATCTTCATTTTGTAACACAAATTTTAACCTTTCTTTGCCAGATAAAACATATTCTGTGCTTCCCACACCTTCCCTTATGTTCTCATCCCAGACACTTCGTTCTGTGACACTTCATCATTCACCTCAAACAGGGGCTCCATACAAGGAAGGGAGTTGTCAACAGTGGACACGGTAATTTATAATTAAGCATATTAAAGCATGTTTCGGTGTGTTTCCAAAGTCTTCACCGAGGCTGTTAATCATATAAATCAGTAGCAGGACTAATTTAAATGAGAATAAGCCAGCCAGAAATTTAAATTTTCCTTTTAGCAGACGGCTAAGTGACATACACATTGGATGAAAAATAACTTCAGCATTGTTTTTCTGAAGGACGCAATGAGAATATTAATTCTATCCACCATACCTTAAATAACTGTAATAGGAGCACAATTACATTTCATGAAGAGTGTTACATCTTGATATTTTTTTCTTCCCTTAGATATACCCAGTAGGATAAGAACATCTTAGATAATTGCACAAAAGAAAGGACAGTCATATACAGATCATATCTTCTGTTACTTTTGCAAGACCCACACTCATAGACAAATGCCGTATGTTTCCCTAGGAATACACAAGAGCAGCACCAGTGAATTTACGCAAGCAACACGTCTCAAGACTGCCAACAATGAAGCATCAGTCAAACTGCACTGTATTTATGAATAAGCCTGTAATGTTATATCATAATGAATCTGACATTCAGCGGTGTGATGCAGTGCACAGTAATCATAATAATGCAGTGCATGGCTGTAGCTCATTATATGCATATGGAAGACACCAATGTCTTTAGGATGGACATTAACTCAAGGTAGGAGGAGAAAGACAGAAATAACTCAAGGAATTTAAGAAAGTCCTCATCTCAAAGTCTGATGGTATTCTGAGGATCTGTATGTTCAAAATACACACTCACACGCGAACACTGTTAATGCAGCAGAGAGATCATCTGGAATTAGAATGCAAGCCTTTCTCTTCTTTTTTTTTTTCTTAAAAAATTTATATAGCACATTTGGTTTGTGATTTCTTGGGGTTTTGGTGGATGACAGTGGGGAATTTGTTTTAATTTAAAGCAAGATTATTTATTGTCAGTAATTCCAATGTATTTAAGAAAAAAAGAGAATGAGATCCCTTTCTAAAAGTTCCCTTTTCTCCTCAGCTCAGCGGATGGACTTGTTCTTCAAATTAATTAGAAGGAAAGTCCTATAAGGAATACAACTGCCCTCAGTAATGTCTGCCTCACACCATATTGTTTGATTTTCCATTTCTTTGTTTTTTGAGGTCCAGATTTTTTTTTTGTCTGCACAATGGAGAGATTAATTTAAAGAGTAGGAAAAAAAGAGATTCTTTAGTTTTAACAATGCTACTCATTACTATGTTGCCTACATGATCTGATAACATTATTCTTATTCCCCTCCAGACTTTGAGTCATTATGACATTTTCTTCCTGCTTGCAGGTCCATAGTGCACAGCGCAGCCCCATTTCATGATGTGTTGAACGAAACACAACAAAGAAATAAAGAAGGGGTCAATAGAAGCTGTTAGCTACAAACACATTACAGGCAATATACAACACCAGTGGTTGAATATTGACCTCAGGGCATTAACTCTAGATTGGCATGCCATGCTACAGCACATGAACACATAGTCATCTTTACAACACAGAGCGGAATTTAAGAGACTCACATAATTGCCTGCGAGAAGGTACAGGAGCACTTCCAAATGCTGTGCCCTGTAAATAAAACACATTTTTTTTTTTTTTGGAGCAAAGGATGTCAGATTAACAGCAGCAGCAAATGAAAAAAATGACAGGACATGAAGAAAATGAAGGCAGTGAATCGAAATAGAGACTGTTTAGATAGAAGAGTTTATTATTATTGAAGAACTGCAGTTCCTATTTTCAGATAAACATAAATTATAGTGGAGAACATTCTATGAGTAATCCACCCATCAGTGAACACAATGAACCAAAAAGAGAGAAAAGAGAGAGAAAGAAAGAAGACAGGAAAAAAGTATCAGCATAAGACAGGCATGCTCACACTTGTCAAAAATTAAATTTGATGGAAAGGACAATGTACGGAGTATATATTAATATGAATTCCTTCACAATAAGAAGAAGGCTCAATGACACCAATGTCTTAGCTGATACTGTCACTGTTTGAAGGTACATTTCAAACAGGTAGGAAGGAGAGTGAGCACAGTACTGTTTGGTTCCTGCCACTTCCTCCTCATCTTGTCTCCGTAATTCATTAACGTGTCCTCACTGGGTCAGTTTTCTGCCAGCTGACAGGAAGCAGCTCTATTCAATCCCCAATCAATACACACAGCACGCTCTTCCAGGAGATAGAGTGCTTCATCTTTTGTGTATTATGCCAGCAATTACCACACATCTCTGAAATACCAACTGTGCATGTAAACAAAACATGAACCAAATACCAAGCAAGTCATACCAGTTAGGATCTGTAGGCAAATCTCTACCCCCTGTGATCCCCTATTGCCACAGTGTCCCTCAGCACACCCACCCACTCCTCCTCAAACCAACAAATCAATCCCAGACAAATAAACCAATAACAGAAAGAAAGAAGATGACTAGGTAAACTGTCGTATATGAAATTTGAAAAGCACTCTTAAAACAAACTGTGTTGTCTCATTCTGAATCTAGATCATGAATCAGAGGTTTGCTTTGAGTTTGTGTCCAAGACTGCATCCTCCTTCCCAGTGCAAAAGGGCCTACTGATCATCTGGACTGGGCAATCAAGGATGACTAATTACAGTAATATTTATATTGGAAGTATTGCCTTAAAAAAATAAATGATCAAACACCTGAAACTTATGAGACTTGAGTGGATCTTGGCTTCCATTTTGACTTTCATCTTTTTGAAGTCAGGGCTGGGAAGTGATTTACCAGACATTTAGACAGGGCTAGGCATTGGTTCTTGGAAACAATTTTCTCTCTCACATCTAGTGAAATTCCATTTTCTTTGCTTAGGATGAATGAATCATATATATGTATAACCAGAAAGCCCTATAGAAGAGCCACCTTTCCATCACTGATTCCCATACCACACTTCTAAGGAAAACCAGAATAATTAGGATTGTTCTTCACTTAGATATCATGGCTGTGCCACTGAGACCATGGCTTGCTACTCTGTGACCACCCATATGCAGTGCACAGTAGCTCTGCAGAAACCATTTGTGTCATGACACCCCAGACTCCCTCCCTGGAACTGCAGTAAGAGGTCACAGTCACAGCAACAAGGAGCCAAAGGGGGCCAGCTGGAGTTAACTTCTGCTGGGGCAGCAAAAAACCCACTGGCTGCATCCGTTGTTTTCAAGGCTGCCAGGAAAAGGCAGGAAGCTCTCCTATTTATCAGGAAAACATGCAAAAAGGCAGTTTAAAAAGTAAACTAAAAGTAAGTGTTCAGATCATCATTTAAGGACCTTGCAGTGATTTGTGAAATCATATACAGAAAACAAAAAGCAAAAAGTAAATTGGTCTGACAATGGTTGCTTGCTTATTTAGTCAGAAGGGTTTTTTTTCTATAATTTGAATGTGTAGCAGCTACACTGTACCCTCCATGAATCAAAAAGAAAACCTTTACACAGCCTCAACTTACACAAATCCATCAACCAAAGAATTGGGAATTTAATTATTTAATGCTGGTTACTATCATCACTCCTGACACAAATTATGTATTTCTAATTACATAATGCTCCTTTGAAAAGCATGATGACAATGAATTTGACTGCATTACTTTTTCACATTTCTGATTTCCAGAGTAATTGGCCTTCTCAGGGGAAAGGATAGGTACCTTTATCTTTCAACCAGGCCTTCCTTTACTTTTTTCTGTGCATACTCCATAAATAAATGTTTTCCTTCTGTTTTATATGGCCCAATAATAGTGTTTTTTCTCCACAGGAAATCCAGGTCCTGCTAGAACTCATGGCAGTTCAACAGTTTCATACAACTTCAGTCACATACAACCTTTTTTTCTGTCTCCTCTATGTAGTATAACACTTAATCCTAAAAGTGTCTAGGACTATCAGTGGTCTAAGTTCTCCAAGTCCTGTGATTCAGAGAAATGTAGAGCCTTACACAAAGATAACGTTAGCAAAAATGTAGAGGCATTGTAGATGACTCGTTACCTTGTAGTTACTACACTAATGGTTTACAAAAGTTAGCACACTCATGTGAAGTTTTAAGTGGTGAACCCTTTCCCACCTTTTAGCTTTGCAATTTTTACTAAGAGATCAAATGCACAACAGCATCTGTCAAAGGACACTGATTTTCACACACTTTAAAGGTATTTTTGAATATACGTGGGAAGCGAAAACAGACATCGGTACCCGACAAGCCAAAACTCAGGAATCCATCAAGATCTGGATGTGTCAGGATGCCTCATTTATTACACCTGGCCTATTCAGAAGGTCAGTGAGGGCAGTTTCTAGGACTGCTTTGCACATGAACACAGAAAATACACCTGCTCCTGTCTTGATTCCTGCCTACATGTTACAGCCCTTGTCACAAAATATATTGAGATTTCAGTCTGACATGCTTGCTGGCCTGGGGGGGCCAGGGTGGTTTATGGCTTAAATACTCTATGCAATCGGATTAATTTATTTAATATTTTCCATAGCATCAGATGCTAAACTAGGCACTAACCAGCTAATTAACTAATGCTTAGCATAGATTCCCTAGGAGTCATGTTCCCAGTGAAAGAAGGGCACAGACTGATTTTCTTGTACGTTCC
Organism: Notiomystis cincta; assembly: GCA_013398075.1. NCBI lineage: Eukaryota > Metazoa > Chordata > Aves > Passeriformes > Notiomystidae > Notiomystis > Notiomystis cincta. Next base: position 456,931 of record VZRX01006595.1, on the reverse strand, counting down.
TGTGCCATGCAATTCAGTGCTACAATCTCTGCTCCTCAAAAGGGAAAAGTAAGAGAGGCTTTTATTTTATCTTTTCTGCCTTCATATAACATATCTGCAGCATCCCCTCATTGTTAATGCAGGAATGTTTGATTACCCAAGACAGCCCTAACATGAATGTGGATTTTATGCACCAGACAAGCAGATATACAGTTGTTTCGTTTACATTCCTTCAGTCAGTCATTCCTAATTTCTTTTCACTTAGCTTTCAGAAATGCAATCAGAACATTACAAAACTCAGTTCTTTTTGAAAACACTATCAATTTTTAATCTTGTCAAGGTGAGAGTATGACACAGTTTCTGTCAGAAGTCACAGTTAAGTATTTGCTGAAAACTCCAATGAACTCTGCAAGGGAAAATGGCATTTAGTTCCCACTGCTGTTTTGTTTCTCACATTCTCACATCGGACAAAAGTTACTGTCAGCTTCTCCAAGTAATGACTAAAAACACCAACCAGTCTAAATATTTATGACTGTAGCTATTCTGGGACAACAGCAGCAAGGAAGTCCAAATGAAAAGGGTTCATAATTACACCTGTCCAACAAAGCAAAACGTCCAAGTATGTATTAGTTTGCTGTTCAAAGGAGGATTTCACTAAAAATACTTTACCAATTGTATATGTTTCCTACATCTGTCTGAACTCTAAAGTTAGGATTTCACCTGTTATTAACTGAATATAGTGACTGAAGTCCTCTGGGTTCACCTTGAGCAACTTGAAAATCTGAGTATTGCAATACATGAAACAATCGAATCAATACAGCTAAATACCCCCTCTGCAGCATAACTACACAAATATTGCTGTTCTTTTCTTGTCACTTTCTATGAGGAATCTCCACAAAGATGTGTATTGACAACAGACCAATCAATGCCAGAAATATGTATTTAAGCTCGCTACCCATCAAATAAATGTTTTTCCAATAACTGCCCTCTACTCCCTCAGAGCACAAACCCACCTACTACATGGTTAAAAGGCAGATTAAAACAAAAAAAAGAGAGAGACCCTCCCACCCCCAAACACCCCAAAACCTCTAAACCATCCCAACCTCATGTTAAGATTTTAAAAGAGGCTAACTCATGATATGCAATTTTCCCTATAAGTTTCCCCAGCAAAGAGTGCTTTGAATACGAACATACCCTTTTCTTCTCATCACAGAAATCAGACTGATACCCCAGAATGTTTCAGAACACTACTAAGAAAAAAAGCACAGTCTTAGAAAACAGGCTGTACTGAAGTCTTAGTCATTACCACTCAAAAATAAAGTCAACTGATCTCCTAACTGTTCAGAAAGAATTCCACATTGGTACATGGATGGCAAAATACCCCAGTGAGATTTCCTAGAGACAGAGAGCAGAATATGTTTCTTTCATAAAGAGAGTAAGCATTAAAGTGGTCAGATGTGCTTTGGGGGGATGGCTTTCACTGCTATTTGATACCAATGAAGTGACACACAAAGTAGTGTGTGCTGCTCTGAGCTCAGGAGTGAGCTCAGGAAAGGCTGCCCTGGATCTACTGTTCCAATGCAGTATCACACCTATAAGGTTTTATATATGTGAGTTAATTCAATACAATGACATCAGCATGTCTTCAGATATGGCACTACCAGATTCTAAAAGATGCAGATTTCTATCAAACTTCAGGCTCTTCCTTCAAAGTTTCAGTTTTGGTGCAACAAACTTATTCATGAACAGCTTCTTGATCATTGGATTTTACTGTACACACTCAATCTGCTCTTATTTTGGTTTCCAGATTTTTACCATCTTGACAGAAAAATCTGCTTTTTGTCACATGACCTCTTTTTTGTGAGCTGATTCAATGGGACTCTGTTAGCATAGCTTTGCTCTGTTTTCTACCTGAAATTCATACCTTACATTTCAGTCTTCACTCCATTTCTAATTTAAAAAGAAAACACCATTTAAAATTTTAAGTGCTGAGACCACTTCTACTTATGTAGAAACCATCCATCCTTCAGACTCATTTTGACAAGTAGAATACAAAGAGGGGGAGATCTTGGAAGATAAATCATGTGCATAAATATAAATGAAAAATCAGAGTCAAAGCAGCAGTATTAAAGAGGAACACCAACGCTTTAAAGCCAAGCTCAAGCAGATCAGAAACTGCTTTTTCCTTTTAAAAAGATGGGATTAGAAAATACTAAAAAAGCCTGAAGCAAGCACCCCCTCCATTATTTTTCACAAACAATTGTTTACAACTTAATCTCTTCCATAGCATTATCCAACTTTAATAATGGCCAACATTCAGTCTTTACATTCCCTCTGACGAAAAACTGCTTATCATTTGTGTCTTTTTCCTTTATTAGATTGCAGATCACAGTGTGCTTTACCTTTAACAAAGAAGCAAGAAGAAAATGTTTTGTTCCTGTGGTGGCCTAAAATAACATAAGGCCTTTATACAATTCCAAAATATTTAAATGCATATGCAATTGAGGATGATGGCACCTAATCACACACATTTATTTTCATTTTTTTGAAAGCTATGCCAGGCATGAATAAAATTACTAAAAGAAAATAGCCCCAAGAGCAAATGTGGCTCCATAGATATATTAATATAAATATGTTCCTCCTTGAAACACATTCCAAAGTGAACTTATAGCTCAATAAGGAAGACATATTTCCATCTTAAAGTTATCAGTAAATATTTTACTAGCAGTCTCTTGGCACATTTTCAACTCTGAATCAACATTTACATGCACTTTTCAGCAATCTGCTTCCACATATAAGTGAAGGATCCTAAAATACACTTTTGCACCAGAGTCTGAATTGCAATCTCCTAAGGCTGAACTGCACATACTACCTTAGATCTAGACACAATCAGACAAGGCAGTAACACTCTTCTGGGTACTTACAGTGCCTTACCTGACAGTCATAGGATACATGTTTCAAATGGATAAGCCAAGGAATGTTTCTGTACAGCTAGCTCCCCTGTAACTTGAATATTTCCTTGTGAAAATTCCTCATGAAAAACAAAAGTCTGCTCAAGTTGCTGAGGGAGAAATTTCTAACAAATTGTGGATCCCTGCATATCCCAACACCTGCTGAAATACTGTTCTTATATTTAAAGAAAACTTTTTGTAAACTTAATAAAAAAGTAAATAGGAAAATATTATCTCATTTGCAGACATCTCATTCACACTACAGATGTTATGTTACATTAATTTCTTATTCACTTGATCTCCAGATTCTTTCTCCTTTTGGGAGACTTGACTTACGGGAACTTGAATTTTGCTATCCCTGCCTTCAGTTCCATACAATTTCTTTTAAAGTAACCCTGCTTTGCTCATTTAAGTTTTTTGTGAACTTGATTTTTCAGGTCTCTTAAGCCCTACTGCCTATGACATCTTTCATTTAAAGCACATCCTCTGTACGCACTTCAGTAAAAGTGTTCCTATTTTAGGGCTGTGCATTGGAAATCCAGACTGAATTTGGGCAGCCTCAGACCTTAGTCAACTTCCAGCCCTTCTCCTCTTCCTCTAAGCCCCTTGCTCCTGCCAAAAGCCACCCTTCTGCTGAGTCTGATCCAGGCTGATCCCAGGTATTCAGGTCCTCTAACGTGAACTACGTTTTCCACTGATGGCCACTTTTTGTCCTGTACTTGGTTCATGACCAGGACATCCAACTGTGCAAAGTGAAGTTCAGCCATTGTTTGGCAAAACATAAATGATTTCTTTAAGAACAACAACAACAACAAATTAATTGCATTATATAGCAAGTCAATTTGGTATCTATTTTAAGGACATTAGAGGCCTTCAACGCTATAAATTGCCACATACATTAGACAGTGTGTCATGGACGAATAAAACTCCCCACCATTTAAATTTATTTCATGTCAGAAAAATACTTTTTGCTGCTTTATGTTTAGTACAGGGCTCTAGATGGCTTAAGGAGTCCTGGGCACCTCACTGTGTCCCAGTGCACGTTACCTTTCCAGGTGGAGTGGATGCCATTCCCCATGTGAACAATAGACCTGGAAGCAATCCCTGTGGGTGAATCTGATATTGTCCAGGAGTAGACACAGTGATTCTGAGACATGGCTACACTGGCCTGGGTGGGTGGTTTGTTCTGAAGACTGAGCCTATTTAGCACTAAGTTACTTGCTGCATCAACCACAGCAAACTTTCTTCACTAGATTCAAAGGGAGGCAACAAGACAAATGATTCTGTTTGTGAAGTTAATTCTTTTCACATCCCATTTTTAGCTATTGTTGTTTTTCCCTTTACAGCTATCTTCAGATACATGCATATGCATTAGAAGTGCATACAGAACATTCAAGAACAACTTCAAAAACACATTTGATATAGATGTATGTGCATCCTATTGATTGATTGTTACACAACCTGCACCAGTCCAGTTGGAAGAGACCTTTGCTGGTCACACAGTTCCCTCCTCTTGCTCAAAGCCCCTTGTCAAGAATGAATTCTGACTTAACCACCTCTAAATTAAAAATTCAATAGAGGTAAGGGCAGAGACTGTTGGATGATTATATCTAGATCAGAACATAATGCTGCAGTAAATGTTTGTACAAAGCTTAACTAAATGCCTAGGGATTCATACTCCAATTTTAATTTAATCAGAACGTAATGCTGAAGCACACATTTACAGCCACCTTTTCCACTCAGCTCATATTTTCACTAGAGTCCATTGATTTCTAAAAAAAGCCCTCTGTAGTTTCATAAAAAACAATGTTAATGCTAAAAAGAAATATATAACAATGAACAACAGTGCTGGTTTTGGCAGGAGTAGAGTTAATTTTCTTCACAGTGGCTGGTATGGGGCTACTTTTTGGATTTGTGCTAAACACAGGTTTGATAATACAGAGATGTTTTTGCTATTGCTGAGCACAGCTTGCAAAGAGCCTTTTCTGGTTCTTGTACTTCTGTGCTGGAAGGGAATTTAGGGGTGCACAGGAAGTTGGAAGGAGACCCAGACAGGCCAGGTGACCCCAGCTGACCAAAGTGATATTCCATATGCTATGAAATCATGCTCAGCAGAGTGGGAGGAAGAAGGGGAAAGGGGAGGACATTTGGAGGGATGGTGTTTGTCTTCCCAAGTCTCCATTACATGTGCTGAGGCCCTGCTCTCACGGGGGTGACTGAACTGACTGCCCATGGGAAGCACTGAACTAATTCCTTGTTTTGCTTTGCTTGCATGTGTGGCTTTTGCTTTGCCTGTTAAACTGTCTATCTCAACCCAAGAGCTGCCTAGCTTGGCCCTTCTGATTCTCTTCCTGATCCCACTGGTGAGGCAGTGGGTGAGTGGCTCTGTGGTAGCTGGCTGGGGTTAAAACATGACAACAACGTTTGAAATTTGGACTTTTCTCACTCTTGCAAGCAGCAAATCTATTCACCTGCTTAGAAAGTGCAGACCTGCAATGTTTGCTTTGCCACTTTATATAAATGTGGAAGCCACATTTCTGTACTATTTCCTGCAATTGTGACTGTTGGAAATATCCCTGCAAGTCAAATCCATTTCTTATCATTAAGGGGAATCTGAAGCTTGTGCAAATCACCATGAATGTGATTACCAGTGCCAGTTTCAATGTGATTACATCACAGGTCTGACCAAAAGTCACTGGATGTTTTTCTCATCCCAAAGTATATTCTTCTTGTGTAAGCTCAAGTACAGTATAGAGTGTTCTCTGTATAAATTAGTTGTCCACATGAAGGCAGGTACTCATAATCCATAAGGCAGGAAAATAATTGTAAAAGCTCCTGCTTAATTCCATTAATTTAAAGGTTATTTGTAACAAATGATATAAGTAGCTAACACCAATAACTCATTAATACAAATAACACAAGGTATCAAACTAATTTGATGGCTCAATTATGAAAGTAAGGATTATAGTTAAAAATACTTACCTATAAATAAATCATATTATTATACACACAAAAAAGGGGTGACTGACTGGCAAAAGAGGAGAGGAATGCTTATTAGAAGATGAACTACCTCAGTCACTACGAAAGCAATTGCCATTGATCAATGTTTGATGGCTCCCATGTCAGGACTCCTGAACCTAACTGGTAAATGTTCACATTACAACAAAGCACTGCTGCAGGGGTATGGGGATAAGACAGGCAAGGAGGGAGAAAACATTATCATCCTTACCCAGTAGAAAAAAAAAAAAAAAAGCTTGGATACAAGTTCCTCTCTTATGCCCAAAGCTGAAGCAAGTGTTATTTGAGAAAGATTTTGTTGCTGAGTGTATGCTAATTTGTATCACCTTCAAACATAAGACTTCTTTTTTTTCAGTCTGTTGATTCAGCTTCTTTTCAAAAGCAAATTAAAATATAAATAAAACACATCCTACACAAGAAAAGGGACATGCTTCTGGATACATCTCATTTTGATTTTTCTTTTACAGGCAGTATGACAGGCTCTCAGAATTTAATTTCCAATTGCCTGGTAGTAAATGTCTTAATTTCTCAGCTCCCGAAGACAGTTATCTTTCCTGCCTATTCTTCTCCCTTAAAAAGAATTTTTTGTTGTTGTTGTTGTTTCCAAACTATGTAGATGGGAATGTCTTGCCAGTTAAATCTTACAAATAGTAATAATTATAAAAATCCCATCAGGAAAATTAAAACCACAAAAATTTTTAGGATTCCTGTACCTAAACCACAGTCTGATTAATGCGCTTATGCGTTGATCCACTTTTTTTCAGCACCTGAGCTTTTGAATTGATAAAAAATGATTCTTTGTTGAACAGATGGTCAATCATGAAAGTTTGCTTTAGATTTAGCTTTGCTAATTGTTTCTTATCTTTGTTTTCATGTAGTTTTATATATATATATATTTGAGGTAATTTGACCTATATTTCACCTTTTTTGGCATGTCCAGATGCAGATCAGTGATGAGTGGCACCCCTCAGGGACCTACTGGGACCAGTAGTTTAATATCTTCATCAATGGCCTGGGCAGTGGGACTGAGTGCATCCCAGCAGGTTTGCAAGAGGACACCGAGCTGAGTGGTGTGTTTAACATGCCTGAAGGACAGGATCCCATCCAGAGGGACCTGGACAAGCTGGAGAAGTGGGCCCATGGGAATCTCATGAGGTTTGACAAGGCCAAGTGCAGGGTCCTGCCCCTGGGTCAGGGCAGCCTCTGGTCTCAGTGCAGGCTGGGGATGAACAGATCGAGAGCAGCCCTGCCCAGAAGGACTTGGGGGTGCTGGGGATTGAGAGGCTGGACACGACCCAGCAATTCTGATCACAGCCCAGAGAGCCAAACAGGTCCTGGGCTGCACCCAGAGCTGTGTGGGCAGCAGGGCAGGGAGGGGATTCTGCCCCTCTGCTCTGCTCTGCTGAGAGCCCACCTGGAGCATCATCAGCTCCGGGCTCCCAGCACAGGAAGGACATGGAGCTGATGGATCAGGTCCAGAGGAAGGTCACAAGATGATCAGAGGGTTGGAGCACCTCTGCCATGAGGAAAGGTTGAGAGAGTTGGGGTAGTTCAGCCTGGAGAAGGCTCCAGGAAGACCTTATAGCAGCCTTCCAGTACCTAAGGAGGGCCTGCAAGACAGATGGGGACAGATCACAGCAGGGCCTGTTGCAATAGGACAAGGGGTAATGGTTTTAAAGGGAAGGAGGGTCAATTAGAATTAGAGAAAAGGAAGAAGCTTCTTTACAATGATGGTGGTGAAACACTTTGTCNTTATATATATATATATTTGAGGTAATTTGACCTATATTTCACCTTTTTTGGCATGTCCAGATGCAGATCAGTGATGAGTGGCACCCCTCAGGGACCTACTGGGACCAGTAGTTTAATATCTTCATCAATGGCCTGGGCAGTGGGACTGAGTGCATCCCAGCAGGTTTGCAAGAGGACACCGAGCTGAGTGGTGTGTTTAACATGCCTGAAGGACAGGATCCCATCCAGAGGGACCTGGACAAGCTGGAGAAGTGGGCCCATGGGAATCTCATGAGGTTTGACAAGGCCAAGTGCAGGGTCCTGCCCCTGGGTCAGGGCAGCCTCTGGTCTCAGTGCAGGCTGGGGATGAACAGATCGAGAGCAGCCCTGCCCAGAAGGACTTGGGGGTGCTGGGGATTGAGAGGCTGGACACGACCCAGCAATTCTGATCACAGCCCAGAGAGCCAAACAGGTCCTGGGCTGCACCCAGAGCTGTGTGGGCAGCAGGGCAGGGAGGGGATTCTGCCCCTCTGCTCTGCTCTGCTGAGAGCCCACCTGGAGCATCATCAGCTCCGGGCTCCCAGCACAGGAAGGACATGGAGCTGATGGATCAGGTCCAGAGGAAGGTCACAAGATGATCAGAGGGTTGGAGCACCTCTGCCATGAGGAAAGGTTGAGAGAGTTGGGGTAGTTCAGCCTGGAGAAGGCTCCAGGAAGACCTTATAGCAGCCTTCCAGTACCTAAGGAGGGCCTGCAAGACAGATGGGGACAGATCACAGCAGGGCCTGTTGCAATAGGACAAGGGGTAATGGTTTTAAAGGGAAGGAGGGTCAATTAGAATTAGAGAAAAGGAAGAAGCTTCTTTACAATGATGGTGGTGAAACACTTTGTCACAAGTTGCCCAAGGAAGTGGTGGTTGTCTCACCCTGGAAACATTCTTGATCAGTTTGGATGGGGCTTTGAGCAACCTGTTCAAGGTTTTGCAGGGGAATTGGACTAGATGACCTTTAAAGGTCCCTTCCAACCCAAACTATTCTATGATTCCATATAACATAGGGCTACCCATCAGCTTTTTACAGAAGCATTTTAGCACAGTGTTTCAATAGCATCTCAGCTGTTTAAGGAATTTATTGCAAAACAAACCCCAAACCCACAACACAACTGCAGGGAATTACTGTTACCAACCTGAGTGGTGCTATTACTATTTTTCTGTTTCTACTTGATTTTATACTTCCTTCAGTGTGAGGGCTGGCACACCTTTCAGACATACACTCTCTATTCCATTTAAGCTTGTCCCTTCCTCAGCATTTATCTAGAAATAATCAGCTGAACATTATTTTTTCCAACCTCTTATATAAAAGAATTTTCTAAACAAGTTAATGCCTTGAAACATTAAAACATTCTGAACACAACTCAGTCCCTTGCCTCTGTTGCTTGTCAGATTCCCTGATACCCTGTTAATGCATGTTTTCCTTAGAATACCATGCTGCATGCTTCACACAAAGCATGTGTGGCACAACAAAACCTAATTTGGCACAAAACATTTCTTCCTTCCTACACTCTGCAACTGAACTAATATTTTTATGTAGTCCCAAAATGGAAGAGCCTTTTTAGCACTTAATATATTAAAATTCACTGCTATAATTACATTTACTGGTAATGTATATGCAATAATAAATTCCGATTTTCTCCTCAATGGACAGTAGGATATGAAGAAAAAAAAGAGTACCTATTTTACTAAGTAGATTTATCAATGAGGCATAAAATAGGTGGGGACAAAAAAGAGGAAACAGAAGAAATGGACAAACCTGGGAGGAGGTGATGGCCTGAAGGTCTGCTTCTCTTATTAGAATCAATAGCAATGCCAAGTCAAGATCTCAGCTGCAGCTTACAGATGATGCTATGTGGAAATTACTTCTAATACATGTAAGTTGAAAGATGATTGAAAATAAGGCAATGACGTTTCTACTTTGAACTCCAGACTGCTGCAGACATTTTGGGTTCAGATTTGGGGATCTTTGCAATTCTCATTTGATTAGAAGTCTGTGCAGCTAGAGGTACATTCAAGCTGTGTCAAGCCTTCTAACTGAAATTTCATAACTTCCCAAATCACAGGGATAACCAGTACAAAACAGAGGAGATTAGACAAGGAAAAAGGAGCAGCTATTGGAAAGGAGGTTATTAAACACAGTAGAATTTAAACCTGCATGACAAGGCAAGAGGTTAAAAGGGGTCCTTTTGAGGGTAGTGTTAGTTACACATTTACATACACACGGGATTTGGTACCATACCAGCTTTCAGAAGTACCACAAAAATGAGAGCAACATCTGTTTGTTTTCTGTATCACTGACAAGAGTCACCTTGACTTTTCATTATTTTGAGATTTGTTTTTAATTTTTTTTTGGTATAGCCTTGAGGCTACTGTCAAAGAAAGGACACGAGCTACTAAGTACAGAATATGACTAACAAAACTCTCCTAGAGTGAGTGTTAAAATAACAAAATATTTTCTCTTTCCTTTTAGAAAATGTCTTCTTTAGTGAAAAGAAGGTATTACCGAGAACATGAAGAATAAATGCAGCCACTTGTCTGGGAGTTCAGGGCATATTTTTTCTGTCTCCCAAATTAACATACATATAAACTAATAAAAAGAAATCAAAGGGAAAAAACCCTACTCATTCTTTAACTTTCAATATGCTCTATGCCTTGGAACTCAGAAGTTTCTCATTCTAATACCAACAGCATATTTGTCATCCCATCAAAGAACTTGTACCTCTGAGTACTTCTTATCAGGATGCATCTCATCAAAACAAGTGTTTACTATTATAAACAAAAAGATTATTATCACTTCAACAACTATTTAAAAGCTGCCAAGACATGATTAACACGAACTAATGGTACATTTAGAAATCAAACTCTCATTTACATATTTTTCACCATCCTAACGATGCACCTCCAAATAGAGATCCCTTTTTAACAGAATTGCTTTTTTTGAAGTTAAAGTCTTATGATTAAAAATGTTTATTTCACTACCCACTAAAAACATATTTGAGAATGAAAAAATATTGGCAATTTTATCACACAGAGCACTTCAATATTTTGGCACATAACCCCATCATTAGCTTGCAGGGAAAAGAGGCACAGCTCTAACTGTACTTTGAATACCTTTAAATATTTGTTCAGACACACACACACACACTTCTCAATGTAACTCAGGCACCCCTGCCTCCCAAACAGGAATCCTCCTTTCTCCAACAGAATATACAACGCCTGCTCACACTGCCACTATGCCTTCCTGAGTCAGACATACAGCAGGCAAAATGTTACACTGTCCTTGCCTTGAAAAGCTCTTCAACTTCTTTTTCACTAACTCAAAAAGACTCTGACAGAGAAAAGACAGAGAATGAATGGTGAAGAGGTAACACTTGCCAAGAAACCAGAGTCATTATTAAGCAACCCTTCTCTGCCCTTCACATGGTACCTACAGTCACAGAAGGAAGGGTAGATCATCTACAGTGTAGGGGCAGGGCAGGTAGATTTGAAAGTGCTGTTTATTTTCAAATTCTACTAACCTTCAAGACTTTAAAATCTTCACAAAATCCAGGAGAGGTAGAGAAGCGAATTAAAAAAGAAGAAAAAGAAGAATTTTTCCTAGCCAGCTGTACCTCTCAAAGCTCAAGAAGGAATTAAGGTAATTAAAGTATGACAATCCTCCAGTTTGCAGCACATCAGTGGAGCTCCATCCTACTGTGAAGCACATGCAAAGATACACTCAGAACTGCCCAGAAAACAAATTTTACATTGTACATGGAGGTAACTTGGGGGACAAAAACCCCAAAGTCTCAAAAATATTCACTGCAGGAACCAAAGGAAAAAGGACAAGACAGGTCAATAAAAAATGAGTTCAAAGATTTTGGAGTTCAGCAAAAAAACACATCACCCACTCAAATATAAGCAAGAAAACCAACAGAAACGCAATCTAAAAAGGAGAATCATGTGAGTTTGTTGACCCTGCAGCAACTGACACGGTCAAAACAGACATGAAGAATGAGAATTGAAGAGTTGTAGCTCAGAATGTAGCCAATTTCCTGTTTTCTTGTGCTTTACAAGTATGGATGAGGCCACTGAGGTCTCGCCTGTGCTCCCACAGAGAAGCTGGTCTGTGCCCAGGACCACGAGGTGGAAGGTTAATGTACTGACCTGCAGCACTGGCTCACCACTTCCATACAAACGTTCACAGGTCTCATCTGAATAGCTCTGTGTCTAGCTGAGCTAGTGCTAGTTAAAATGTGCCAAAACCAATTAGTGAATAAAGATGCTGCTATAGCAACAGCATCTAATTTTCCAATTAGTAATAATTGCTGAAACACCTGCCATAAAACATAAATACATTTGGATTGAGGGTCTCTGAAACAATCTTTGCTTTTAAGTTTCTTTTCTTTCTGTTTTTTTAAGTTGACCTTTATCATGATAATGAAAAAGAAGAAAGTGCCTGTTCTCTTTTTGCTGTAACGTAATACAAATAGACAAAGTATTATTTATTTTTAAGGGAGCCCCAAGAACGTGTCCTAAAGTCTTAAACTAATTAACTACACTGTGCTTAGAGATTCCCAGGCAGGGAAAAAAAATCCAGATGGCACTCAGTTTACAAAGCAGAGCAGTGCAATGAATGCAATATTGAAATACCACCTGTAAGATGCAAATGCTCTGATTCACAGAGGTAAAGGCAAAGCAGTAGTAGTGGTGCCATGCTACATTTCATGCTATGGCACACAGCAGTGCTACAGTAAACCACTGTGGGATCAGGCAATGGAAATGGGACTCACATTTGCTCTGTGCTACATCTCAGAGATTTTCTGCACCTTCTGTATCAGCCACCACCCACCCACACACTGGACGTATGAGAAGGCAGTAATCTAATGCTGATTTCCACTCTTAGACAGCACCACATGAGAGGGCACATGGTCTCCAGTACTTCAATTTTCTGTATTTCAAACATTTACCCTCACTCTCCACCTATGGAGACACTAAACCCCAGGGCAACTATACAATCAAGTACTTACAGGTTTCAGTGAGGTAAAAGAAAGTGTGCCACTTTCTCCTCTGCAGTGAAATGACTGATCGTGCAACAGCGAAGCATTTCAGCAAGTCAGACTGTAAAAGACCAGCCACATACTAATTCCCTGCTTGTAAGAGCTTAAAATCACCCACAAGGATTCCCACTTAGGTCTCTTCAGAGACCCTAATCAGAATGAACATAAGCAGTTAATCAGAAAGGCAAGTTTCCCAACAAACATAAGAAATTCCCAAATGGCCAAGTCCAGCAGTGCTTCTTGAAACAGCAGCAGCAGTAACTGCAGCAAACAGATGTTGTTGTTTCACACAGATAAGTTTTAACAAACACTTAAAGACATGGCTCAAAAACATTATTTCTGTATCATAACAGAGTTTTAACTTTTTTTTCTTGGTATTGGAACAGGAAAGGAGAACAACAGAGATAAATGACAAATTTACACTTTCAGCAATGTACACTGCTCATTGCATTTACATTTGTAAACTGGTTATGCCATCTGTTGGGACCAACAGAAACAATTTATAGACTTTTTTTTTCCCCAGGGGCTTTTTAGCTTATCAAAAATAAGCTTTTTTGTTGCTGTTGTTTAATAAAATTATCTGTGTCATTTTTTACAGAAGTACCCTCACAGTTACATGCTAGTGAATTGTGCTTCAGAGTTTCAATAATGCGTCAGCTTCAATAATTTGTGTAAAATCATGCTGCTTGTCCAGTTATTATTCCTGAATTCCCAAGGGGGCATCTTTGGGTAGAGGGCCTTATCTAAAAATGTCTATTTCTTTAAGCAAGTCACTTTCACTTCACCTTTGAGAGGTGCTATTACAACAACAAATATATTTTGAGACAACAAAGTTTGTGATAAAGGCTCTTCCAGCATTATGAATTATGCTCACACTGAATGCTTAGAAATAAGATATGCTCCTTTTAAATGCTTAAACCATACTAAGGCACATAAGGTGCCATGGAAGCTATTGGAAACCTTACTATTGAAATGAATGCAAAATTGTTTCAAGATTGAAGAAAAGCCTTAACTGTTCCATTAAACAGCATAAGGGGTTGGTTTTTTCCTTGATTTATTTCAGCCTCTGCAGAACTGGCTTTTCATCCTGATAGCACCTTCTAGCACTTCTACAAACCAAGAGAACACGTAGACTAAAAAACAAATCAACCAAACCTCTGACCAGCCAACTAACCAAAACCATCCTATGTGTTATTACACAGCAACAGAAACCACTGGAATTATAGTTTATGACCAGCTTTCCACAGAAGGCCTTCTTCCTGTATTTCTAAATCAGGCAGGAAATTCAGTGTTCTTGAAATGCCAGAAGAACTCCTTTGACCCAACGTTTTTTGGCAGTTTTAAAAATCATTGTATTTATGAGATTATTTTTGGCTGTAAAAGAACAGAAATGTTTTCCAAACCTTCACACAGGACATAAGGCCACTTGCTTTAAGCACTGTTAATCTCATTGACACTGATAAAATTATTCATGCTTTGAAAATTAAGTGATTAAGTATGTTCTTACATTTTTTTTCCTGGCCTGGACCTCTAGGTAATAGGCTTAACACACTGAACAGGCTGTGCACAGCTTTTACATGATGGATTCTGTTCTAAAACAACTCAAGAAGTCAAGCATACTGTTTATCTCTGGTCTTTTTGAGTGTGTTATTCTTTCACAGGGACAAGTATGGATGGTGCTCTCTGAAATGCCCAGGCTAGCATGAGAATTGAAGGGGAACAAGATATGCAATCACTTCACAAAAGGACAGATCTACAAAGAACTGACAACTGGCTACACTGCAGGGAATGAGCTCAGTTAAGGTTTGTACTGTGAATTAAGATTTAATGAGTCCCTGGGCAAGTTTTATCAAAGAAACTAAAGGGAAAAAAAAAGAGAAGACTTCTTGATCGTGGATTAGCTAAATAAAAATGCTACGTATGTTAAAAATAAAATCTATCCAAGACAGAGCGACCTTGAACATTTAGCTATAACACCAGACATCAGGAGGTAAGTATTCTGCTATTTCAATGCAATGATGAATTGGCTGCAATGAAAATAAAACTACATTATAAGAGTATTGGCAAATCAGAGTGGCATATTTGTAGTATGCATTTTCTGATAATAAGAGATTGCAAATATGCTTTTTTTGTTTATGGAAAGGTTTAAAAAAGGGAAGAGCTTTCTACAACAACTAAAATAGTTAATGAAATGTACAAAATTTTTAATAGAATCTCTGGGTTTATTTTCCTCTATACCCTCACAGAGACAGTAATCTTTAATTAGATGGGCACCATATCACATCCAACACACAAATACAATTATCAAGGATAATTATCTAAATGATGGTAAAAGTTCAGTGCACAAAATGTTTTTTTTTTTTTACTTTGACAGCTACACTGAGGAACTGGTTTTCAGGACAGAGCAAATACAGTTTACGGGCCGATGCAAATATATCATAGGCATAAAGTGGTCATTTGGACAAAACATTTTGGTTTGTCACAGAAGTAATTTCATTCTCTATTTCAAACTGACAATAATTTTAAATGTAATTGATGGTAAATTATTTCTGGAGCTAGGAACTAAAGGTCTCAAAATCATAAATTTGAGAACATTTTTCAACATTTTTTATTCTGTATTAGACATAAATTGACACAGAGAACAGTAGGGAACATTCTGTTCCAAACAAACTGAAGCCATCCATGTAAGACATAATCACAGGCCAGATTTCAAGTACCATAATTGCTGACTAAGAACACAGCTACTAAGAGGAAAAAGCGTGATCCAGTGTCCTCTGAAAGAGCTCATTGAATATTGCACATTTCACAAAATAACAGCAAGAATGGCTCAAGAGACCCAATGTTCTTCTGTAAAAATGCAGGACATAAAGCAGTCTATGGGAAGACAAGAAATTTCAAAAAACATTCAATTTTTGTAAATAGGGTCATAGTCAAAGGCAAGGCCAGAGGCATAACCCTGGTGAGAAGCATTACAACTCTTTCCCATGATGTGATGGAAGCTGTAGGAGTATCTGACCATGCTCAGGTCCAGATCAGACATGTCAGGCTTGATCCCCTCTTCTATTCCCCAGAGAATCATTAAGTTGCAATCACGTCCGTAACACTGGGAGGAGTTTAAGGCTGTAGAAGCACTTTCAGAAGCAAAGTATTTCGTAGTTTTAAGGCAAGATCTCTCACAAATTATTACGGAAAAGCAGATTTTTTAAATGTATGACATAATTAACAAAGTTGTCAGAATCTTTACTTTTTCCACCCTCAGTGTTAAGTTTTTCTTTAGAAATGAGACCCTAAGAGATTAGCTCCCTCCTGCACTGAACAAATGTAAAATTGTAACCTCAGTGAAGCTACTTTTTCCTTGCATAAACATGGTATTTAGTAGGTGGTGATATAACTACTTGCCATAACTAGAGAAGAACAATGCACTGAAAACACCTCTCTATAAACAGCATGAAAAAAGAAGCAGTTAAGAAAGCACAACTCTTCATAATTTCATGTAAGACACTACCATCAGACCACATCCCCTAAATGCTGCAATTTTTTGTTTTCCTTCATCTGCACTTATTTGAAATAACTGAAAAAAAAAGTTTAATTTCATTTGCTATGAGAACCATGGTCAGTAAGTTAAGACTTCAAGATCCCCACAAGATGCAGATTACTAACAATAGTGAACAAAGAGCCCTTCCCTAAGATTGTACCATCTCAGTAACAAGAACATACTTACACTTCTCTATTCAGGACAGATATTATCAAGTGAATAAAACCCCCCTAATTCTACTCATTCAATGGTAGAAAAATATTTTTTGATGCAGTCTTCAAAAATCACAAAACATTTATACATCAATAGAGGCATTAAATCATGCCCCTAATTAAAGTAATTTGGGTTTTGGCTTCACCTTTTGCCTTCTCCTTCTTTTCATTATGTAGCTGCTAGCAGCTACCCTTTGTTTCAATAAACTTTTGGGTACATGTTCCCTATCAATCAACAGAAAAACTTATAAAAGACAAACAAGGTGGAAGAAAATCCAAGTCACATGAGAGAAATTCTGATCCAATGATGCCAGCAGCAAAACTTCTATTTCTGTGTGACCAGTGCATTGTCTCCAGGCAATTCCCCAAGGAGTAGAGTGGTCTAATGGTTTCAGCTCAAGTCAGAAAATGTGCAAACCTGCCAGATTTCAGGTACGACCTCAAGCAAGTCACACAGCTGCTCTTGACTTTCTCATTTTTAACACACAGATAACAAATCTGGCAAATGTACACTGCCATAAAAGAGCTAAGCATGGTTATTGATTTTTGCCTTCTAAAACGCAACAGTAAAGAATTCAACTTAAGAACACTGTAACCCAGAGCTAGTAAGCAGGAGAATCTGGGAGGAAGATGATTGTCTACTTTTATAATTATTGATTTTTATAGGGTACATATCATTTTATTACACTGACACTCTTTAAATATGGAGCTTCTTAAGGAATTAACAAACCAAATACAAGAAGAAATGGACCTTACATAAATGCCAGTAGCAGACCTGCTTTAAATTACAAAAATGAAAGAAATGCTATTAAGTAGGCTAAATGTCAGAGACTCCTGAGTGTTTAAACTTAATTAGAGAAAGACTCTGTTTTAGTGACATTCTGAATCTAAGAGAGTTCATAGTTAGTTGAATACCTGTGAAGAATAATCACCAATAGATTTCTAAATTCTGTAAATATGAAAAACTGAAAGAGGCTTTTTTGTGTACTTCCTGTTGGGGAGACCTGTGAAGTACAGCTAAGCACTCTCATATAAAGGTATTTATAAAAAGCACAGAAGTTTCTCCTACAATCTAATACTTGCTTCTTAGTTGCTGCCACCAGGACTTTAATCCTGCAAGCTCCACTTGGAAGACCCAGGTGCCCTGTCCATGCAGGAGAAAAAATGAACTGATCAAGAGCTAAAGTTTTTTTCCCCATGGAAACTAAGGTATAAATCCACACAAGAATTTCTTTTACAACAGACTTTTTTTTAAAAATCTGCTGAAATGTGCTCCTAGCTTCATTCTGTTCCAGTTCCTCACTGCTCCCTGCTCTGCATCATTTAAATCATGGGCAGTAATTGCCACTGTAGCTGAGCCAGAACCTGGCAAGGAGCAGAGAAAAAAGGAAGGGATCATAACCTTTTTGACCAACTTTTTCAGAAGAGAAATCATGATGCTGCTATGTACTGGCAAATATAAAACATCTTTACTGCAAAACATCAGAAAGGTTGCTGCAACTACCATACTGATAGTAAAAAATATCAGCAACACTGACATGTTATATCCCTCTGTGGCAAGCCAAGGATCAACAGTGTTTGCCACCTCATGGACAAACAGTAAAATACAGACTGTGGGTATATTGGTGGCTGGTAGCAACTGGAAGTGGGATTAGAGACTTTGAGATGAAAATTTGTTCTGTTCAGATGAACAGGATTTGTAGTCTTCCACAACAGTACTGAATATTGATTACAGTTACATGTACTTGGATCTAGCGTTTCCAAATCCCTCGTAAATTAGAGAAAAATTCTCTTTCTGAACACACTTGTTCGTTTCAAAAGAACAGGCAGAATTAATAACAAATAAGAAAAAGGAAAGAAATAAAAAGAGAGGAACCATTACCTAGCTTTCTATACAATGATCATTCTAAAGTGCAATTTTTAGTACAAGTTTACTTGCAAACAGCTCAACAGAAGTAAAAATCTATACCAATGCACAAACTCATTTTCAAATACACAACATGACAGCTCATCACAAACTACGTTTTTCAGAGAAACTAACATGCATGATTATTGACTATCAGGATAGAGCATGTGGTGGGAATTCCTCTCCCTTCACAAACATCAGTATTTAGTAGCACTTTTTTTCTTTCAGTCTAATGTAATTTGTGAGGTGCCAATCAACTGGCTGCAGATTCCCACCCTTGTCCTTAAAAGTTCCAGAACCTGACCTGCTTCTCATTCCAGACAGAGACTGCATAGAAAACTTATGTTCAATTTCTTGCTTCTCTTCTCAGATTGTGAACTAGATTCTTTGAAAATCCCTTGCTAAATGGGGAATTTCTGCCATTTGTCTTAAAGGGGGTATTAGCATTAACTCGCTGCTGGTGGTTTAACTAGTATGCTAGGTAAACTCCTAGAAGAAATACAAAGGCTCAACCTGAGTCAAAATGTCATTATTCAGAAAATTATTAGATTAATTTAAATCTGAGTATCATTGTAGAATAAGATTCAACAACACATTCAACCATCTACCAATGAACCAGACATTTTCTGGAGGGCAAACTAGATTGTTTCATTAGTCCCTGCCTTATCTAGGGTTCTGCCCCCCAAAACTGTGCAGAAGTCTAACTTGGTACAATATTTGAGCAGTATTTTGATTTGTATAAAAATTGGAATAAGAGAATTGAGAGCAAGTGAATGTAAACTGACAACTGTACTCTATGACATAAATTAGCTGGAGTTACTAATTTATTCCCACTTCCAAAACTTCTTACTGAGTATGTTGTTTTCATTTCCCATAATCCATGGCTTGGTTTGTACACGGTTTAAAAAGTGCAGTCTGGTTTGATCCTGCCTCAGGCAGAGTAATTGTACTTACCAAAAATGAAATAAAAATATCCAATTTAGACTGCAAACTGTCTGTCTATAATACATGTTAAAAACTTCAATGATTCTCAGATCAATAAAATTTAAACCAATTCTTAAATTGAAACGCTGCAGATCTTTTAAACTTACATTTATATTTTGGTGGTTCACTGCACTCGGTTGCACAATTTCCTTTAGCAGGTTTCAGCAGTTTGGAGATGGTTACTGTGACAAATGGTTGAGTCTTCAAGATTGTGCTTTCAGCTCTTGCTCAGATTTAGATATGTGGAAGGCGGTGCTTTTTTTTTTTTTTAAAAAAAAGACCCCCTAGTAGCTAATAAAGAAGCTTATCCTCTCCTGCTGAAACCATAACTCCAGATATTGCATTCAGACCTTTCCTGCAGTATTTTTCCAGAGAGCACAATGTATCACAATTCAGCAATCTTTCCTCCAATTTAAAAGCAAACATAAGGACAAAATCATAGCAGGACCTGGATCTTGCTTTTTAATGATTAAAAAACCCCAAACCAAACCAAAAAACAAACCTACAAAAAGATACCACTTCATGGGGAAGCTCATCAAGAAGAAAGGTGAAACAAATCTAGAGACCTCTTGACAAATTGAATAAAACACCTGCAAGCGAACAAGTCTGCAGACTTTTTCTAATGAAAACAATATGTAGACAATTGCTCTTTTCCCCCTTATTTTACTCATTTAAGGCCACCTTAATGATGTGGATACATTAACTGAAATAGAAACTCCAGTTCTGAGCACAGCCAAACTATTGGCTATTAATCTTACTTTCCTCCCTATCTCTCCAGTTCCTTTATATATCCTGAGAACCATCTCATTAAAAGACAAAATGAAACCAGACTAGATATATGTGAGTTAGTTTAGTTTCTGAGTACTTTTTTCCTCTGAGAACAGAATCTTACAGGCTAGCTGGATTTTGTGCCAGCTGTATTTACATTATTTACATTTTCACTATAGCTGCTCTGTCAATTCTACAAATCACTTACTATTCAAATACTAAAACATTTACAAGTAATGAGGCACACCAATGCAATTACAATGGCCAGTGGAAATACCTGGAATTCCAGGTCCATACTATAATGGATAAAACAAGTCTCCTTACCCGACTCTAAGCTCTGGACACATTTCCTAAGGGTGACTCTAGACCAATATTTCTCATAAACTGCCCATCTCTCCTTCCTGCCTTCCCTTCCTCCCATGGTTTTCTGCAGCTTTCATGTCACCAGTATTAATAGGATTAATCCTTTTTCCTCAAATCTACATCTCAGCTCTTGGTAATGCTGAGAATTCCCTTTTTTTTCAGGCTTTACATACCTTACCCAGACTTAATATGTTACTTGCCCCTATCAGAAGGGCTGGGATAGCAAGCCTCTCCTCCCTCCCCAGGGAAAGCTTTTTGAGACACTGTTCTTAGATTCTCTCTGGTGCAAAACCTATGACTGATCTGATTTAGTTTCTAACCTCCCAGTCCTTAAATTTTTCTATCAACTTTCTTGCTAAACCTTTTGGCTTCTCTTCAGTTTCTTCCATCACATGGCTGCATCTTCCTGCAGCACTAATGTCTGCAGGGTTTTTTGCCAGTCTATTAGAACTACTGATTATACTTAACTTTTTTTTTTCTTTTTCTCTCAACTGAATGTGACAAGCTGGAAAAAATATCTTAATAAAAATCAGCATAATCACAACATATTAATCTGAACAGCATTTTTTCCAAGTGAGTTGCCAGCAAAAGTGGAAAAGAGATGATCATAGTCACAAGCCATCAGCCTGTACTGGAAGCAGAAATAACTGTCCTCCAATCCCATTTTGCAAAGAAACCCACATTAAGTGCTTTCTCATGCACTGAAAAATATAATACCAGGACTGGAGTATATGCTTCCTTTCAGTTTCTAAAACTCTCTGACACACTCTGCAGGTCACAAGGCGTCATGTCATCGTGTTACACTCTAACTGCAACAGAGGAAAGCACATCAGGACCTAAGGAAGGGAAAGCAGACTGTAAAGACTCTGTGAGTGGGCAAGAGAAATTTATAATAATTTTAAAAAGTAAAATACAGGTAGAGCCGCTACAGTTCAAGAGCTTGTTCTTCAAAGACCAAACATCCTGCTTGCAAAGGAATTTAAAGAGTTTTAAAAGTTTACCCAAATAGGTTATTTCACTGCTAGGTTTGGATGCTGGCTTTCTTGTCCATGTTGTGTCTCCTTGCCTTGGAGAAGCACTAGGATGGCAAGTGGGCCAGAGGTGAGGAGAAAGGGATCAGTGCAGTATGGGCACAGAGGCAGCTGGAGGAGTACAAGAATGTTTGCCAGAGAAAAGAGGAGGGGGAAGGACATTCTCCAACTGTGAAGGATAGTGACCACATTGCAGTGGCTGCTGCCAAAATGCTGACACCAGCCACTGCAACCCACAACCCTTGCAATTCACTGCTCTGCATAAATTCCTTTAACCCCAGCAGAGCTTCCTAGTACTCCTCCACTTCTTTAGCTGGCTGTACAGCATCAGAATTGAACAGAGAGTCTCTCGTTTTGCCAAGTACGCCTCTGACATCTGCTATCCCATGATCACAGTGGCTGGAAAAGGAGGAAACTCAAAGATGTGCAGTACAAATCACATGATTTAAAGGTTTGCATAATTGCAGAGCGAGCAAAGCCGGTGAATCAAACTCCAGCAGAGACTGAAGCTTACACTGAACTGAAGAAAACAGCGGATTTAAGGAAGTGCAGAGGGGGAGGGGAAGTAAACCTCATGAAGCAGCCACAACACTCAAATTAATTTTAAACATTTCTGTGGAATAACTTCTGCATGCAATTTCCAAAGCTAGTTAGCACATCGTAGGTGCTGCTAGAGTAAATATGTACTCTCACATGTAGGTGTGAATTTTATGACTACAGGCTATACCTCTGAACCTGCCACTGCTGCTTCCTTGAGAGGAGCTCTCAACCGTGACACCTGGCTCCCTGCCTATAAATGTTCTCTTCATATAAATGATGTTTGTTCTACATCTCAACAGGACAGACTCCCCAGAAACAGGGAACAAAGAAGCAAAAATATTTTCAATTTCTTCAGCAGTAAAGGAAAAAAAACTTTCCAACATTTTACTTTGCACTTCCAGCTTACCCATCCCCTGGAAAGTAAGCTTTGCTACAAGCAGCAGAGCTGCTTAAAACATAGGAGCCAGGAGCCATTAAACTGAACAATCAGCCTGTACAGACATGAGTGGCACCCACTGATTCACCACCGCTGATTCTAATTTCAGAAGTACGAATTTCCAAATGACCAGTTGATAGATGCAATTTATAAACATCTATTTTGGCAGCATATTTTCTAGATATGAGAACTGCTTTTCACATCAAAAATGTCTTGATGATATCTGCTAAACAGTGTGGTTTCAGTCAAGATATCAGGTAGGAAAATCGGTATAAAAAAGGCGGGTACAAGGTACCCTTGCGCTTCAAGATTCCTTATTAGAGCTATTTTCCATAAATATACTTCATCCAGAAAGGAAACCTTGGCCATGATGTATCATTTACAATTCCAGAGGTAAGTTTATTGCAGAAGAATCTTAGATTAAAAAAAGAGAAAAGGTGATATAATGGAAAGTTTGAATCAAGCTTAAATATTCGAATAGTTACCGCTGCATTATACTCTAGAGACGGATGACTGGATAAAGAACTACAAAAAATGCAAAAGGGCTTCATAAGAAGCCAACCAAACACTGATGTTGAAATAAAAAAATGTGAATCTTGCTGAATTACTTGACAGGACAGAAAATTTATCACTACAGAAACAAGATAAATCTAAATAACAAAAATATATTAAAATACAATAAAGTTGTTTTGATTTAATTATTTTCCCCATACTGTCAGTTTTGTGAGGTATTTATAATAAAAATACTTTAAAAAAAAGTTATTTAATTTAAAACAGATCACAGTCAAATATTGTCATAATATCTCTTCTTTCCTTCAAGTCCATCATGTCTATACTTTGTGAATATATATGCAACAAAAATGTCATTTTTTTCTGAAGAAGAGAAAGGAACTTCTAGCAATTAAATGGTATAACAACTAAAACAAATACTTTCACAGAAGCTTTTCAGGTGTTTATCATATATTATGCAGCTAGCCTTATTAGACTAATTTGTTAAGCTGACAATCATTTAAGTTGGGATGAGCTAAACAATTTGGTCATTATATTCTTTAATGAAGACGCCTTTTTGTTTGGTTCTCTTGCAGACAAATCCTTACATAAACAAGCAAGCAGCTGTTAGCTAAAAGCTACCTTGTACTACACAACTGTTTACACCAAACAGCTAGGAAATATAATGTAAACAATATTTAAAGCATTTACTTTTCTACACAGAATTGCACACAAAGTCCTGATTAATTTTTACAAGAAAAACTCTTGGTTTCTATCCACAGAGCTTTTTAATCATTATCCTATGCAGCAATAAAGTTGCCAAGGCAGTACAACTCCTCTTTTGGAAGCACTTTCCCAACCTTTAGTCATGCTGTCCAATCTCAAAACTCACAGATGCTGAGGAAATTTCATGCTTACCTGACTAAGATGGGTTGACAAATGCTATAGTTCCACCCTTTACTATCCATAAAGAACTTTGCAAACTTTACTGTGTCTCCAAACACTCTAACCTCAAGGCATAGAAAAAAATCACAACTATAATGTTTCTTGAGTATATTTTCAAATTTTCAAATTTGGCAGGGAAAATAAGAATGAAATTATGGAGCAATGTCTTCTTTTGACTATTTAATAGTCAAGCACGAATGGGTGTGTAATTTAGCAGCACCATAGTTACATAAGCATACATTTGAACACACATCCAATTCAAAGTCCCCACCCTCTGGGAATCTGTGCCCTAGTTTCTGGGTAGCCTACAGCACATGCCAAATTTGAAATGGAAATATTTCCCTAATCAGCTAAATCTGGGTCAAAATGTCAACTTGGCTTAGGTCCAAGTCATTGCCACTCATGATCTCTGGAACGGCCATAATGAATATTTGTGCAGCATGAGGGACTCCAGACGCTGACCGTGGGGCACAGCCTCCTAACAACTGCCACAAAGGGAAAAGTAAACACTCACTTTGGTGCACTTCCTCAGGAAACTGAGCATCAGGAAACACACATGCACTTGTCTCCTCTGCACTTGTCTCCACTTGCCCTTGTGCCCTCCTGTTCCGTAAAAAGGCGCTTTGCAATCATGACTCCTGGTGGGGTGCAGTTTATCTGCAAGGAAGCACTTCTGCATTGGAACCATTGCAAAGTGCAGGCACTGATTTTTCAGCCAGTCAAATAAGCTACCTTAACTAAGATAGATAATGTTTCCAGGTAAAAAAACACTTGCAAGAAGGAGTCAGACACACAACACTTAACAGGAATTGCTCAACTGTACTGAAGAGGGATGGTGACTCCAGCTAAGCTCTAGAGGTGGGCAGGTGAGTCTCTCTCACTGGCACATCCAGAGTTCCAAACCATCTATAGTCAGTGAGTATCCATATTTTGCAGGCTAAGATAGCAAGGACATTATTAGCCATTTATGTTAACTTACACAGAATTAAAAAAATAAAAGAACATTACACAAGAAAGCAAGGCTTTCACTCTGCAAAATAGATGGCGATTTATTAATTACTGAGAAAACCTTTGTCTTCAGTGAGTTATACAGAGCAAGAGGACAAAACTAAAGCCAACTCTTAAAGATAGCCTACCATCTGACTTCAGTAAGTTTAACCAATTTACACCAGCAACATGCCTAGGTCTTTGTAATGACACTTCCATTCCTTTAAATCACTAATGCACAAACTTAAAACTAATTTTAGATAATTTTCCTAGTCTGTGAAAAAGCTACATGTATTTGATGTGTATGCACACAAGCACACACATGTATTTTAAAGACATGTTAGAAAAACTTAAGTTGCAATGAGTTCAAAATTGCCCTCCCTTACTTGCAAACAGTTCCCCTTCGGAGGTGATTGGCCCATTAGCCAACAAAATGTACATCTACTATAGAAAAATTGCATTACTTTATTGTCTTGGACTGCCCCTTTACATAGTCTGGAAGTAAGACACTTTAACCTATAGAAAGCTGTGCTCTTCACCTAAACCTCATGCTTTTGCATGTGATACATTTTGTGGGGGCAGTATCTTTTATACCTGAGGCAATGCCTAACCTGATGCTGAGAGCAGGCAAGCAGCTCTCCTTAGCTACAAAGGGTATTGCTACAGGGGTTAATCACCAGGGATTGTTTGAACAGAGGGACATCTGGCACACCTCCCCACAGAGACCAAACAAATCATTTCTAATCTTCCTTTACTGTATCAGGGTCTGGGTCTCATCCAGTGCTAATTTGCAATTTTACTGTACATTCCATCATTTTTACAATGCCATGTAGTTAAAAATACACAGCTTTACATTTATTCCAGCAGAGCTTTAAACTGACAAAAGAAAGTTTATTTTTCTAGAGAACACTCACCTAGCACTGTTATTGTTTTTAAGAATACATTTGTGCTATTTCTCAGAGCTACTGAATTGTGCAAAACCAAGAGTGTGAAGAATAAACAGAGCAAAATGTGGCAATATAGAATGTATGCTATTTGAGATAATAGAAAGGGTGAAATGAAAAATGATACTCTTAGAAGTACCAGTTCTATAAAAATTTCAAACCATCAATTTTACATAGCAAAATGAACAAAGCTGCTCTACAAGCAAGGCAATTACTTATTTCTCTTTGTACTAAATGGAGAAGAAATGGAATTAAACAGAAACATTGTTTTTTCACTGTGAACATAAAAACTTGAAGTTTCATATGTGAAAAGACTTCAAGCCTTTTTTCTCCCTTTAATTATTTTTTAATTGTTCTACTCTCACTTTTCATCTAACCCCCACCAAGGGGCCACTGTGGTGGAGATAAACAGGTGAAGCTTTGACTAGGATAAAATTCATTACATTTCATTTGAAAGATGAAGAGGTAGAAAGAAAATAAAATCCTCTGAGAAGTATATCACAAGGCATCTGTGTCAAGCAGGGTAGGAAATATCACTGTACCACCCAGCTGTGCCAGGCAGGGTATCATAAGGCAGTTTGAGAGTCTATCTCCTAGTTTCATCTGTTAGCACTTGTCCTGTTTTTCAGGGAATAACCTAATACAATATAATTTAGAGGTAATAAACTGTACAAGTCTTTGAACATATTATCACCTCAACAAAGAAATCCAGTAATTAGCTATACCCAGATATATTCAGGGACTCTTTCATCATAGAGCAATATTGCTGCTATGCACCTTGGGAGGTACACTGCATTTTAAAATGCAGCTGTTCTACAACTGGCCTAGGAGGTGGTGGAGAAGCAGGATGAGGGCCTTCATTACTGAACTGCTGAGCTGTGGCAATGCCATCAGTCAGTAAAGAAAACTCCCCAGCCTTTCTGAGATTTTCATCTTTTTACTCCCAAACCAAACAGGAATCAGCTCAGGCACTTGAAAAATGAAAGATTGTTTACGTGAAACCTCTAAACTCAGTTTGTCTGCTGGCACCAAGGCCCATTTTGCTAAAAGAAATGATGATGGTGATAAATATCATGATACTGAAAACTTTGTGTCTGGAAAAAAACATTATTTCCGTAGACTGCAATATTCAGTAACTATTAATTAATTTTCAAGAGAAAGTGTAACTGGCCTCTGTATCTCCACAGCAACAATATAAAAGTGAGCTGATCCACGGATAGCCCTATGTTCACCTTGAAGGGGCCTAAGCATTAAGAGTAACTTATGGAAATATTACTGAACACAATTCAAGCCATTATTTATTCATACTTTGAGCTGAGGAGGCTGAACAGAAGCTGTAATAATTCTAATGATTCTAAGATTCCAAAGTAGAAAAGATAAATGACATTTACAGAGCAACATCATGGCTCCTGTATATTTAATGATACACACTACAGAATCTGCTAACATTTGCCAAGAAAGTGATATATTAAACAGAAAATTGGTCAAATTAATAATAGTAAGGGTTTGTAATTTAACCTTTGAAACTTCACTATTACAGAAAGGCATTTATATAGGAATACATACACACACACATATATCTGAATGGGCCCATATATAATGCTAAGCCATACTAGTACTTGTCAGGGAAGCTAAAATACACAGTACCATTTCTGTGTAATTGTCTACAAGAAGAAACAATTTACAACAGAATATTTACATTTCTGTGGGTTTAAATATATAGCTTACTTAAATATTTTAAACAGAGGGACATTCGCAGGCAATTGTTCCTGTCTATGCAATTATTCTTACATTATTTCACATTATTTTTATGCATGTAAACGCTCTAGACTACAAACATATACATATGTAGGCATTTAAAAATATATAAACAAAGACAGTGTGTATTTATATTTAACAGCTAAAGTTAAGTGGGCTGGATTTCAGATACTGTAAACTACTCACTTCTCACAAAAGAAATTGCACTCTCAAATTCTGGCACATTTAAACAACTGACAGTTTATCTTCAAATTTCTAACCGTTATTAGTATGATTTCTAAAAATGTGTAAGCTAATTAAACATGATTATGACCTGAAAGTTTTTGAGCAGAACCATTTCAGATTCTATAACTAGTAATATATTGGTTAATAAGCTTCAGTAATGCGGGGTCACTTAATTCTGAATTGGAACAGTTGGTGGAAGAACAAGTCAGTCTGTGGCACAGAGATGTTTCATTCATCCTGTCTTACAAATGTAAAGATTAAGCCATTTCAGATACATCTCAAATTGTCTTATGTATCAGATACATCCATATTTAAATACTCTACACTATTGAAAGATATATTAACATTTATATTGACTACTGAAATACCTATATTTAGGAACAATGAATGTTAATTAACTGCATTTCTAGGACTGTACAACCTCCACTTGAAGAAAAGAAAGAAAAATCCATTTCCTGGAGTTTCCTAAGTACCTTCAAAGAATTTGAAATTATATGTCTGTATTCCCTTTAATATAACCAGCCCACCAGCCAAGTCACAGCAGGCTTGACTTTGACCCATTTAACAGCTGATATTTACAATTTCTACTGGAGATACAAGAGCCCTGGAAAAGACAGAGTTAAAAGGCTTTATAACTACAAGCACGATTTTATCTTTTAGCATAAATGCAGATTTTTTTCATCAGGAGAAGAGCCATACACGTAATATACAGCAGCTTGTTCTGGGCACCACGTGCTGGACATCATCAATTGGCATTTCAATTGTAATAAATGCTACATAGACAGGAAAAGACCAGTTCACAGCCTCTAAAAGTGGTTTGTGATGCTGCCATAAAAGTTGAGATATAAGCAGAAATGAACCACTGTAGTTTTTTTTTTTTTTTAATAGAGCCTATTTATGTTTAGACAACTTGGATTGTGCTACTGGAAACAGTGTTACAGACATCATAATCAAAGCAAACAGAGCAAAACTTGCTCTGAAACTGTAAATAGTTCTTTTATTTGCCATTTCCAAGGATTCACAGAAATTGAAGTTTGCTGAAAATAATTCACAATCCTGAATGGTAACTGAACAAATACCCTTACTGATTGGATCCTTCAAGATGGGTTCAATGTCCTCTAAAGGATTTTTGCAATCTTTGGCCTTTATTTCCACAAAAGCTGCAGCTCTCTGCTGCTGCCTTCCATTGCTGTCTCCAGGCCTGCACACAGCAGTCATTGCCATGGACTGAGCACACTGCAAGTGCCCATTAGGGAACCAGGTAACCAAACCAGAGCTGAAGGTGTAAGTACAGGGGATGCCCTCTGATCTCCTTCCATCTCAAAGGCCAACAGGCCCTCCTCTTCCAAAAAGCAGGAAGGATTGAAGCCTTACACTACCAACCTGAGAATTATGAAAACAAGGGAAGTTCACCCTGTTCTAAGCCTTTTTGAAACAAAACTAGCATAGGAGCTTAGTTAAAACCAGATTTTAGCTAAGACTTCAGAATTTTATCTAATGTTACCTAATGTTTTTAATTAGCACCATATTTACAGGAGTCATTTTAATAATGAAATTAAATAAAATAATCATTGATCAGATCCCCTCACATCTTAACAATATCAAAGAAAAGAACTTGAAAATGTAAATATTTCTTGATACTGCTTGCTAAAGAGCAAAACAATAATGGTACACAAACCCAGTATTTACAAAGCCACACTAAGACAAACTTTATATAATCAATGGGCCTTATGGTATCACACATATCATGTAAATATATTTACTAACAGCTGGAAAGATTAAGATTTTTAAAGAAATGATCAATCACTGCTTAATAGTTTTGGAAGTGAAATATGTTTTATTTCCATAAGAAAGTATGCTTCATATATGCCATTTTTAATATAAAATTTTTAAAAATTTGCTAAAAATGTATGTCATATATAAGAAAAGAAATACTTACAATGTCTTTTTTCAAACTTTAACTTCAACACATGCTATAAAATTTTATAGTGTGATTATTTCCAGTGTTCAAATTCTTTACTTTGTGCATTTCCCATCTTTCTTTACAGGTGGATGATAATGTCACTTCTGTGACCTCCATTCTTCAGTCATCTTTCTGATGCTTATATCTGTCAGTGTTAGAGTATTCCAAGTAAGGCCATAATAATGATTTACAGGTTTAACAGAATTTTCTGTATGTCCATTACCCTGAACTCTTCTGGAAGAGGGTAGGAGGGATTTACACACTATTTCAGATCTTCCCCCTCAGTGTCTCAATTCCAAGTCCCTGTACAGGTGGCAGAAAGAGTTAAACTCCAAGTTTATGTGATGGGGACAGAAGGCAAAGGGATCTTAATGACATTCAGAATTATCACAGGAAAGGCAGGCAAACAAATTATTTCTCCTAACACTCTGAATGACAAGCGTAAACTTAATGGCGGCACAAAATTTTAAATTTGGTAAAGAAAATGAAACAATTAGCTCATGAAAAATTACTTGCTGCCTGGCCTTCAAAAATGACTGTAAATCATCAGAAGGTGTTTTCACTACAAATAGGCTAATTATGCCAAGATATGATAATGGCAGGAGTCGTATGCAGTAGTGGGTTGTGAGAGAAGGGTAAAATGCATTTATTAACAAACTACTGAAGCTGCTTCTGTGGCAGAAAGACATTTGCCAAATCTACTAATGCTACACTTTCCTCATTTCTAGATTGTGAAAAATGCCTTCTGAAACCACAGAGAAGGTACCCCACACAGACAGCAGATAAATCAATGACATCTCCCATTTCTGGGAGATTCCCAGTGCTGGCATAACATGCAAATGAGCAGCAAAGAATAACCACTAAAAAGGTATCAAACCAGTCTGAAAAATCCTGAAGAAGTTGAATGCTTACTCCAGGACCATACTTTGAAAGAGTAAAATACCTGGAGAGAGCAAACATTTTTATATCCCTCTTAAGAAAACACTTTAAGGTCCATTCTCTTAGAGAAACTCAGCATTCTGGATTCTCAGAAAAACTATGTCACCAAAACAACAATAAACAGGCTAACAAAAGCTATTTTTTTCCAGAAAGCTTATTCTGGCTGAAGCTTATTCTGATGTGAGGTGTTTTCTGATATAAGTAACACCACCTGCAGCCATGAATTGTGCTTTTTATTCTAAACTAAGAAGATTGATTATGCATTTCTTCCTTCAAGCTTGATACACCTGTAAAAATTTTATGCCTCTCCTTCCAAAACTGTAGTTCTGTCTTAGGCTGAACTGCATCTATTCTAACAGAAAATGTGCTTTCCAGGCTGAGTGTGTTTAACTATTACTTAAAACGTTGGCTTTTTCTTTTACTTTCAGCGGCACATCTGTGTGGACTGAAATGGGATTCAGATTGCTTAATCAATAGCAGGTTATGAAGCACATCATTAGGAATGGAGTTTACTTGAAGGGAAGAGCCCATCAAAAGCTGCATGTGCAGTAGCATGACCGACAGCTCACCCTCTTGTTGCCCAAACAATAGATTACTTCAAGGAAGAGGCACAAGAGAGCAGCCACAGTACCTGGATCTACCATCAAAATGCTGGATTACTAAGGACTTGCATTTCGTGAATGCTGGATTTTTTATTATTATTAGGAAAAAAAACAAGAGAAGAAAAATGTGCCGAGAAAAAGAAAGTTGTATTTCACAAGTTACAGTGCAAGAGACAACAGCAAAGACCTTAATTTCTGGAACAGAACTCAAATCTTAAAAGGAGAGTTATTAATGTATACAGCCTGCATATTTTACCATTTATGGTACATTTTGTTAGCACATTTATGAACAGGAAGAAATGGCTACTAAAGCTAGAAAACGCTTTCATTTTTGAGTCAAAATTCTGAGGGTGTTGAGCAATATCTGAGACCAGCCTACAAAAATACTTCCACATCAATAAATACCACATTTTATAGGACAAATCTTGAACTAGCTCTTCACAACACAGCAGCATTAGCAACAGTGTAATGGCAGCCACACAAAGTAAATCAACTCTCCCACGGCTTTCAGTAGCGAGATTTTACAACTTGTGGCACTGCAAGCCTTGTGGAGCAGCAACGCGCGTGTGTTTGTTTGCACAGAACTGAAAAATTCTGGGTGTCACCGTGATAATGCCAGCAGCAAAGACTTTTGGATTCCATCCAAGTGACAGGTTGAACTATCTTCTGGGAGAGAGGAAATCCAAGCTTTAAAAGCTTAACATTTGTTTGGATAGTGACAACGTTAATAGGATGTGAACTTTCCTGCTGGAAATAGTTTGCAACTGCTTCAAGAATAAATATCTCAGCTTCGTCTCAGAATTCATCTGTCATTGCTGGATAACACTAAGAGAAACATACACTTGCACTATATTATCTTTTAATTACACTCATTTTAGGTTTTCTTTTTCACTGTCAGAAGGCAGCATATCCATGAGGCTTTTGGTCTCTCCTAGAGCAGGGCAATTTGCTGTACATTTGACAGCTGCATGGGATGCTACTGCTCCACCTTTTCTCCCCTTCCTGTCCCTTTCATAGGTAAACAAAGAACAAGGTGTGGAAATAAAGTAATTTTAGACATAGTATATAGACAGCTTGTGGAACACAGGACTAAACAATTTAATGTGGAAGAAGGCTGGAGAATCTGCATCCTGGCAGGGGTTCCATTAATGTACCAATTTGCTTCTCTCCTGTCCCAAGCCTGTTTATACCTGGTGAATTTCCAGCTGATTTCATATTTTTAAAGCAATTCCCTATTTTGAATTTTTGCAAATATCTTTCTGTTTAGGGTATGTGTCTTACTTATTTACAAAGTCTGCTGTCCAGCTATTTTACTAATATATAAAAATTCTAAACTGCAATGGGACTGCCTAAACTCATTTCTTCAGGACAAACTACATTAGCACGAGGCAGTTTTACAGGTAAAAGAAAATATAAGTGTTAATGACATGCAGCATACTGCTTTGATCTCTAAAAAGGCATTTCAGCACTATGACTCCTATAACATAAAGCAGGTTTACTGGAAGTACTACCAATATTTGCAAGGATCAGTTAGTAAATTACCTACATTGTTTAAAGTGACAACTTCTCTGAATATACATTTGCCTCCTTAACAAGGATAGCCATTAAAGTAATCAAAATATATATTTTGGGATGGGGAAAACCATAAGGTTTATATATGAAACAGACTTAAAATTCTGCATAAAAATTCCTAAAAAGAACTGAAAAATTCCTGAATGATAATTCTACTACCATTCCTAAATTTTAGCTCTCAGAGGCAGTCACTTGGATTTAAAGTTGTCTCTAATATAAACTGATAATTTAAATTGCCTCAGCACTGGCTTATTCTCTTAAGTAATTACAGCAAACTGAAGTACCCTTCAGTGTTTCTCAAATAAGAAAACAGTTTGTAGACTTGGCAATTCTGTTCATCTTTATACAAAAGTAAATGAGACTTGAATTAGAAGTAATTCCTGAATATGTGATTAATTTTATGTACATTTTACATATAAATGTCTTCTATCATCCTTCCTCAAAGAACACAGGTCTAAAATACATTTGAAGGGTGTTAGGAGGTAAGACTGCTGCCTGCCTGCATTTTGAAACCAACAGAAGCAAATTTATGAGCACTGCAGAATATGCAGAATACTTATTACCTTTTTGGTTTACATGTACACACTTGAAGAGCAATCTTTTAGTTTGAAAAACAGTGAACGATTCTACAACCACGACATAAAGAGAATAAAGAGGGCTTCAAAAGGCTCTTTTTCAGTATGGCTTTATGTATTTATTACATATAACTCAGAAAATAAATCCTGTCTTAGCAGAGCATAATGTTTACATTGAAGTGTTTTACTTCATCTAAATAATTTATTAGCATGTTGCTCTTCCTTTACTCTTGCCCCATGAAATACTCAGGATTTGTTCAAGAATGGCATTGGATTTTCAAGTCATCTAACTTTTGGTATTTCACAATATTTTCCTTTTAAAATAAGCAGTAGAAAAGCAAGCTGACTGTCCTCAGGAGAAAGGTGGGATGGAAAGAAAGGATGTAACTGAGGTTACAAGCAAAGCTGGCTGTGATCCAAGAATTCTACCAGCTGAACCACTGAATTAATTGTTGGCTTGAATTCTCATTATATACTGCTGCAAAATTATACTGTCCAATTAAGCTGGCAATCTAATATTCTAACTACACCTTAGATTTTGTGTATAGTACCCAGCAGTGAATTCCAAGAACTAATTAGATAGTCAATTTGAATCCTTGTTCATTGTTTTAATAACTTTTAATGCAAGTCTTTGTTATTTGCTGCTGTCTTAACTCAAAATCCCTTTTAATTCCTCCCTTCCCACCACTGTGAAGAAACATGAGAGGAAGATGTCATATGAGTGATATAATAACAGTATGACATACGGATGATTCACTTATTCTTGGTCAAAAATTCAAAATTAGGTTTCCAACTAGTAGCTGCAAGCTTTCAGATTTATTTGGAAAGATGCTCAAATCAGAGATGTGCTCGAGTATGTGATGCAGGCCTGGCAGTTCTTAGCTGCAGAATGAGCAGTCTAACACACTTTTGGGAACCACCACTGGAACTCTGGCAGGTTGCATTCGCTTTTGTAACATCCCATCAGGACAACTTTCCAACCCCTCCAGGAGCTGCCTGTTAAGTAATTTTTTAGTTCAGCACTTGGGTAGAAGTTAGACTCAATGCATTAGCCTGCTAGGGCCAACACAGTTACAAATGTGTTTCCAAATGCTTGCTGACAACATGGCAAATGCCTCAAGTCTGTTAGCCAGCTTTATCACGGAACGCGGAGGTTCTTAACGGCACTGGGAATATAAGGTAAATGAAAACTGTCAATTCAAAACGACTTTTCCTTATATAAATTAGACTCTGTATGAACAAATGGACTGGTACTTGTTTTCTTCCACACTTGGTCAACAACTATACTTCTCAGTTCTGAGCTCGGGTGTCAAGGGTGAAAGGATTAGCAGTGGGAAAGAAAGAAAAAAGGGAGGGTAGGAACAAAGGAAAGAATACTTGAGGTGCTTTCTCCTCTTGCCTTGCTGTGACAGACCAGTACTCTAAATAAATACACTGCAAGTAACTCTGTGCCTGCTAAGGTACCTACTGTGCAATGCTCCTCATAAAGGATAACCTGTGCCAGAATAAAACCTTAGTCCACTATAAAATTTAACTTAAAAATCTAAGGACAATGGTTCTAGAAAATGCAGAGCAAAAAAGAAAAAACATATACTGTAGATATAATAAGATTCCTGGACAAGTTGCAATTTTTTTTTTTTTTTTTTTGCCATCAATGGTTTTACAGTCATTCTATGAAGATAGTAAACTTTCATAGTCCTACTAATAATTAAACACCACACTTACAGGAAATAACATAACATAACTTGCTTCCTGCTTGGATTAAAGTACCATGAGAATATACTCCACTCCCTAACATAAGCATAAAAGTGCAGCATTAGACCATTGACCAAATCACTATTCTGCTCAATCTATACTGAGCAAACATCATGAAATCTGAAAAAAATTTAAATGGGAATTAATACTGAAGAGCACATGTAAAGGTAAAAGGATCTGGTTTGCAGTGATTTCCACACAGTTAACTAGATTCCAGTCATTCTGTTTCCCAGGTATGAAAAGCACAGTGCCCAAAATTACACATAACATCTACTCCTTGTTAAATAGTCTCTGTGCTTTTGTACACACAGTTCTCTTAGAGGTCCACATATTTCACTTAAAAAGGCAGCTTTTCCTGGGAGCTTTAATCAGGAACTCTATTGTCTACTGATGGTTATTTGTTGGGGTTTTTCTGAGGGAGGAAAGAAAGCAAGTGGTTTCATTGCCAAGCTAACAATATAAACCCCTCAGCAGCCAGTGCTTTAATTGCAGCTCATTCCCACTCAACCTAGTTTGAAATGAACAGCACAGGTACCTCAGCAGCGCTCTAAATCCCACACAGGCTACCCAAGCCCATTCAAGTGCCTGTATACTTAGACAATGCTGTGTAGATAAGCCTAAAATGTGAAATGATACTGAAACGATACCTTGCAGTCCCCAGGCAATGCCTAATAATTGACAATGCAGATTTACCACAGCAGCTCTTGTACAGTTATTAGGAATAAAAATCCAAAGATGCACAGATAAGAAAAAGCAGCTCCCTGCCTCACTTCATTCACATGCTCTGATATCACTACAGGGAGATCACAGGTGGGACTTTCCCTGGAGCCACCTGCAGCTCTGTCTTCAGCCCTGCTGCTGGAAGGGAGTCACGGTTTGATGACCCTGCTCACCTCTGCTTCTCCTTCTGCACTCAAGCCTCTCCCTGAGGCAGCCCGACACAGCCCCAGCCATGAGGTCGAGCCCAAGGCTGTGTTTGGTTAAATGCTGCACTCCCTGGGGCACCCCTCGGGGCTGCTGAACGCTCTGCACTTGGAAAATGTGGCAGGGCATGCAGCTCTGTGTGTCAGTGTGTCTGTGTGTCTGTGTGTCCTCGTGCACAACCAATGTGCAGGAGCGTCTGTGGCATCAGCTGGGCATGCATCTTGAGACAGTTACACTATCACGTGTGGAATCTGTGCTTTCCAAGGAATCCCTGCTATGAATTATTATCTTTCTTTTAATCCATGGCCTAGGTGAAACAGGAAACATATCCCAGACTACACAGTCCCTCTACTCCTATGAATGTAAGCACGTGTGAGACAGACACAGGCCTGATGTTCGGGGCAAAAGATGCAGAGATAGAATAGTGAAATGCTAATTTTTTCTTTTTTTCAGTCAGAGCTTGGTCCCTTGTACAAAAATGAATCCACTTGCCATTAAGTCCTTTATTTCGTCAATACTTTGAGAATTTTCTCTTTGACATGCTACTGAATTTATCTACCATGTGAATTTTATGAATTTATTTTAAATTTACATTCCTCCATTGATAGTCTAAAAGCAGGAGATTATTATTCTATGTGTATCATGTTTTTTTTTATTTCCCATAGAATAGAAGGTAAGTATTGAAGTTTATTTAGAATAAACAAACAAGGTAAAATTATGCTTTCTTAATTTCGCCTAAAAAGAGGTATTATACTAAACTATTCCTGATTTTTTAATAATTTAGCTGAAATCTATCTTACATAAAGACATAACTGTAAAGTTTCACCACAGTTAGGATTTTTCTGCAGTTTTGCTTTTGAAAATGTACGAATGTATGTGTGTATATAACATTTAACACAAATTGATAATACTTATGTAAAATAAGTGTTGAGTGGATCATATTAGGAAAATGCCTGTGGAAAATGTAATTAATAACAGATCAGTTCTTCTTCCATACATTTGTTTCATTATTTCTGAATATTTTACCAAGGTATGATCTCCTGTCTCACCCTTTTATCAGGCAATTTTGATTCCTCTGTGGGTGCCAAACTTATTTATTTCAAGGTATTTACTCATTTCCTTCTGAAAAAATGCATTGAATGGTGACAGAAACAATTATTGGGGAAAGCATATTTCTCATTTACAAGAGAAGTGGGATTAAAGTATATTGACTTGTTTTCTAGCACCAGGACAATTTTGAAGGTTTGTTTCTACTGCTTCACACAATCTTAGACAGAAGCCAGCTATTGCATTTCATGCTGTCCAAAAACCCCAACAATCCACAATCAATAAAAATGTTATAACCACAGTTTTCCATTTAAATTAAGAACTAAAAGGACCTTATGATGCAGGTGTGAATACCTTGCACTCCACAGCCAAAAATGCAAGCCTAGCTGCTTTCCCTTGGAAATTGCTTTCAACAGTACCTAGGCCTGGACCTTGCACATGCTGAAAAACTCCTGTCAGGTGTGAACTTGCTCAGTTCTAGTGAAGGACAACGACTCCTGCAAGGGCTCAGGCTTGGGGTTGAAGTCTCACCAGGATACAGTGACAAATCTGCCACACTGCAAAACTCACCAGGTCTCCCAAAGGGGTAGGATTACCTGACAGCATAAAGTCATTTCTCTGAACTAATTAGTGTACTTGGAAGCCAACTGGGTTCTGGGGTAAGAGAATAAAAAAAGGGGTGAGGGTGTAAATTCTTACAGACCATGCTGAAAACACTTGTTATTTTCCTGACTCTCTTGAGATAGAATCTCTCATCAAAGATACCACCCCGAGCAGCTACAACACATGAGATGTATCGCAGAGAATACCAAGAGTGTTCTAAGAAATAACAGGAAAATATCTTTAAGAGAAATATTTGCAAGCATAGCTCATTCTGGCTAGTACAGTTTGTATTTCTCCAGGAACAGAGACAGAAATTATGGCACAGATGAGGGATGAATTTAGGGGATGGGAAGACACTGAAATGTGAAACAATCTCCAAAAACCGGAGAAAATCATGGTGTCTTGGATGCTGATCTGCAAGCATGGCTATCTGTTGCAAACTTGTTGATTTAGAAGTAAGGCTAAAATTAGCCTTATAATTTTTGGGCTGTGCTGTTCACTGGGCTGAATGGATTGCTTTCCAGGGCATTGGAAGGAGGCATCGATCACAACTGGGACATACCTGGAAAGCTCAAGCAAATCCCACATCAGAAATCATCTACAAAACACCTGAGCAGTTGGCCTCTATCACAAAAAAGCTGCAGAAACACAATCCTGACACACATGTGAAACAGACACACAGGGCTCTAAGGCAAACATTCATTTCAGGACTCCCAGCACATTGCACATAGAGACTGAAGAGAATTAGTTCCTTAATCCTTAATCATATCAGTTACATCTTCAACAACCCCCAGTAAAGCTTTCTTAACACTTCAGGCAGAATAAGAAAAGAGGAAAAGTTTTTTACCACACAGGACTGTAATAAAAAAAAACCCAAACCCAAACCAACTAAAAAAGAAAAACTGGTTTCAGAATACCAACATGTATCAGCAAAATGTTGAAGATCTAAGCCACCATTCATCATGTTTGAAGAGTCATGACAAATTTTGTGGCCTTCTACAGTAGGGTCACAGTGGTGATGGGTAGGAGAAGAGCAACTGAAATCATCTGCTTGGAATTGTGTAAAGCTTTTGATACTGTCCCACATGACATCTTTGTCTGTAAACTGGAGAGACATGAATTTGATGGATGGACCACTTGGTGGGTAAGGAATTGCCTGGATGATTGCACTCCAAGAGTGGCTGTCAGTGGCTCAGTGTCCAGGTGGGGCTCAGTGAGAGCGGCGGCCTCAGGGGTGGGTGTTGGGACCAGCCCTGTTTAACATCGCTGCTGGTGACACGGACAGTGGGATCCAGAGCAACATTCAGCCACTGGTTACCTCACTTACACTGTGCCAAATGAAAAAAACCTTT
This sequence comes from Notiomystis cincta, assembly GCA_013398075.1. Lineage (NCBI taxonomy): Eukaryota > Metazoa > Chordata > Aves > Passeriformes > Notiomystidae > Notiomystis > Notiomystis cincta. The sequence goes on along the minus strand of VZRX01006595.1, from coordinate 417,706 downwards.
TGCAAACATCTGGCTCTAAAATGTAATGCTATGGGAGGCTTCTTCCAGAAAACACATGCAGAGAGTAAACAAATTAATGAAACCAGTAGAAAGCCAGAGAGACCCTGCCTACAGTGTGAGTTGTGCTTCCTTTAAAAGGAACAATTATGCAGTCACAATACTTGTTTCCTGTATATCACCTCTCATCTGACAATATTTTCAACACATGCATTATTCAAGCTTCACAAGACTCTGAGGTTCCAGAATGTTTAAATTTGAGTTTGTCACTGTAAGATGATTTGACCATTCCACGACGAGTTTCTCAAGAGAATCTCATTGCAAATTTCTTTCCAACCTTGATTTTTTTAATTGCTTAAGATAAGTGTAAATGCATGAAGATTGCCCTCTCATAGGTATTTTCAAGATGTGTTCATAGAAGTCAAAAGGAAGCATCACATATTTATATATAGATACATATTCAGCTAGAGGCAACTCCAAAATTTCAGCATTGTACAGAAGAATGTGAAACCAACAAACCTATTTCATTATCCTTGTAGATGGAGACAAAGGAAAGAAACTAAGCATATAAATGAGGAGAGAAATAGTAGTTAATAACATAATTAAAACTATTATCCATGTCTAAAATCAATTTGGTGACTTTTTGGTTGGTGACAGATATAAAAATATTTTGACTTCAAATGAAGCAAAGTATTTTTTTGGATTAACCTCTGAAAATATTTTATAATCTAATGACAGAATACGAAGAGCTATCACCTCATTTGCCTGTTTCTTTTGGATGTTGGAAAAAATATCCAAATATGAGTTAGGAATTTTCCATTATGGAAAAAAATGGATTTTTTTAATGACTCAAACCCACTGTCTTCCCTGAAGAGAGTCACTGTATCAGATGATTACATTCCGTTAACTCAGCAAAAGAGAAAAATAGCTAGATTTTAAATTTCTATGCTACTTATTTTACCTCATATTCTTAACATGAGGTATACAAACCATTGAATTGAACTATATAATAGTCTATTTTTGAATAAAATAACCCCACAATCCCCACTAAACCCCACAATCCATAAAAATTAATTATTTTATGCAATATAGAGTGTAACAAATACTAAAAACTAATCATTTTATACTGAGCTGGAATATTCTGGACTGACATGAGTCTCTAGGTAAACAGATAAAGTAAACATGTGCTGATGTGAACACTTAATTATTCCTCTATACTCACCTACAAAGACTAAAACACGAGTGTCAAGTCAAATGTATTTGATTTATTTCAGAGTTAGTAATTTCAGTCTTTGCCAGTTCCTAGGCAAACTGATGTACTAGATTGAGAAAGCATGTAAGCACGTATGTTGATTTTTTCCACATTAAATTATAGAATGTACATGAAGGATATATTACTAAAAAGATGCCAATTTGAGTGCTAGCTTTAGAAGTCAAAGTATTGACTGTTTTACAAGGCCTCAAAGACAAAGAAATTAATTAAATTATCTTCTGAGGCTTTCATCTGGTGGTTTCCACAGTCAGCTAGAGGTATTCGCTACTGTGTGACAACTATTGTGTGCAGAATTAAGTTCATATCAATTAGATGGCAACAATGTTCTTAAAAATGACAACAGCCACAGCACAGAGAAAAGGGATCATTTTTTGTGAGAAATTCTACTCCTTTCAGAGAAATTATTGGTTTCTCTAACAATAAATAGGCATTTGCTTTGGTAGCAGCAGCTATCAGAGTGATTTTGACAGCATAACATAGAAATGAGCAGAATGAGATAAACTGCTGTTCATGTCTGCCTCATGCTTTCAGCAAGAGTTTTAACCAGGTACAAGGGTTAAGAACCCAATCTCTACCCACAAATGTGGAATATTCTCTCTTATACTGGTGCTGCAGAGTCAAATAGTTGGCCATTTCCAACCAGTGAGGCTTGGAAATGGCCATGTTTGTTTGGTTATGGAGGAAGAAAGCCAGAGTAACACTGCAGGAATTCAGGAATAATTCTAATGATATCACAATGCCATGTTCAACATAAAGACTATGCCTGTTTTCATCAGAGACCGACTGGGACCTGGTGCTGCAAAGAACAAGAGATTCCAAGAAGAAATTTAAGATATTAGCATCATAATATCATAAATGGGAGGGAACAATTTGTTACCCATGGAAAGACAAAATAAAAACTTGCTAAAAAAACAGTGGAAGAGATAAAAAAGAAAGCATGGTAGCAAGACTCCAGAGTTTGTGAAGGGGTTTTTAAGATATTTAGAGCTCTTCAAGGAGAAGGGGCAGTTTACCCTATGAAACAGGCAGAAAGGCAGTGCCAGTCAGCAGTCACTTGTGAGTCTGTAGGATACAACAGTATTAACTGTGGCAAAGCAACTCCTCCTCTTTAACCTGAATTTCTTGCTGGTCTGAAGAGTACAATCAAAAAAATCAGTACTGATAATGATACAGGAAGGAAAGAAAGGATACTGGTTTAGAGCTTAGGTTGAATGACTTGACATTTCTAGGAGGCACACTCGAATAAACCAGCACACCCAGATGACATGAAGACACAGAGAAACTTCTTCCTCCAAACCACAAGTATAATTTTAATTTTTTTTTTCTTAAAAAGCTGAAGAACACATTGCTTAAGACTAATTCAGCACAGTTCTTAAAATGACATTACCTGCATGTATATGGAGACATACATAGATGTATATAATTTTCTAGACAAAGACAATATATTAGAATGAAAAATCGAGACAGTAAAGAGGCTAGAATTGTATGGTTCAGTTTTGGTAGTCAGGTTTGCTTTTTCTGTATATAACAAACGCTAAGAAAACATTTGTAAAACCAAACATTTGTACAAAAAAAACTCCAAACCAAACAAAAAGCAGCAGGCATTTAACAATACAGCCATTAATTCATTGCTAAGGGAAAGGTCTTAGCCAAGAGGGAGAAAAACTGGCTGAAGAACCTGACAAGAGACATGAGACTGTAAATCATCCATTTAAAAACAGCTCTGAGTGATTAGCTAGATTTTCCTTTTTGCCATGCAATGCCTTCTCCTATAATGTTAGTGACACAATCATTGCTGGAAAACTGTCTGGGAAAGTCAGCTAATGACTAATTAAAGGGATTGCTTGTCAAAGACGGCATGATGATAGCCTGACCTACCTCCCCCATTTTTATACTTCCCCCAAACACGTTGCTGTTTTCCTGATTTGTGTAATAACCATTATATCATTTAAGTATAATTATATATGTGAGAGAAAGCAATCTTTCCAAAGCATGCAAAAAGAAAGCATGAATATTAAAACAAAAGCAGATGATTGCAAACGACTTGAAAGAGCAAGTGATTAAGCTTAAATGCTTGTAATTTAAAAAGCACAGGCAAAGCACATTCACCTACACACTCGCAGAGCTCTCTCAAGCAAACACAATCCAGCACAGCTCACTAGGTATTTTTAGTGTTATTTATTCTACACAGAGCACTACATAAGAAAGAAAAAAAAAACAACCCTTGTTTTCTCCAGTGGCCAAATTTTGATGGCATATGTTCACAAATGCTACATGAATACTACAAAGACCAACAAAAACCAACTTTGAACTGAGTATATGATACTCATTCCTTTCAATTTAGGCTGCTACTTGAATATAATTAAGCACTGAATTCTGTATGCTGTTCTTATGCAGTAAAATATATTTAAAGCCACACATACCCCTGAGAGTAAGAACAACAGCCTTCACCTTCTTTCTAGTACAGAATATAATTTCACACATCACTGTGCATATTCAGTGTTGAATATTGTTTTCTGTCAGCATTTTTCTTTTTATTTATGCTTCTTTTTTTCTTTCTTGCGATTTCTCCGAGTGTATTACAGGAATCTGGTTTGCACACAGTAAAGCAACACATAAACACACATAAACTGCCTGCTACCTTGCTCTGCCCTGATTACAGACTGCAGCCAGACCACTTGGTCCCAGCAGAATACTGTGGCAAAAGTGCTAGGAGTCCCAGTAATCAGTCACGTTCTGACAAGAGCAAAAGATGCGTTTGTTTGAAATTATTATTATTTTCTTTTACTTAAGGGAACACAAACTCCCAAACACAAACTGCAACAAAATTCTCTGCATATAGGAGTTAGTTGATTACCTCTGTGCAGACACTGAATATCATATTCACAGCACACTTTGGGAAAGAAACTCAGAGCTGGCTACAAAAAGGGAACAGGAGAATTTCAGCGGCAGACTGGGGCATGGATCTGAAAATGACATTTACTACTTCACCACCACAGCTTGTCAACTCTCTTTGAAATAAGAAATGATAATTCAGACTATATCCTGATTACAGTGAGCATTCAATATACAGAGAATTCAGCCTAAATAAGTGCATGTGTTTGATTGGCCATTTAGGACTCTAAGAAAGCTTTTTCTCAGCTTCTTCCTCTGAATAAGCTCTGTGAGCTCAGAGAGCCTCATCTGTAAGTGCAAAGATTTTGAATCAGAGTAAGTTTCACCTTAATGATTAAAATGCAGGTTTAGACACATATGAAAGTCAACAGGTTTGATTCAAAGTGCTTTGATTCAGCTTTTACAATCTCATCACTAGATGAATAATGAGTTGTTTTCTTTACTACTGATGTAACTCTAGGTGTCTCTGCAGAGGAACTGAAGCGCCCTAATTAGCAGATAAAGAAGCCAATCTACCACGACAGAAAGTACTCCTCAGAACTACAAATTACATACACATTTGAAATTAGCATGAAGAGTTGTGCATTTTTTATTTTGAACACTCACTTCATGGCTGGTAACTGCAAGTGAAGGTGTAGTTTGCTATAGATCTTCTTGACATGCATTGGAGAGGTTCTTGACCTTGCTTGACCAAGATGATCTTACTGATCTACCAGAGAAAGATTCACCTTGGTTTTTTTGGGAGATGATGTTCAAGGCTCTTGTTGCATATATGAAATAAAAAGTTGTGTCTCTACTCAGCCTTCACTGCCTGGCTTTTATTTGGTAACCTCTCTCTCTCTCTCTCATGCTTGATATTTTCCTTTTACTGAGTGCTTGAGAGTACTGTTGACATACAAAGGCATCAAAGGGTCAAAGGAAGTGGTTAAATTGCTGAAAACATGGTCACTGATATCAGCATGCCCACAGAGATGTCCCAATGTCATGTACCAAACCCAAACAGCCATCAGGCTTAAAGAATTGATTTTTCTTTTATTAAATAATCCCTGCTTTTTCTATCTTTCTTAGACATCTGTCAGACTGAGAATATCCATGCACAGTAACAGCATTATGGAAGTGTGAAATATTGAAGTATCCTTCCATACTGACATCAATTATGGTCTGATTTGGGGTCATTGTGAGCATTCCTACCTTCTTCCACTGAGCTCACTGGAGTTTTATAATGCTGAGTGTGAGTCAAAACATAGGGATAGATTGAGATAGCAGCAGGCTTCCCAGGAATGCCTGTGGTCTCAAACCATTCTCCACCTGACACTGAAACAGAGGAAGAATGACACCTCTGGGACCATGATGTTCCTTTACAAGAGTCTGAGAAAGAGCAGAGCTCAGCTTCAATCACAAACAAAATACCAATCAGTGAAAAAGACTTAGTCAAAGCCACTTATCTTGCATAGGAATATCCTAAAGACCTCAATAGTATTAGGAAAAAAAGAGAAAAGTATTTTTTAACATTTTCCTACTGGAATTACTGCAACTATACAGTTATTTGTAGTCAATACAGGCTTTTCATATTTATTTTCTAATCTTTTTGGTAATGCACAGGATAAAACAGATTATAGGCTGAGCTGATAGTTCAATTCTTTGTATTATTCTGGTTGCTGAATTCTCCCCTAGAGAGAAGTTTTTTAAAGTGCTTATCATTTGCTAATTTCTTTTAAAGAATCTGGGCTGGTAATTCCTGTAACTCAAATGCAACTCTTTAAAAAATGGACTCTTGAAAATTTGAAGCTGAAGTAAGTTGGCTACGTTTGAGAATGGTGTAAAAGCAGAACATTCTAAGGTAGAGTTCCCAAACTGACACCATTTACTTCATAATTTTAGTTCCAGAGATATGAGATTAAAGAATCTTTCCATCTGTTTCTTGGATACATCCTTTGTCTTTCTTATGGAAGAGAATCTAAACTTGGGAAAATAACAAGCCACTGAAAAGCCTTCTTCACAGAGCTTCATGGAATATATGTTGGCATTTGGCATCTACATTTTCTTACTTTTTTTTTCTATGTGCAAAACAAACCCTACTTCCTCATGTCCCAAATGTGCCTACAATGCTGCAGGCAGCTGAGCAGGACTTCACTGGCACTCACTCCTCCCACCACATGTCCAAGTTTATGTTTGCAGTTCCTAATGGGCTTTCAATCCCTTCCCTAACCCCCAATTATCCACTTACTTGGCAGATGCTCAAGCTGTGTGGAAAATGAAAAAGTAATTGTTTTAAAGGCAAGAAATTGAGGGGAAAGTCAGAAGAAAGGCCACAGGATCCAGAGTGAAAGGAGAAAAAAAAGAGAGAAGGCAAGAATAAAAGCAGAGGAACATGCTTGTAGACACAGTGAAGGAGGACATTAAGAAATCAGATGCAGGCTAAAGCTGCAGAGTTTTACAGAACATGAAAAGGAAAGCCTACAACTGCTTTTACAGACTCCTTGTTCTGGGACAAATCCAGCTTTCCTTAGTCTCAACAACCATCTGTGGCATTTTTTTAACCCAAGCAAATCTCTGTCTTGTTCCTTGGTGAAAAAAAAAAGTTTCATCAGAATTCAGTGAAGTTACAAACACTGTCAAGAGAGATCAGAACCTGATAACCAGACACTTTCCCCTAGAGTGCCTCTTTGATTCAGTGCCCAAGGTAAGTACTCCCAGTGACTGATCCTGCTAGCTGTACACACCCTTGGTGAGTAAAAACTGGATGATCTTAAATAACTGAGACCAATGAAGTTACTGAACAGTATCTATGGAATCAAATCCTTTCTTCCACCATCAAATTTATAAATGCAGCAAAGCCAGTAACTCCTGAGTTTTCATAGCTATCCACAAGCCTGTTTATTCTATATTTAGAATATAGAATTTAGAATATAGGTTATGTGAGGCATTTAGAGTTTGATTTGATAAAGTACGGAAAGGCCAGGATTGAAAATTAACTCATCTGGATTCACGTTTAGAAAATTACAAAAAATAAAACCAAAGACTAATAAGAAACCAATCCAGATTTAAAAAACCCCCAAACTTAAACAACTGTGTATTTTTGACCATTTGAAGTCTTAGCACCCCTTTGTCTCAGTTTCCTACATGTGAAATAGGCATACAACACTGTTGTGACAAAGCCGTTCTGTTTGGGTGCGTTTACTACAGAGTAACACTATGGGACTCAGCTGAGGCTGCAAGAATTTGAATTCCACTAGTTCTAACCAAATTTCAAGCTGTAATAATCTTTGAGCATAGCTGTTGAAATACAGTTTCTGAACACATCAGCATACAAAACACAATAATGTGCCATTAACCTTTGGAATCCAGGAATATTAGATATACATGCATATTCTAATAATGTGCCCTCATATGACCACCATTATATACTACTGGAACCTGCAGATAAGAATTTTAAGATAGTTTTAGGTATTAACATCCCTCTTGCAAGCATTTTACCACCATAAACCTACAAAAATTTGTTCTTTTCTCAACAGGTTTCTAAATGCATATGGGATATCTCTACTTGTCATTTTCAAAACACTGCGTGGTTGCTTCTGAGGCCTCACAATGAAAGCAAAGTGATTGTTTATCTTTTGGCAAGCTGAATTTTACACAAACCAGCATGCTTTCAGGACTGCTTAGGAGAGGAAAAAGGCTAATGTAATCTGATTAGAAATTTAATGAGATTATGCATGCACAAATGCATATGATTTCTATTTAAGTGAGGAAAAAGAGAAAAATATCCATCTCGCCACTAATTCCTATAAAGGAAAAACAATAAAAAATACTTTTTCATGTGCTTTTCCAAAAGCTGATAAGGAATGAGATGATTTATCTGTTTGCAACTTCTGCTGAAATACAAAATGGCAATACAATTAATAGCTCCTCTAACTGCCATAAACTGATTATGCAAATTGCCTTCATAGTCGCAGCATCAAACATTGTCTACATTCCACAAGAGCTGTGTGTAAGGACAAATAATCCAAGAACTCCAAACTTAGCACTCCATAAATGACAAAATGTCAGAGGTTGCAAGCAAAATTTTCTTACCCTGCCTTTACAGAGTATCCGCTGTGGATGAACAAGAAATTAATGAATTTTCTCGCTGTCCTAATGAAGGGAGATGAAGATGGACCACCTTCCCTTGTCTAATCTCTTAGCCAGGGAGCACTGTTTCAAGTGACAAAGATCAAAATGAGAGAGAGCCCCAGAAAAAAACAGTCTTTTCTGAGGTCAATAATCATTGCAAAACTATGATGAAAGAAATCCTAGGGCTGGGGGGTGCAGGGGAAGAAATTAGCCACATTTTTAAGTCACCTTATGGTTTCAGTTAATGATAAAATAGAAAGATAAAAAGATGAGCTTGATTTTCCTTCAAATGCAAGACAAACAAATGGGAATCTAAACAATCCAAATTCAAGACTTGAAATAAACACCAAAATAAAACTTGGACTTCCTCAACATCCAACTTCCTCAACTTGCTCAACATCCAACTCATTCTACATTAATGCCATTCCCAAAACATTTCCTTTTCAAATGGTTGTCCTGAACACACATTTTGACTCTAGATTTATTTTTCCTTAGTGTAAATTTGTTTGCTTTTTAGATGAAGTTTCACTTCAACACTATATAGAAATAAGGGTTAATCATTCACCTGAGATTGCATAAAGACTATTTATAGAAAGTGGGGTTTTTTAAGATTCATTTGCTCTCCTACAAAACTAGATAACAGCCCCTTAAAAGGCTACAGTTTCAAGTCCAAAATACCATCTTTGAAAACTAAACTTTACTGTTTTTATTGCAGATGGACAAGGGAAGTAAAAAGGAAGAAGAAACAACTAATGAAGCAATGGAGAAACCAGTCTGGCCCTAACAATTTAGGGCACAGGAATGACAGTTTGATCCATGGCTTCCCTTCAGATCCTATGAAAAACCCCCCAGTTCAGAACGCAGGGATCAAGCGAGATAAACTTGTGGGGTTTTTTTGTTCTTCTTAGAGGCACATCAAACTCTAAGTTAAAATCAGAGAAATCCAATCTCTTTAAAATGGACATTTTAAATACAATTTTTAAAATAAATTTGCAAACTCAGCTGAAGCATCAGGTATACACTACTTAAGGTGATGAGAAAGAAAATTGCAATCACACACAGAACATTAATACTCAGACCAGTACGGTGACAAAATGACACAACATAGCTATAAAGTTAATTATTTTCCAGTTATAAAATTAATGTTACAACCTCAGGCCACTAAAAGATCAGACTGTTTTCAAGTTTGAATTGAGGCAGTAATGGCCTTCTCTAGAACCATTTTGACTTGAAGGGAAAACTCTGCATGATCCAGCAGCCTCTTTAAAGGCTGTGGATAGACATCTGCTTCAGATGAGCACAGCTTGTCAAAGTCTGTGTTTCCTCCAACAGGAAGTATCTTTTGAGTGGAAGAGACAGGTGAAGTCTGAAATCTTCCTCACACAATTCCCCAAGGACTGGCAGATAAGGAGCTTCCTCAGTTATGGAAAAGCAACTATTTCCCACACTACTACTGCTAGAAGGAGCTGTTCAGTACAGCCTAAGTCTTGGAACATTCCTGGCTGGCAGACGAAGACATTTTGTTCCTCTTGCTAGAACTCCAGGAGAGATTTTCATTCATGCTTTTTTAACTGAAAAAATTACAGCACACTAATTAAAATACAAAGAGACTTTTGGATGAGCCTAATATTTGTAATTAACCACAGAAATTTAAAAAATTCAGAAATCTAAAAAAATCTCAATGTGACCACTAAAACCACAATCTTGGTGTTTATGGGAAGTACTGTATATTGTGGAACTCTGTGGCTTTTACAGGAGCTTGTTTGCATAATCCCCTTCCTAAACACACAATTAACTATCTCATACAGCTGCTACCAAAATACTGCTGACACTTCCACCAATCATGGATATAATATTATTATCTTTCAAAGTGTCTTTGAGATGGCAGATATAGAATGCCAATATAGTACAATTAGGTATTGAAACCCTAAATCGAATAAAGACATGATGACTAAAGACAGGCAAAGACAGATGGCCATGAAAAGTACCAGTTGTGCCACAAAATTTTATTACCTACTCAATATTTTAATCCCCCAGGAATCTGCCCAACTTCTGAAATCACCACAGTACTTTAAACAGGGCAGACGCGACATTAGGTAAAGAAGGATACGTGCAAATAGCTTGCACTTTTACTACTGTTGTCCCTTCATTTAATATAAAGTATCAACATCCCCCTTTCCTTCAGTTTGAAATATTACACTGTTCAAAGCTGTTGAATTTCTATTTCCAAATTATATCATTTGCATTTATAGTGTAGCGGGTCAGCTATTTACAACCTAAAAGTTATTTTACATCAGCTTTATTTCTAAAATTGCTTTCAGTTTGAGTTGATATAGAAAAAAGTAATTGTTAAAACAATGGATAGTCCCAACCCAAAATATCTTTTAAGTTTGGTTCCTCTCTGTGGAAGGACATCAGATGTTCTGCAAATAGTCCAAGTCTTTTATACAGAGAAACTGTATAAAGCATGAGTACAGGTACTGTTTAAAGCTTTAGTACAAACCAACAGTTCCTATGATCTTTTACTAGTGGGAAGGAATACAAAAGAATTTTGGTTTTGTATCAGCTCCCAGGACCACACCAGGAAGCACACTGATACCTGTCTACTGCCTTTGCTGAATGGGGATGGCTGCCAGGGCTACCTTTGAACTCTTTATCCAAAGACTGCAGTCATTCCTCTGGCTGGGCTAATTCATCATGCAATTATACTGTAAGTCACTGGCAATATTCAAAGATGTCACTAGGCCAGAATCTACAGGCTTCCCAGGGAATTTTCTGCTTAATCCATCTGAATGTGACAATACAACTTTCAGGGAACAAAAATCTACGTTCTGCTAAATCACTGCCTGCAGCTCCTAGGAACAGTACAAGCAAACACTTTCTCTTACAACCCAATAATTACCAGAGCAAGGTGTGAATTTTAAAGAAAGCACATCCACTTAAATGTTCCTTTTATTATTACGAGCAGGAGAATATAGAACTCGCCTGTGTTTATCAGTTTTCTTGGAAACCCCAGGTATGCCCAAATGCTAACACAAGGGAGTAAAAATATAAATTTCTTTATACTCAGCTTTCTGAAGACTTTTAAAAGCTCTACACAAAATTGCACTTTTACTAGACCACAAATCATATAATACAAATACGAAGTGTTCCAAAACCTGTATTTTGGATTAAAAAACTTCCTCTATTAAAATAAATTATTTTTAGCTTTATAAGTGTTACTTGCTGAGGTTAAAATCTAGTTAAAAGCCTAGGTAAGCTTTCTAATGTCCTACTTCCTCAGCTCATTCTTCTGGTATGAGTCTCAGTACTAGGAAAACAACTAACTGGTTTTCCCTCCAGTTTGTTCATCTTCTCCTGGTGCTCTTGCCTTCTCCTCTCACTTGTGAAGTATTTGTCAAAATGCATGTGCTTTTCTAAATGACTTGAGCTCTGAATATCTTCTGAGATTTATCACAAGAGCCGATACTTGAACTTAAAACTTTAATGGTACACTTACAGTCTCATAATTCGGAGAGAATTTCATTGAGGGTAATTCACTAATATCAATCAGATCTAAAAAAAGATAGGGTGGGGAAAGAAAAAATGAAACTAGCAAGTAATGTGTTAATGAGACTCTTTAAAGGAACACCTTTCATTAATTCAAATTTCTAATTAACTACTGAACACTTGCAAGTCATGGACAATGAACGTCTACAAATCAAGTAAAAAGGAAAACGCCACTGAATGCCACGGAGACCACCATTAGGTTGTGTAATCTGACTTAATAAACTTTATGTAGATGTTTCTCTGTGTGTAGGAACCCAAACTTGAAGGTCAAATATGACCAAAGCTTTGGGTTCTCATTTATCATTTTTCATGTCTGCATTAATTTCCATCTCTAAATTATGCCTCTGTGTTTACAGTAAGTTATGCAGAACGACTTCCAAGTTGAGACAAGCTCAGCAGCATCCCCGCTGGTTTTGCCAGAGGCAGGCTTTGTTCTGGCTCACCTGGCAGAGCCGTGCCCTGCCGGCGCCTCGGGACAGCCGCGCGTCTCACCTCCGCTGGGGCATCGGGAACATGGTACACTGGGCAGCTTGTGAAGGATACTGTAACCCAAATTAGCAAATGGTCAGTCACTCCCTGCTAATCATCAAGAAAGGGCTGAGAATAAAATTTTCTTTTATTTCTTTGTTTTGACAAATGTAGCTTAAATTTTATTCTGGGTTTTCTTCCCCTCTTGCACTGCCTAAAAGCAAAACCACTAACATGTAGTCCTGACTTATTTAAATTTCAAAATTCGAAAGATAAAATACTCAGAAACCCAAGTGGCCTAAGGAGAGAATAAAACTGTATTGCCTGAGCACAGAAAACACATCCAAAGCCACTACAAAAGCAACACATCTCATTGCACACAACAAACATACAGCACAGGCTCCTCTTCCTTCATCCACCTGGGAATGACAGTGGAGAATAATATTCCTGCCCAGCTCTTAGAGAATCCCCTGCATGGATGCATTCTTTTTCCCTCCTTTCTGAAGGGACTTTGGCAAAAGGCACAGCAGTCGGCCCTAGGACCTAAAACTAGAAGCATCTGTGTAGCTTTACAGTACATCCGTTTATTTCAGATACCACAGGAGCAAGAGCAGAGTCACCCTGGGATGTTCCTGTCTGCATAACGACACAGGGATACTTGCAAATAGTGATTTTTTCATATAATAACTAATATTTTATTTAGAGAACTAAAATCATATACTCTTAGGAACTACAAACTCTGTATAAGAGGTGAACAGCTGTATTTTTTCCCAAGGGAACAGAAAGTTATGTGTCCTATAATGAATAAAGCATCCAGCTGTTAAGACTACGGATGATTTAATCCCATCTTGGTTATTTTTTAAAACTCAAGAGAGAATGTGTGGCAGACTGATTTGCAGCAAGGTTAACTTCCCAAACCTGTGTGATCCCTTCTCTCTGTTACTCTGCTGGAAGTGCTTTCCACCCATGCACACCCCCCAGGGGCTCCGCTGCCTCTGTAACAAGGACCCTGGCTCTGATACCCAGCTGTACTGCTCTGACTCAGATGGCTAAAAATGATCTTTAATAATCACAGAATGGCCTGGATTAGAAGGGACCTTAAAGATCACCTAGTTCTAAACCCTCTACTATGGACCAGGACATCTTTCACTAGACTAGGGTGCTCAGAGCCCCATCCAACCCAGCCTTGAACACTTCCAGGGATGGGTCATCCACAACTGCTCTGAGCAACCTGTTCAGTGCTTCACCACTCTTACAGTAAAGAATTTTCAATTAACATCTAATTGAAACCTATTCTCTTCCAGTTTGAAACCATTCCTCCTAGTCCTGTCACTATATGGCCTTGTAAAATGTCCCTCTCCATCTTTCTTGTAAGCAACCCTCTGGTGCTGGAAGGCCACAATTAAGTCGAACCAAAGCCTTCCCTTTTCCAGGCTGAACAAACTCAATGTTCTCAGCCTTCCCTCAGGAGAGGTGCTCCATCCCTCTGACCATCTTGGTGGCCCTCCTCTGGACCCACTCCATCAGCTCCATGTCCAGTGCTGAGACCTCAGCGTCAGATGCAGCACCTGTGCAGACCCCAGAGCAGAGCAGAGGGGCACAATCCCCTCCCTCCCCTGCTGCACACAGTGTTGTGCATATAGCCCAGGACCTGTTCAGCTTTCTGGGCTGTGAGTGCCCATTGCCAGCTCATGTTCAGCCTCTCATCCACCAGCATCAAGTCCTTATCAGTACCCAAAACAACCTAATCTGGAAAGGCTAGAGGTGAAGGTCCACTACGTCCTTGGTAAACATAGCACAGTTCCAGATCTACTTCCTTGACATGGACCTGGCTTTTCTGCCAGCCACATGGCACAGGAGCCCCTTGGGATGCAGCTACAAGATACTACAAGGTGAGTACTGGTTCCTCCTGAGACTTCATTGAATATGTAAATGAGTGTTCATGACAACAGATAATTGAATCTTGATCTCCCACTTCATGAGTGGCTCCTGTAAACACCAGAAGAGACTGATGTCTCTCTCCACTGCTCTAGCAGTGTCTTTATATATAAATGCTCAGAAAGGAATTTTATAAAGCTCTATCAGGATACTGCTATCAGTTTCAAGTCATTGCCTCTACCCTGCCCTGCAAGATCAGAGTTCATAACTGGTATTGTCTCTCTGGTTTACTTACTTACTTGTAACAGATCCATTTAGTGTCCTGAGCCCGTGGAAAGTTTTGGGGGTGAAGAAAGGAGGAAGAAAGAAAGTTGATGAAGGCAATGGTAGAGGAAAATTATCTTGTAGCTGAGACTTTAAAAGCTTTCTATGGATTTGGATGCTCAAATCACTGTTAATTCTCACAGCATCTTAAGGAAAATATTCATGCAAACCCTTTGGAAAAACATAATCTTAATTCTCTTGATATGCAGTTTGCACCACTTAATGAAGCTCAGATGAGAAACAGTCCTGAGATAAGCAAGGAAATGGACTAGAAGTTACTTTCTGATTTATCCATATGTTTTCTGTGCAAGCTACTTGCATTTAAGTCTGAACATAAATTTACATTTTCCCTTTTATAGGCTGCAAATTTAAGCACAGGATATATTAAGTAATTTTCTGTAGACTATATATTAGCCCTGCAAAAGGACAAAATATCTCATAGAGATGAGGAAAATGACAGCATTCAGCAGTATAATATCATGCTCAGTTTTATGGTGATGAAAAGGTAAGTTATATCGCAATATAAATGATGTGATTTTAACAACATTTGAAGGTACAATAATGGAATAACAACAGAATTCCTCTCAGATCCTTACAACATTATTGGTACTACTTATTAGTAAAAGGCATTGGTAATATGTGGTTACATCTTTATACTTAGGAGTTTAAAGCAAGTGACATGGAAAGCACTATTTAAGGTTATTAAAATCAATACCCTAATGTATCGATGTACTGTTATCCGCTTTTAAAGGAAATTAAATTATATTTTAATATTTTCTTCTTCATATGTTTGTCCTCAGCATGCTGCATTTGATTTGCTGTCTAGCAATTGGTTGTCTAGGAGTATTTATTTACTGTTTAGCTGACAGTAAAGTACTGCCTGCTGTTATTTCCCAAGCACACCTCAGCCACTGTCATCCCCTCCAATCGGCAGATGGACCTTCTTGCACTGACACAGCCAGCACGCACCTCAAGGTAAAGGATGCTGTGGAACACACTCAGTACCACCTCCCAGGAAACAGCTGCAGGTTAAGCTGGAGTAAATCAGTGACAGTAACAGGCAATTATTGCTGCAATGCTCTGAGTTTGAAACACAGGGCTCTACAGTGGGAGCCGGCCCAAGTGTCAGGCCAGAGTCACGCGCTGTTCAGCTCAGGATGCCTCCAGCAGGCTTCCTCCTGGGGCACATCCAGATGGCAAGTTATGAACCAACCTACCCTTCGAGTCAGTCAGGGTCCTCAAAGGAAATCCTCAGTCAGACCTTGCTCAGAGCAGGCCATGGGCAACCAAGGCTTCTCGTGGAAAGACTGTGGCCAGTGAGTCTTTTGGATGCCACTCACATTGTGAGCCTCCCTGTCAGCTACCACAGTTACAAATCACAGCTGATTGATGTGATCACAGGGTACACCTGACTGATGGCTGCTCCTTGATGAGGTTCAGAATTGACAGGAATTCTCAGGATCCTACCAGCTGAGCTACAGAGTAATTTGCTTTTCTGACTCCTTTCAGCAAATCTACCCAGTCACTATCCAATTTCTTCATGTTACGTATCAGAGTAATCACTGCTAATTTCCCATAATTGAGTCCTGTATCTTCTTCAGAGTTGGTGTTCCATTAATGTCTTTTCCCAATCAAACTCAAAAATCAAATGATGAAATAATTACCAGTCATGAGGATGTTACAGTTAATACAAAAGGAAATTTTAGTCAAAATGCAAATACTCACTTGTGGTATCTTTTGAAATACAGTTTCATTCTGAAAAATCATATCCATACTATAAAAGCCTTTTATGTGCTACAAAAACCCAACCAAACAAAACATTTATTTTTCTTTTTATCCTTTGTCCTGACCTATTTATGGCCTTTCTTGCAATAAAGTTTCGGTTACCCATATAAGCTACACATAATCTATGACCAAGATATGCACCACAGGCATTTGTACCCTTTAGCAAGGGCACAAAAAGGATGCTTAGACTGGAGAGAAGCAGCACCTGCAGGGCCCTGCTGTGTCTGCACTGGGTTTTTATCTAACCTGACCTGCGATACTGAGACACTTTGAACAAGAGTGTAACCTGTAAGTATCTATCTCCTGTAAGCAACCACCTTTCAGCAGAACAATGACAGTCCATATTTCAATTGCATTTTAGCTGGAAAAAATGAATCCAGAAAATGTCAAGAGCCTGAATACATTTGAATCCATCTCTTTATGACTGCATCAACATCACCAGATGGAAATTCTCCTGTACGTGGACTCCCTATGTGATTTGAACCGTCTTCTATGAAAGCCACATGACAAACTAGGCCTTACCTAAATATTGAAGTTATTTCATCAAAAACAACCTCATCTCACCTCATGACATTTGGGTAAACTTACCAGAAAAAAACACAAGACAAGAAGTATGTGCACAGCTGAGCAATAAGGAATGCTATAATGTCAGTGCCTCTGTTCTCCCTGCTCCAAATCTGCCCATCAGAGATGTCTGGTCTATCATGTAAACTGGAACAGAACTCAACTGGTCTGTGTTTACAAAGCACACACTGTGATATTACACAGCATCATATTTTTAAGCCTAAGTAGGAAAAAAATATTTGAAAATCTGAAGGGTTTTTTTAAGGCTTTTGTGACAACATCTAGAAATAAAAAGGAAAAGGGAGCATAGAATTTTTCACAATGTGTTTTAAAGTGAACAAGAACAATTTAAAACAATCTAAGCTTGGGAAGCACCAAGTTAAAAATAAATTAGTGATTTGTCAGCCTTTTGGGGCAGTTAGATTCTACTAAGGGTAACCTAAGAAAGGTTTGTGTGACATTGCATATTAAAATACAGCATCTTGATACTACAAATGTTGTAGTGCTCATGTAATTTGAAAATCAGAATAATCAAAGAAAAAAAGTGAATATCCAACAATTAAATAATTGTTTCACTGTTCCAAGTAGACTGTGGCACTTCCATGCAATTTCACCAACTGCACTTGGCCCACAAAAAACCCCCACATCTCAGCAGAGAGTGTAGTGACAACAAATGAGATATGCAAAGAACAGAAGAAAAAATCATTAACACTGCATTTTTATAAACAAAATTAGATAATGAGGTCCCAAACCCCTAAATTACATGACAGTGTCACAGGGGAAAATCTGAGGTGTTAACAGACACACCAAATCTCAGTTTGGTACCCTACCATGTGTAACTCTCCTATCTCCAAGTTTATACCTGCACAGACCTTGAGAGAAGTAGTTTAAATTAAGAGGAAATGCAAAACCATACACTAAGTTGTTCAGCCTGGACAGTGCATTACATACAGCCTTTGAATACTGCTTTTATTTTGCTTTAAAACACCTGTTTCAAGGAGAGTCTATTTCCACTGTAACCAATCAGATCAGGAAGGGGTTTTATTAAATAACTCTAAGCGTGGAGAAAAAAAAAAAATTGTACATTATTCAGCCTGCCTGAGCTGATACCATTAGCTCCTTGCTTAAACAGGCAGACAGAAAGAACTGCTCATACTTGTTATTCAGTGGGAAAAAGAGAAGAATGCTAACTTGTGCCAGATCTTTTTAAGTGTTATGAATTTACATCAGCTCAGAAGTACATGCCTCTGAACACTGAATTTTAAAGTGGGTTAGATTTTTCTTCTGTTCCTTAAAATGCTTTTTCTTCACTATAAAAATATGTCACAGAGGGAATATGAAAATACAACAGACTGACTTTTGTAATCCAGTATGCATGACAGTTAAATCTTCATGATGAAAAGCTGCAAACTGGTGTTTGCTTATGTTTAAATGACTTATAGGTCTTGTCTATGAACAACACCAGTTCTGATAATTCTGAGACAGAAATGTTACCTAGATGAACCTGACAGATACCGAGATGTTCCTTGTTTCTCCTCCCATTTAATCTCAAAAATAAAGTCCTTTTTATCTTGCTCCACTGTCACAAAAAATTTTTGTCTATTATTTACTCTGCAGTTCCTTCTGTAATCAATATCAAAGATGCAGTATGTCAGTCACATGAAGAGATACAGCCACTTTGAGAATGACAAAGTTTAAAGCCTTATGTCTAAATATATAATAAACCTGGTTTTTAGCTGGTATATTTGCTGTGAACATTAAAAAGGTAAATACCAGTGTGGATAATGGGTGATCTAAAAAAAGCACATACTGGGTGCCAAAAAACCCTACAGAGCCAAAAAGAAAACTGGGAACTGCAATCAGTGAAAGTGCACAGAAATGCACTCAAAAATGCTAATCAAACAATGAATGCAACATGTGATAGGGTTAAAACAAGGTTTGATTCTAGAGAAACATATTAGCACAACAGTGGATTTTTTGGGTTTATTTTTGACTTGTATATGAAGGATTTCTACCTGAAAAAAAAAATTCTAGGTAAATACAGAGAATACAGCACCAAAGAAAAGCACTGTTGTGTAGCTGAGACTTTCTGTATTTACAGTATTTTAGTTTCACCTATTACAAAAGCAATTATGAAAAACAAAATGCAGGCATACATAATAGAAACCTTCTATGATTTTTAACAGCCTGAATAAGTCCTGGGCCTCAGCTCACTTTCTTGGGAAAAAGAGATGGCAGGCAGGAATCCTTTCTGCACAGTGCTTGCATGACAGAAGATGGGAACTGCATTATGCCAGCTGTTTTGCTCAGGAGTGAATCAATATTGGCAGAAGGGTCAGCCCAATATACTGAGATGATATTTATTCTCCTCTCTGTCACTCCTCTCTCTCCCCTCATGCAGCCAAACCACACTGAAGCTGGAGAGTCACAGCCATCACACCTGTGAGGCTGATGTCACCAGACAGCAATGCAAAGCCAAAGCAGGTGCTAAAGCAGCACTGCTCACCCTGGAAGGTGCCTTCAGCTCTGTCCCTCTCCCTCCCATTCCCACACCTACCCAGTCTAAAGCAGCCTCCATCTGTTTCATTTTCAGATGATCTAATTTCTGAGATCATAACTTATGGCAAATGAGGCTGACAGGTGATATAAAAGCATAGACTTTTTTTTCCTTAAATTGCTTTCTTTTTTAAATTACTATGGTGTGAGGGTTACACATTTTGTTGATCTGCTATGTTTCTATTTAGAATGTTTTTATGTATTTATTTAATGGCCTGAGGCCAACAACAGATAAGACTGCAAGCAAACATAAACACCCACAAACAAAAGTATGCAACCTGCACTGCAAAAACTAAGTAAGCCTTTCAGAAGCATTTTGGGTAATACATATTTTATGGCCATTTTATAAAATATGATAGCACCTTAATGCTGCAGGGTGGCAGAGACAGCAACCCCAGATGCTTACTTACTTGCAGTGTTGCAAGTTTACTAACTTTCTCCCACAGCTCCACAGCACAGAACTGTTCAGCAGATAATCTCCCTTCAGAAGCTTGTTGCTGTAGCAACTTGTTGGAATACCTAGAATGCCAAAGTGACCACAGCTGTATGTGCACACAACACACAAGAGTTCTTGAATTGTTAAGTTGGAAATGACCTCTTGGATTATTGCATCCCACTGTTCTCCAGTTCCAGGAGAACCAAGCTGAAACAACAGGAAAGTCCATCTGCAGCACTGCTGGATGGAGCTTTTCTGCAGTTTTAAATCCACCAAGAATGAGTCTCCATGTAACAATGAGAAAACTGTAAGACCTTAAATAGATGGGAATTGGTATAAAAGCAGCTTATTCATTTCTAGTGATTTTTTTCCCCTCCACTACAAAATGTAATCCTAGATGCTCTTTGCAGGCACATTTTAAAGTGACCTTGGCTATGTCATAACTATGGCACACTTACAATGCTACGTTTGAATGTTTGAGTATCTACTAGAAATACTTTCTGTTAATAATGAAGTACTAGTTTAATTTGTACATTAATAAATTTAACACGGCAAAAGGATAGTTAAGTGCTGGAAACTAAGATCAGTATAACTCACATGACAAAAACAACCCATATGCTTCATGTACCAGGCCAGTAGAGTTACAAATTTGTCTGTATGCTTTTCTCAAATTTAATAAACTTATTTAGATTAGATACAAATTATTTGATACAAAAGAGCTTTCTAAAACAGTGACTCCTTAAAACTTCTGGTGGCATTCTTGGGTTTGGAGACTGCACAACCTCCCTTCCCTGTCTCTCTTCTTCCATCCACACATGCTGGAGTTTTGCAGGTATTTTTATCATTTGGATTATCTCAGTCTGTCCCATTGATCATGACATCTGAGAGAAAGTGCTTCCAGATGTCCAGAGGGGCCTCCTGTGTTTCAC
Source organism: Notiomystis cincta (assembly GCA_013398075.1). Classification (NCBI taxonomy): domain Eukaryota; kingdom Metazoa; phylum Chordata; class Aves; order Passeriformes; family Notiomystidae; genus Notiomystis; species Notiomystis cincta. The sequence continues at coordinate 396,942 of VZRX01006595.1, read as the reverse complement.
ACTGTGCCCACTGCCTCTGGTCCTGTCACTGGGCATTCCTTAAAGAGTCTGGCTATGCACTCTCCCTTCAGGTACTTATCTTAGATTCCCCCCAAGCCTTCTCTAGGCTCCTGAGCTCTCTCAGCCTTTCCTCATGGGAGAGATGCTCCAGTCCCTTCACTGGACACCATCCAGTCTGTCTGTGTCTCTCTGGCACTGGGGAGCCCAGGACTGGTCCCAGCCCTACGTGTGGCCTCATCAGTGCTGAGCAAATAGAAGGATGCCCTGCCTTGACCTCCTCAATACCTCGCCTAAGCCTCCGCTGCATTCTCCCCTTCCTGCCCACGGCACATTGCTGCTCACAGCCAGCCTGGCTGCACTGGGACCCCCAGGGGCTTCCCTGCAAAGCTGTTTTCTCCATGCCACCTCTCCCAGTTGCCACAGTCACCCAGAGATCACCGAGCGTGGCCTCACAGCGACAGCTCCATCTCACACAGCACCAGTGGACACACAGCTTCAGGGCCTGTGGGTTCCTCTATTCTCAGTCTGCTCAGGTATTCTCTAACCTGACACTCTTCTAACAAGGGTAGCAGTTGCAGCAAATTAGTCACTCAGGGATAATTAGTGGATGTATTCATAACATGTACCTTCGTACAGATCAGAAACCAAATCACAGGCTACAAAGATACATAAATTTAAAACAAAACTAAACCAAAACCAGAAGGTGTGTTTCAGCCCAAAAACTGAGTCCAAATCTTCTGCTGCTGTTCTGTTCTTTAAGTTACTTCCTTTCAGGCAGCAGAAGAGACTTTAATCTGGGATTCAGCAGCATGGCTCCTTTCTTGCTCACAACGTTTTTGTTCTGTATTTGTTTAATCAATAGATTCATTTTATGTAACAAGACACAATCTGGACTTTTAATCAAGCTGATTTAAGTCCCCACTTTAAATTATAAGCAGATAAACTATCATAACCAGTGGAAGTTAGAAGGAGTATAAAAGCTTAATCTGATTAATTTTCTTCCTAAACCAAAAATGTTATCTTTGCTATCTTATCTTGCATTGTACCAGCCTCAACATCTGTACATCCCGGAAATATTTTCACATCAGTATTTTAATAACATTAAAATCTTGCTTAATTATAGCAGCAAAGATCAGTTTTTTCCTGAATTGTATTACCAAAAATGTTTCTCAACAAATGGCTTGCTCAAAGCTCTACAGAAAGGGCACTGCTCATTGAGAAACAGTGTCAGATCCTTGCTGTCAGAATTATCCGCAGGGGACACATTTTGCCATCTCATAATGTTTCTAAACCTTTTGAATCACTTCTGTGGTCTCATAAAGATTTCCCTTGATACCCTGTAAACAAAAGGTCAGATCTGCATTTACCCAGGTTCCATAGTTATGGGAGATTTATCACTGCATTATTTGAAGATATGGCATGGGCAGGCAAGCTGGAGCACTGTATTTCATTTCAAGCAGATGAGGCCTCCAGCTCTTACTTTGCCTTTTTTGATGTTCATTTTTTTTCCCCTCTTAGCAGAACTGAAAACAAAGCTCAACAGAACATTTTGGCTTGTCTTCCAGGTCACCTAAACCATTCCATTAAGTAATTAAGAGATAAAATAAGCTATTCGTGTAAAGAAGCACCAACAAGACATTTTGATTCTTCTGCTAGGTTTGGCTGATGAGCAGTGTTGCAGTAAACAAGCTATCTGGAGATACATTTTTGGCACAGAAATCAGTCCTGATTATCAAGCTTTGAAGGAACTGTAACAGTTTAAACATCCTAAGTGAGCCTGGAGAAGCTTTACATAATACAGTACAGTTGTTCTAAATCAAATAGCAATGAAACAATATTTGCTTCCCATTTGTTTACTTTGGGCATTTGACAGAACTTTCTGTGCAGATTGTTTTCTCTGCAGTGCAAATTCTCTCTGCTGTCTCTACAGACAGCACCAGGCACAAGCAGAGGACCAGAAGCTATTTTAAAGTTTTTGCTTCCATCCTTCTCTTTTCTTCCCTTAATTAGCTAGGTTCATGTCCACGTTTTCCCTTTAAGCTAGAAATTGCTTGAGCTCTTAGTGTGAGGTTTTAGCAACAGATGGTACACTTCCCTCTGAGTTAATTCTGAACCAATATCTCAAGGTTGAGATTGCTAGAGGTGTTATCTTTCAGCAGAGATCCTGATTTTATAATCATTACCCATCCAAAGCCTGCTTAAAAAAAAAGTTGTCAAGCTCTGCTGTGGCATTATTCTGTGTCAAACAGCTGCTTCAATGCATCTAAGAGAAATATGCCACCAAAATGCTGAGTGAAATAGGGTATTAAACACAGAGTTGTTCACTATTTGCTACTGAGTGGAATAGCCTCTCTCTCAAGCTCTTACACAAACAACATCCACATTTCTGCAAGTTCTTGCCAATACAACAGCTTTCTTCTACCTGGGGTGAAGACAAAAGTAGTGAAATAGAAGTAGAACAAAGCTGGAGAGACAGTTAAGACAATTTGATAAATTTAGAAGGGGAACAGGAGATAGTTCTTGGCCAATAAAGGGAGGGAGTGCAGCGTAAGGGATCCATGGAAGCCTGAGAAGAGGAGTAAAACTGTGCAAGAAAAAGAGCAGCAATGGGAAGGGCAGAGAAGACAAATTCATCTAGTCAGGAAAATACCACTAGACCAAACTGTGAAACTGAGATCTGATGACAGGAAATTCAATAAAATCTAGGAAGATGTCAGGAATTTAGCAGATGGACACAAAAAATACCTATTTTTAATTTAACATGTTTTTACAATAGCTACAGTACTTGCATCATGGGCCATGAATCTATTAAAAATATGGAAATAAAAGGAAAATGAAAGGAAATTAGCTCGGCTCTCCGTACTCTTGATTCCTTGCATGAAGAGCAAAATTCAATTGAAATGTTTCCTGAGGCAGAGAAAGATTAAAAGAAAATTAATGGTACTCTATGGGCACAAATAAGATTTTATAGGGTATGTCTGTGGTTATCATAGCTGAAGGCTAAATGAAATATTAAGTCTGAGTAAAAGTTTGAATCATATGATACGCAGTTGTTTTTACTCCTTGTTGCTTAAATAAGTTCCATTGCACCAATGAGCAAAGAGCTGAAACTCTAAAGAGTCCTACTATTGCAGCCACTGACCAGAGCATTTAGGAATCAAAAGGTTAGATAACCTGCTTGGTTAGAGGTTTTTTTTTTTTCCCCAAGAGATGCTGAGGATACTTAATTTGCACGGATCTTTTATACTGCAGCCTCTGAATTCTCCCAAAGGTAATCTCACTTGCCCTTCAGCTAGTGTCTTTTGAGCACATTGACCTTTATCCTCATTTATGCCCAATACTTTCAAACTAGCATAAAGTTGTGCAGAATTTATTCTGTAAGGGATCCTGAAATTGGTCTGCAATGAGGACATTTGTCTACAGTAATTTAAAACCAAAATTCAACCACTTATTCCCATTAATTATATCTATGGATCAACTAGGAACTATCATAACATGTATGGCATAATGAGCAACTTTTATGCTATACATTATTCTTTGGTTTCCTCTACTCCTTTCAAACCAAAATTCACCACGTCATTACTACTCATTTCAGGAGGAATTCCCTTCATCCTCCTCCCTCTCCTCTTCATAAATTCTCTAGTTCACATCCTACATAAAATTCTGCTTATTTTCTACATTATATATAACTCAGATGAAATTCCCCCAAAAAATACACAGAAGAAAATAAATATATTCTTGTTTGTAATTAGCACAGACCTGATTGTTAGCTTGCTTCTTTTGCTTCTTATTGAGCAGGGCCTGACAGCTTTCTAGGAGTAACAAATCTCTGAAGTCATTGACATTTTGTGATATAAATCGTTAAAATAACTGTATTTTTCTTGGTATAAAAGGGAACAATCCTACCATTGTTAAAAATACAGACTATTAAACAACATTACAGCTACTGTACAAAACCAGTTGGGATTCTTTTGCTCAGCCACATAAGCTCTTGTGCCCTTTCTCTCTAGATAAAATGAAAAGCAGGGAGGGGATTTTTTTGGCCCTGAAGCACATAGAAGATGCTGGCCTTGGAGGACAGGGTTAGGAACACACCATCTGTCTGCCAGCTCATTCCCATGGGAAGCAAGCAGGGCACGCAGGCTGGAAGAGAGCTACAAATCATGGTAAGAGGTTCTCCACTCAGGCAAATGGGGACCAGGGTGGCACAGCAGCAGGCATCAGTCCTGCAGGGTAGACACAGCCTCAGAGCACCAAATTATCTGCTGGTGTTCAGCAGGGATGTTCTATCACTAGGCAATTTTGTCCAGAATGAGTTCACTAGTTTTTCTCCAAAGATGTTTACAAGATGAATAGGCTAATGGTTTATTAAATCAGCACTTACAGCTTATATACTTGCTCTTAAATTCAGTCTGTACTGCAGCCTGACCATTTTTCATTTTAAATGCAAACTCTTTGGGGAATAAACAAGAAAATAAAAATAAAAAAAAAAACCAAAACCCAGAAAAAGTGAGGCACAACATACTTAGAGATATTTTTCCCAAATCAAGTCAGCTTTGACCACCCTGTTTATCCCTCTACTTTATCTCCTAGTTATGTACAAATTGCACAATGATATACTTCAAACACAGAACTGCATCTGTGGAGCACCAGACAGCACCCCAGTCCCATTCCCCCAGAAGCACTTAAGGGCCATCACAGTATGAAATCTTAAAACTAAAGTGTTTTCAATGTTTTTCTGCATATCTTATCATAGCATTGCTGAAGAAGGCTGTGATCCTCTTCAGCAAATCTCCCTAGAAACCAGATGTGTGTTGAGGTTTTAAATTGTTACTTATTGCATCATACTAAAGATTTCATGCTGTGAGAAACTTATAAAGCACTTGATATGTGTGCTTGTCCCCTGGCATCTGCTGACTGAACCAGGACCCTAAGTGCCTTATAATTAGCATTTACTTTGAAAACAGTAGCAAGAAATTAAAAAAAAATACACCCTTTAACTCATCATTTGGGATTAAACAGATTAAGGAATATTTTTGTTTAGCTCTGATTTCCTTTCGAGACATCTGGGTCAATTTCTGTTGCCCTGTCTAGAGCTAGAAATCAGGAGGATGACAACTTTTCACTGATAGTGAACTTATCCTGGACAGGAATTTATTTCATTCAAGAAACCTTTTAGCTTGCAAGTTTTGACCTCTTCTGTACTGAGGGTTTGAGCTACAGCTGACAGTGTCTGGCCTGCAGTCAATACAACCAATGTGCTCGACAGAAGTGAGAAACTTTCCAGAATTGTGAGCAATTAATATTGCCCAATGAACTATGCATGATGCAGTAAAGAGTAACATTAGACTTCAAATCTCTTTTTTCCAAAGGCAACAAGCAGGTTTTGCATCAGTAGTGCCTATCATGGCACTGTTTTAACAGCCTGTTTTAAAGTAATGTTTCTTTTCGAAGTAGAGATGCAGGAATGGAGCAACGCAGGTGCACAGACAAACATCAGACAAGATTACTTCAGTCAGGTAGAAAAGATCTCTCAAAGTTATTAAGTTCAAAATTCTTATTGGTGGAAGGGGATAATACTTGTTCACTTAAAAAATACTGTCTACTTATTTTAATAGCAGATAATCACAGCATTCTGGAAACACATTAATGTAGAATATCTCATGTAATTTTCCCTTGCATATGGAAAATTACTTAAGAATTAGCCCAGTTTCACATCCCTCTCCACCAAAATCTTAAAAGCAGATTTCTCACTTTGGACAATGGACTACTTAAGAGCCAGGTTTGTCATGAAAACCTTTTCAGCTTCTTATGGCATCTCTCTCAAGGCTCTCTCTCCTCCCTGTATGTTGAGCTTTTATGTCTAAATGCTTTAGAAAAAGTTATGAATATTTAAAAAGAGCCAAGTGGACAACATGCTAGTGCTTAACAACAATTCTGGCCTCAGTAGTATGTACAACAACCTTATTCACCCCACATTTAGTGCTGCACCAATCCCAAATGTCTCCAATCCTGGAATGAACGCTCGTCCAATTGGTGTTTCCAGAACATAAGTAGAAAAAAGTAAGAAAATACATTACATTAAACTATTTCTCAAACACCTTGAATCCAAAAGGGACTTAAATTTCATTCTCTCACAACTGATTATTTCACTCTTTCATAAACTGACAAACAATGTGAGATCTGGAGTCTTAATAAGTAGAGCAAAGTAAGGGTAAAGAAAAGAATAATGTCACATCCTGCACCAAGGAGAACATGGTCAACGTCTCCACACTGTTTGGACAGACTGCAAGCTGCATTTAAACTGCACAGGACAGACAAGCTCAGCTCTTTGAAATTAATCTCACCTTTCATGTAACAAGCCCTCACTTCTGAAGACATTTGAGTACCTTGCTCCCAGTAAAATCACAGATCACAGTAATGCTCAAAAGGCCTTTGTGGATGGATGTAGTTGCCAGCAATCTAACAGGGTAAGCCTATAGGCTTTTTGCTGAGGATGTGAAACAGGACAAATAGCAGGATGGAATGCACAAAAGGCAGGGTGCTGAATAAAATGTTTCTTCCAGTGGAAACTGGGAGGCATTAGCCTGAGCTCTAAGAACTCATAACCAAAATTTAAGTTGCTAGAACATGCACCCAGAATGTGAGAAAACAGTTTGATTTCCCTATTCAGACTCAGGAGATTCGATTCTCCCAGCAGGGTGCTCTAATTAGCAAGCTGTTCCCTATTGTGGAGCGGGAAGCTTTAATCTTTCCCACTGAAGCTGTTTGACTTTTCAGAGAACAGGAAGACTGCAGCTGCACTGTGCAGAGACACAAGAGTCCCTGACCCTGCTCCAGTGGCTCCTCAACACACCTGAAATGCATTAAAGCATAGACCACATCTCTCCTTCTCTCTCCCAGGCATGTGCGAGTCAATGGCTGTAGCGACAGATTCACAGAAAAGTCTGGGTTAAAAGGGACCTTTTGCAGCCATCTCCTGCAGCAAGCAGGAAAATCTTCAAGTAGATCAAGCTGCTCAGAGCCCCAGCCAACTTCCAAAAAATGTTTCCAGGGATTAGGCACTTACCACATCTCTGGGCAACCTGTTTCAGGGTTTCAAAACCCTTCTTGTAAAACATACCCTCCTTATATCTAATCTGAAAATGAACAAATTCTCTACAACTGCTTCAACAGAGGGTCTGGCTGGGAGCATCAGAGACTCTCTGTGGGCTGGTGGGTGGGTCACCTTCTGGATGGTAAGTGATGGGCTCCTCAAGCAGAAAGGTGCACAAATACTCGGGTTCCTGAGCCTTTGCTATCTGAGGATATGAATCTCTGAATTTTTCAGTTAGGGATTGCTTACCCAAGCATATAAAAACGGTCTGACACCTTTTGACTGAAGATAATAACTACATTGATGCATAAATGCCAATGACCCTTTGTGTTTCATAAGACAACCTACATACTACATGTTTACAAAGGCAAAAACAAGGAGCCCTTCTGACAAGTATGGATTATTCAGACACACACAATTGTCTGATCATGGCCCTAGGGGAACTGTAATAAATAAGTATTAACAACTAACATGTCTCTTAAATAATAAACAAACATTGTGCATATAGTGATTAAACTTTTAAACATCACCCCATGTACTAATTTTTTTATCCACTTTTCCTTTTCTGCATTATTTTCATTCTTTTTCTATGCCAAGAAACTGAAACTTGCTTTGTAGTTTGACATTTGAAGAGTCACTTTCAAATTTGAACTCCTTTAATTGTTATTCAACACTGTAGGAACCAAGCTGGCTTGCAAAGGAGGCCAGGTGAATCCCCAAGGTTCAGTGTTCTGTTTCATTTCTATACCCGGTCACTAACTGTGAGACCATTTGGCAGCAGCAGTCTTTAAACTTCCAAATAATTAGTTCTTGCAAAGGTAGGTGGAGACTGCAGAAAGAATATGATATAGAAGACTCTAACAAAAATGACCAAAACAAAACCCCCAAAACTCAACAACCCACACTTCTGCAATGTGCCCTACTTGGAATCACTTGAAGAAAGTTTGTCAGCTAAGTTTTTACCTTTATATATCCTTATATTCCAATTAAAAGCAATGCAAGAGAAAGAAAAACCTTTCAGAACTGAATTGGGGTGAGAACAAAGGAAAAAACCAATTAATCTCAGCAATTAAAATTGGCTCTAAACAAAAGAGAATTGGGTGTGTGTGTGTAATTTTCTCATTAAATATTCTGTAGAGGTCCACAATAGTATTTTCAAAGATCACTTTGAAGAAATGTTAACATAAAGAGACATAGTTTAAAAGCATCTTTTAAAAACTTTTACTTGCCTAAAAAATAGAAGAGTGGTAAGATTCTCTTCTCTCATGATGAGACCTTTGGTGTGTTTTTTCATTTGTTTGTGTTTTTTGATCAATATTCTCAGCACTCTTTTATGGAAAGAAGAAACACAGCTTTTCTGAAATCATAGCTCTGCTGGAAGTGAGATTTCATACCTGTATCTCAGACTCCAAGTTCTGAAGGAAGTGTCTTTAATGCCCTCAGCCCTGAATTGAGTATATCTCAACGGTAAACACAAAATTTGGAGGACTGGCAACAAGAACAAACAATCCACCAGCTGATCCTTACATCTTAGAAATTACCTGTGGGACCTGGGAGTGGTGGGCAGATTTTGTCAGCCACTGAGAGATTGCAGATGGGAAAAAGGGTCTTCAAAAACCACACATTTGCCTACAAATGGTGCCAGAAGCTGGAGGATGTTCTTCGGAACCAACTCTTTGCTTGTTTGCCTGCTAACATTTATTTTAGATATAAAGCTGAACCCAGCACTCTGGTGATTTGAAAATACTCTTGGAAGATATTTCTCTCCCATACAACTGGCAACCTCATGTGAACATGCTCCATCCACCCTGAATGGCTCCAGTCAATAACTTTCTTTTTTTTAAAAAAAATAAGTAATTCAAAATTGCTTTCCTCTGTTCACACCACTGCTTTTACTCCCCTTTTCAAATCAAGAAATTATCATAATATCTATCAAATTACTCCTTTCTTATTTTACTTTTTTGGTGTTAGTATTTGTCTTTTTAAAATATTCTTAAAATGTTTGCTTGTGACAAATAAGAGACAGTGAAATAGAATTGCTTTGATGTATCACCAAGCTGTAAACTGCTAACTGGAGATTCTTACAGAGACCAGATGTCCTAATTTTTTCCTTTTATGTGGAAGATAATGGGAAGGGCAAAAGGACAATTAGTCAAAAAAAGGTATTTTCCTGCTATTATTATGATATTGATATGACTACGCTATAATCTTTCCCTTACATTTAATACAACAAATGTTAAGTCTTCGGATATAAAACAATGCTCCTGTAAAGAAAACCCCAGCACTCCCTCCTTTCATGTGCTCCTTCTGGACCCAGAAGCTCAATGAAATTTGATAATGCAAACATCTTTTAAATTACACATGCAATAAAAAGTAAACTGGCTCAGGGGAGGGAGGAAAAGAGAGCAAAACACACAAAAATAATGATGCTGTGATAGAAAAGTTCTTTACTATAAAGTGTTGACTGATCCATTATCAACAGATGGCATTTACTCATGACAAACTCATCCTACTTAAGTCCATTTGCTATATCTCCTTAGGCTTCCAATTATAAATGTGTTTTTTAGAAGTACAGAAAAGATATTCTAGGTATTAAAAATTTGAATTTTAATACATGTTTAGATTAAGTTTAGGAAATAAAAATATTTCATTCCAATGTTTTGGAACTGGGAAGTAGTGAAAAGTCTGAATTAAGAAAATTATACAACTTAACCCTTCCCATATATTTCACAGCAGCTAATAGCCAACTGTATAATTAAACATCCTATGGGTGATATAACAAAAATTAATGCACATTATTCAATTACTAACTAATTAGAAGCATTTACTGTGTTTAACTACCACACTGTGTGACAGCAGAGCGGTGATTTCAATGCATGCACTAACATTTTATTAATCACATGGCAATTATTGTAATAAATTTAAATAAAAGTGGTATTGGGGGACCAGAATTCTAATCATGATACTTTATTAAAATCCTTGTTAAAGTCAGACAATTATCAACAATCAAGAGGATATATTCTGCCTTTTGTTTATGGTGGAAATATCATATAATTCCACAAAAATCACAATAAAGGGATGAGGTGGGAGCACTGCCAGCCTCTCTTTACAAGTTTCAGAAGAGGAGGCAGCTCCAGGTGGTGACAGTGGCTATGAATTATCTGGCTCCTGTTCCTCAACAAGAACAGGGAGCTCATGTGAGCAGGGATGAGACTCCTGACAATTTCATGTTGCCAGGCCCACAAGACCATGACCCCCAGCAGAACTCTGCAACAGCTTTATTTGCTTCTTGCCCCTTTAGGTCATCCATGCTAAAGGACAAAACAGGTCCTAGAAGGGCCAGGTAAGTAACTCTTCAGGCCCATGTCAGCAAAAAAACTGCAATAACCAAAAATCAGGACTAGAAGCAACACTTAATTTGATAGGAAGCCTTTTATCTCCTTGAAATTTTGCTGCTTTTGGGTGAATGAAACCACAGATCTGGCCACAGAGCTGTGATTTTTATCTTGCTTTAGAAATGGCAGAAAAACTATATTCCTTTAAACTTCATGAGGTTGTGCTACAGCTCCACACAAAGCTTTCAGACAAATAAATGCCAGCAATCATATTTATGCAGCTATTCCCATGGTCCTAAAATGAAGCTCTTTGCAAAGACCACTCTCTGTGCTGAAGAGTCTGATGGGACAGGGTCAGATTTTGCCAGCTTCATGGCCCTTTCTTAGACACAAGTGCTTGGCAGAGTTTGGTTTGGGCACACTGCAACACACAGGAGGGAGCTAAAAATGAGAGAGATATGCAAAGGACAGAGCAGAGCTCAGCAGGTGTGTGCCATGCTGTCCCAGAGATCAGTAATAAGTGCACACAGGTACAATTTACACATGCAGTTTGTTATCAGCATGCTTTGTCTCCCATGCATCCCAGTCTCATAACCCAGCAATTAACTGAAATACCCAGGTTAGAATACCATACTGTGTAAAAAACCCTTAAAACACTCATGGCAGGAACAGCTATGGGCTCATAGGTATTCACCAAGATAAAGACATCACAACAGCATGGAACTGGTGTAAGCTACAGAGAGTGATGCTCCCTTTTAAAATACAATAATTCGAGAAAATCCATGAAAAATAAAATATTACTGCTAGGAATATGCATACATGACTGCCATTGTACTATAACAATGCATTCAATACCTGCTTATGTTTCAGTATTAATTTTATGGTAAGCATTTAAAAAAATAACATAAATTACATGATTTCTCTCTGCATAAAGCTTATTAAAACTAAGATGGTAGATTCACAGCAAAATTACGGAACAAAAGAAATATTCAATTACTTGTTCTAAGGAACAAAGGTTGACTCAGAAAAAAAAATCCACATCTTACATAGTTAAAATACTGTATTAAGTACCTATTTTAAGAAGATACAGATATTTATCTCAAGTTCACTCTAAGTTTCTTATTTTTAAATTAACTGAATCTGTTCACATTCACAAACTTAGATGAGTTTCTCTGTTGTGAGCAGATGCGACATACTTTTAATAAAAAACCCCAAACATTTTCAACCTGTGGTATATTTCCTCTGTAATGAAGCAAATTATCTAACCCTTAGCTACACAGCAGCTGGGATTTACTTTTCTAAACAGAAATTTTATGCTGGCACCATCAGTTCTGCTTCATTTGTGATAGACCCACAGATTTTATTTTTCTCCTATGAAAACAATGAAAATGGAACACCTGGCAGCATGTCATTGTCAAAACAATGTATTGCAGCCCATGGCAACCTCCATACCTAGGGATTTCTTGCATAATGACACAGGAACTCTTCAGTTCTAGCCTTCTCCTCCTCCTGTAAAAGGACTGTAATAGTCTACTGCTCATAATTTTATACATTATTGCCCCACTATTAAGCCATTCTGGATTTTCATCCATTAATAGACACAAGAGAAAAATTGTTCCATCGAGTAAGATGCTTGCAACACTAAAAACTTTTGTCTCCTATACCCCTCAATTTTTGTGTTTACAAAGTTCATAAAAACTACTTAAAACATATTCCTACATACAACTTCTTGGTTCCAAAAAAACTCAACCCACCACTTAGGGGGACAGAACAGCTTCTCATGGGAAATCAGAAAGCTAAATTTAGAGCAACTGTGACTCAAACAAAATCCCTCCGAGGATCAGGCCAGGCTTTGGGGATACATTGTCTCTTACACAGTATACCAACTGATATTCCTTTGTTCAGTACTAGGACAATACAATCTGCCATTAATTTAAAGTATGCAGTGAAATCTTGAGTCATATTAATGGATCCTTCAACAAGAATCTGAATTCCTAGTTCTCATTGTTTTATATACTCTCTCACTGATACTTCCCCCACGTGCAAAGAGATATCTTAAAATGAGTTTGCAAAATACAGGACAGAAAATAAAGACTCAGGCCTCAAAAATCAGAATTATCATCTAAATTAATTCTTACATTCAGAGGCATCAGCAACACAAGCCATCTCACTTCAGCGTGACACCATTCTAATGTTCCCTCCAATGCTCTTCTTGCTCTGATGCCAATGTAATTAGCATCTAACACAATAAATGTTTCACCCATTACTGGATTTCAAAATCCTCTCTCCCCTGCCTTTGGCATTCTGATTCTCTCACAAAAAAAAAACCAGGACAATTTAACCTACCTTATTATCCCAGGATTTTGCCAGAACTGATTAAAAAAATCCTCAATCAATCCGTAAGTGAAGTACCCTATTTTAATTCACTTTATAAACTCGTAAATGAAATACCTTCTCCTCAGGAGATTAAGCTTTCAGGAATACTTGTGTATTCCTGACTCACTGTGTGCATTTGTAATATAGATGTGCTTTAGCCTCATGACCTTACTGGGGCAAATTTCCCAACAAAAACCCACTGTAAAATCCAACACCATCATCAGCTTCATAGGAGAACACACCACAGCTATAAACACAAGATAGGAGATCCCATGATGGTGCCTTGGCTGAGCACTCCTTTTTTAAAGCAGATATCCACTGATACACAAAATATTTAAAGAATTATTATGAGATCCATTCATTACAATTTTTTTTTCCAGGAACTGAGGACATGGCCAAAGACATCTATGTAAAGTACTGTATATTCCCAACAAGTGAGATCTCATTTATTTGAGAGGAAAAGGGAGATTTCTTAAAATTTACAACTGCATCATAAAGTAAGTTTAATGAAATTCTCTCACTAACACATATCAGTTTTCTTTAGCAGGTGGCTCTGACTAACATGTAAAAATTAAGCTAAAGTTCCTCTTATTTACTCCACACCACTGTTATTTTTAAGTGGCAAAATTTTTAATGGGACAGTAGTATGAGAGACAGCATTTTGTTATGTTATAGAAGCATTTTAATTTCAAACAAAGAAGAGAGAGGCTAGAAAATATATAAAGAGAGCAGCATTCTACACTAAAAATACCTATGGTTCATGAATAGATACATGATCTGACAAGAGATTTATCTGCACTTATGAAGATAGAGTAACACTATTCTGCAGTTAGGCTCTGGAAAAAAGGAGAAAAAATCTTTTGTTTTTTATTTTTAATTGTTTCTGTCTTGTGCCACAATCGATTATTAAGCTTGGCACAATAGAAATTACATTTTTAATGAGTAAAAAAAAAAGTTAGAAAAGATTTAGTTCTGCTATACACAATCATTCATGAAAAGGTTAAATGTATGTTATCAAAAAAATCATAGTAAATGTTGAAGCTACTCGAATTATAGTAACATAGCTAAATATTTCTTTTTCATGCTCTTTTTGTAGAGCTCTCAGTATGGATTTTGTTCTCAAAGTAGAAATCTGATTCACTGCCAACCTCATTAGTAATTTATTACAGATCTACTTTTTCTAAAGAATCCTGATTTCTTGATCAGATTAAATGAAATGTTTATAACTTTGATTAAGCTTTCATGACATGCTTATGAAGGACTATTCTGATTATAGGATGAGAATTAGAGAATGTCACAAGGTCCATAGGCAAAAGATAAGAATTTATTAGAGTCGAAGAACTCTCTTCATCTGTCATTGATCTAGGATAAGTAATTTACTTTATCTCTATCACTATTTAAGCATCTGCAATATTTATCTGTACGTATTCACAAATTTCCTTTAATCTAACCCTTAGTTTTGGAAATCCCTCCTATGTTTTCCTTGACATAGTTTGGAGATACTTGTAACAAGTGATTTCTTCCCCCAGGCCTATAAGTTATTAGAATTGACAAAATATCTTTAAAATACTGGAGAAAAAAATTCAACTTGTACTTGAATGGAACATGTAAAAATTCAAATAAATACATCAAATTTTCCATGTTAAACACATCTTCAACCTTGCCTTGTTTAAGAACAGGATTAGGAAAGGATTCATCAAGTCACTCAAACTAATACTTTAGTGCTTTCCTGCACTTTACTACCTGAGCTACAAACCTTCCTTTACTTAGATATGTCAATACTCAACTCAGTCCAATGATGGGCCATGGAATCTATCATTTTAATCAAGTCTTATTTAATAAAACATTAAGTTAATGGTGTGATCCCATTGTGTACAGACTTTATGCTTCAGCCCTCAAATGGGGACAAATAAGATGCTGAAGTACAGTGTGCTTTGCAAAATGATGTTTACACAACCGTTTATGCTGCTGTCTTCAGGCAGAACAGGGCTGACAAGTACCAGCCTGTGAAACCCTCCCTTTCTGAGACTGAGCTTGATTTTTATTTTTATGTTGAAATGAATCTTGGAGAATAAAAATAATGTTTGCTAAGCTCACAACTCTTCTGTGCCAATTTAGTTTGAAAGAGGTCCGAAATGAAATTACTGCCTAATTTATCTTCTAAACCATCATTTTCAGCTTTGGGGGACACAGTCCTTTACAAGCACACAGTATTTGTGATACAGGGAGTATTCAGAGGCACACATGTACACATACACCTACGTACCCCCTTCAAAGAAACAAGACGGCACTGGGGGACAGACCAACCAAATCTTAGCAAGAATGACAGGGCAAAAAAAATCTCATTTTGGAAAGTCTCACGTAATTAAAAAAAAATAAATTAGAAACCTCCTTCACATCCCTTCAAGTGAAGGACAGTTTTATGGTTCCTCATACTCTTCTGTCCTTGTCCTTGCCCTGCAGATAGGAACAGAGGCTGTCAGAGCCTGGCACCGCATTGCTGCTACAACAGAGTCACACAGATTTATCTGTGACCTCCTGCTCCTCAGTTCCTTCCCTGGTCAGGGTTTTAATTATCACTCCTGTGCTCACGATTGGAAAATTCAGTCCTGCTCCATCGTCACTGCTTCTACATTATTTCTGCCTGTTTATAGCTCAAACATAAATTTTATAAACATCCCGCGACCCAACAACAGCATTAAATTATAACAACATTCCAGTATGTATAGTGAGGTATAAAAGAGCAGTAGAGTGAATGTTTATCTGCTAGCATTATCTGACCTGGGGGAAAAGAAAACAAGAAAAAAGAAAAAAAAAAAAGCTGCAGAAACCAAATAGAAAGAAGAAATAACTATCTTAATCTCACTCACCAACAGATTTCAAATTAAACTGAGTCATGCAAAAAAAAAAAAATGTTTTTGTTACTGTTTTTCTTCCTGCAAAACATATTAATCATCTGATCATTCCTTTCATTCCAAGGTCTACGATTCCAGTAATTAAGTCTCCTTGCTTTTAAAAGTACTGCATTTCAATTTTTTCTGTTCCAGAGCAAGTGTAAAAAAAGTCTTGCCCTCAGTTACTATTACCTGCATCTTGATCTTCCTATTGCTTAAGCTAATAATTGTTTCTAACACACTAAAATGTGCATTAAAGACACATGTTGGATGATTAAATGATTGGCAGTGTTACTTTAAATTCATTCCTCCTATACCAAACCCTTATCTTTCCAAAGTGGGTAATTTCAATATCAGATCTTTTGGGAGACAATCCCCATTACATTCACCAGGACTGGTGCTTTCTGCATCCATTTGCTGTGCACATATAAATAAGCAGAGAACTATTACATGCATGAAGAATACCAAAAAAAGAAAAAGGATTTTATATTCCTGCAGTGCCAAATGTGGTTTCTGCAGTGCAAATAATATAAATAAATGAACAGATAAATAAATAATATTTATCAGCCTTGTGGTAAATTTTTAAAAACTATTAGTAGTTGCTAAAAAATTTGTAGCTCAAATGCAAATAGAAAAAGAAGCACAACTTTTTTTCCCACTCAATAAAACAAAAAAACCTTTCTGTTCATTTCAAATCCTTCTCTAGAGGTTAGCTTGTATTCTATTCTACCTTTTCCTTTGAAGTCTATTCATGAAATAGGACAAAACATAATGAAATGAAGACCCTTTTCCAAAACCCTGCTGAAGGAATGTTACTTTCATGAGCTGTAATGCTTGATGCATCACTGCCAGCACATTTCACAGTAGGTTAAAAAGGACACGTGCGAAAATGCAATTATTGGGATTTTTATTCTAAAAGAGAGCCCTGTTTGGATGCACTGCACTACAAGACTGCAGTGCAACCCTGTACCACTGGATACTTCCCAGTTCACCAAAGGTGATGCCATGAACTGCACTAAGTCCTACATCTATGGGGGGGTTTTAGGATATATTGTGGTGAGAAACCCACCCATGGAAACAGTGTGATGAAGAAATTGTAGGAACATCAACAGTACAGGGAAGGGATGCTGATCTGAGATCAGGTTCACAGGAGCTGGACTCCAGGTACAAGCCAAGCACATGTTTGAAAACTTTCCCCAGGAAACTAAAATAACTATCTTCAACTTTCATCATTATTGCCCAATAAATTCTAAATAAATTCTTGCCCAACTATTCTTTTTATTACACATACCTTCCAGCTAATGGTGTGCAAAAAACATGGCTTCTCACTTCAAATAGGAGAGTTTAAATCTGTTTAATAGCCTTTAGAACTTTACGATCGATATTAACTCAGGAAGTACTTACAAAGTTTTAAATTCTTACAAAGTTGGGTATAACTGAGGCAAAATGAAAAAAAAAATAAAAATTGACCAGTCTGTATATCTGTTGCTGCTTTGTGTTGGTTTTGTTTTTACAACTACTTTTATTTTTTAAAAGTCAGTTATAGAATCTGAAGCCCTGTAATCCCGGGCTATCATGCTAGCAATGCTTCAGGCTTATGGACTGTAAGGCCAAAAGGACACAGTGGTTTTACTGTGAGTGTTTAACCAACTACAACCATTTCAATATATTGAAGAGAATATGTCCAGTGTGAAAAGTACAGATAATTCATGAAATTTATTCACTGGCAAATCTCAGATAATCTGCTACTGGTGCAGATATATAAGCAAGATATAATCAAAGCCAGTGAGTTGATAATCAAACTATGTTTTGAGGAGAGAAGTTCACAGTATGCAAGTGGAAGGTAAATAGTCTCAGTGACTGAAAAAAAATTAAAAACTACATATTTTCTCTTCTTTGGATAGTACATCTTGGTTAACCATAAATAAAGTAAATGGGAGGGATGATGGTTACCTCTTAAGAGCCAAGATAACATTCTAAAGTATTATGGCTCCATTTCTAGCTCTGCTATAAATTTCCATTCCTGCCTGAGGATGGATAGTTTAGTGCTTCCATTCCAACTCAACGGAACTCCAGAGTGTGTGCACTTCTGCCTAGCTCAGGTTTCTACAAAATGAAAGGTTATAAATATATTAAATATGTCACTGAATTACAGACTCTGTTTCTCAGAGAGCTCTCCTACCTCTCTGGGCCTTTTAAAGGCTTCTTGAGCAAGCATACACGAACACCCTCAACCCATCTAAGTTTTCATACATGCAAAACTGAATAATCATTTTCTTAGAGAAAAAGCAAGCATTTAACATTATCTGCAAGACAGAGAAATACTGCTGTTTCAAATTTAGAAAGCTGCAGCTGTTAAAAAAAAACAGAGAAGAGAAAATATTTTAGGAACAACTAAATCAAGGACCTAGACATGGATGTGGGATCAACGGTCCTTATTTGTTTGAATCAGATTTCTTTTATTCACAGGAGAAAAAAAAACTCCTACAAATTCTGGAAATCTGCTTAGGCTGCACCAACACACAATAGTTACAAAAGAAAATAAGCATTTCAGTGAGATTTTCCATTTTCCTGCATTTTCTTAGGCACATACTTGGATTATCCATACTAAGACAACAACAGCCGGGAAAATGTTGCACTTCAAATACTTGTAAGGCAATGATCAGGGTCACTGGACCTTAGAATTTGTTGGAAGACTTCTGTCTACAAAACCAGATTTTTATATTTGCTTTCTGTCTAACTTAATGCTTTGTAAAATGTTTAATTTTCACAAGTCACTTAAAGCAATGCCAAAATCTGGAACTACTCATGTTCTTGATCTGAGACATTTTATTACATTTACTAAAGCAACGCAATGTGACTGGTAAATCATGCCAGGAAGTTTAACAACAAGATTGAACTAATTTGGCTTTAATGTCTCACCAGATGAATCACAACCAGTGCCAACTAATAAGTAAAACTGATGGTAACAGAATTCCACCTAGTGTAGATGGAACACAGCCTACTCCACTGGCGGCTGCATGAGTTTTAAAGCTTCACCAGACTTCTACTAATAGTCACTAAATGAAGAAGCCATTAATTAAACCTGCAAATGATGCAATATGTGGGAAGATTGTTAAGTGCTAGACAGATGAAAAGAAAAAGTGGGCCTGTGTTAATAAGAATTACCAAATTGAGAATAAAAAAATGGTACTTAGCACCTCTAAGGTAGATAAGCCAACCTTTATGTATATAAAAGGCATTAGATTTAAGATTCCATATAAATGCAAAAGAGCACTAACAATGCACTGAAAGATCAAAGATTGAAAATAGAACCAACAGCTAACCCACCCCTCTCCTAAATATTAATAACTGCAACATCTGCAACAGCGATTCCAAAAATTTAGAAGTAGCTTGAAGCTCCCTAGCAGACTGCTCACTTTTCTGTAGCTTGGAATATGTTGACAAGCTTCCCTACAAAATTTGGTTGTATTTCACAGGCGGCCTGAAGGAAAAAAGTTTAGAAAAACATTGGCTACCCTCCTTTAACTTCCCCTCTAACTGATTCAGACAGACTGACTCGTGATTATCAGTCTCTGGGGGGATCTTAAGACACATAGCATATAGTCAAACACAAAGAGCCAGTGGAGAGCAGTAGTTTGGCCCTCAAATTTCTGTTTTTATCAAAAACTTGTACTGTTATCATCAGCTAATGAAGCTTTAAAAAAACCCTGCTGCTGCTTACGCTGTGGTACTGACAGCACTGCAGTGGCATTTCTTTCTGAGGATAAAGTGAACCATTCTGATATATGGATAGGCTCTCTATAAATCTCCATACAATCTACAGATCTAATATAAACAACCATGAATCAAAATTGCTGTCTTTTCATATGGGAAATCAGTTAAGTGTTTGGTTTTGTCCTTTATGGAATACAAGCTACTGGATCTAAGTAAACAAATCAGCGCAGCACAGAAAATAATTCTAAGTTTTAAGTTTTCTGTTTATAGTGAGGTTTTCATTCTATCTTTTTGTGTGTGTGTGTCTTAAAGCAAAGATTTCTTTCCTTTTATGTTAATATTGCTGTCTCTTTTATGGCCTAACTCTGATTTTATAGTGTTTTTATACATAAACATTACTATGCTGTGACTCAGGAATAGCATCCAGATCTTCACCAATCCCCCACAGTGCCTTACATAAAGTTGCATATTTTATCCAATCCTCCTTGCCATTGATGCCCACCCACATGAGACACATTACTCACATCCAAAGATTATAGCATTGTTATGCTGATGATACCTTGATTTATTTCTCTATTAAACATTAATGATGCAGTATCCTGGCATAAATTCAGAGTGCATTTTCAGATGTACAAACTTGAAGATAGCCATGAAATATATCAGTTTTTCTGCAAAATAAATTTTATGCTCTTAGTTAACTGCTACTATTTTACCTTGTCTCTTCCAAATAATTAACCAAAAAAACACATTTATGTCTGTATTTTCAGCCAGTCCTGCTTACACTGTAAATCAGCTGAGAAAAATAACTGAAAATACTTTATAGGATTTAATACTTCTGTAAAGATGATACAGAAATGACTTATGCACCACTTAGAGTTGAAACTTACTCTCCTGTTGGCATGTTTTCTCATATCCTTTCACAACACAATTAGACTTTTAAAAGACACTGACATGTTTGCAATGCTTTTTTTTAAAAAAAAAAAAAAAGAATAAAAGCTCCTCTTTTTTCCATAGGAATACACTATTTTTATAATTTATGTAAAAATGAAACTTGATCAGGCATCCCAAGGACAAACGTTAGCAATCATCAATTCTCCTTTACTGAGCAAAGAGACAGAAGCCATGTGAAACAGCCCAAGCTGGTTTTGGATACATCCATGTTATCTATCACTCAGCACATCTCCCAGAATTTAAACAATTTGCTGCCTCAGCAAATGGCTGCTTGCAGCTTGCAGGCTGGCTTTCACAAAGCAGCTCATGTTCTCCACCGTGGGACCTGCAGCACTGGAAAAGCAGAGATCCTTGAAAAAGAAATGAGAACTATGAAGACAAGTGAAGAAAGGAGACTGCTGCCTCCCACAGCATTTTACATTTTCTTTATCCCTAACAATTCTGTTGCAGAGGTCAATTCTGGAGTCACCACTTGCTTGAATGGAGCTCTTTGATGGATAATATTTCAAGCAAACAGTACAATTCTCACTAAAACAGCTGTTAAATTAAGATATGTACAACTACAAAGTATTTTTTAAATTCACAAGTATAAATAACCTTGTATGTCATAATAGACCATCTTTTCCTTGGGACCAAATCCCCTACAGTTCTCTATCTAATGTCCTCTTGAAAGCCTGTGGGAAATAAGTTGTAAGTGCAAGCATTAGGGTTTACAGTGCTTGGATTTTACTGAAGTAATGGTATTCACACACTAGTCAAGGAAGATGCAGTCTGAGTTGGCTGTGTTTGGAGACAACAAGCCATTTCTTCCACACTTCAGGAGGAAAAAAAGAAACCCAGAATAGCACCATAGAATGGCTTGAAAAACTGAACTTGGTCTGAAGTTCTTATGAAGTAAGCCAAAGACATGCCTACCTGCCATCACAAAGTATTTATATTTAACATGCCAGTTTATTTTGCTGGTATGTTACCAAAAGAAAATGCCACATCTTTACACCCAATCCATCAGAAGAGCAGAATATAAAAGTGCAAGTCAATTGACTGATCATCCATAAAAAAAGACAGTAGGACTCACTGATCACAAGGAAATTCTAAATTTTTGAGTTGTATTTCACTTTTTCATCTGAAGTGAGATAATTTCAAAGCTCAGCCTTGCTGTGGAATAGAAGGCTATGGCAGCCCACAGGGGAAATGAGACACATCAAGAATGATGGATTTGGGAACATCACAGTGCTCATGGGATAGGTTACTGTCCAGCTGGCCCATAGTTTGTGATTCATTAATCAAAAGAGCATTGACTACAGAAGAAGTAAATGCCATCAGGGCACAGTAAAGCAGAACAAGCTGCATTCTGGCTCCATGTCATGCTCCCACACACCTTCAATAAAATATCACCACACACACCACTGGAGAATCCTTCCTGTGTGCCTTAACTGTCAATCAAGGCATGGGTGTTGCTGATATCAAGGGAGATTTTGAGGAAAGTGTGCAAAAGTCATTTCTGTACAAGCACTTACAGGAGACAAATTTGCAGGGATTTTTTTGATTGGTTGGTTTTTTGTAATTAAAAATCTTATTTAGTAATCAAAAGTTTCAAAATTAAGCATCCAAACTCACACAGGTCTCATATTCATGAGACTAAGTTCTATTTTAGAAACCTTCTGTCATTTTTCTGTAATAACAGATGAATTATGTCTTATAAATCAGTATTAATCTCAGCACCATAGAATGTATTTTCAGATTAAAATCGTTCATATTTATTAAAAAGTATTTTGCCTCTGAGGCAGTAAATAACAAACTATATTGCAAAGTACCCAAATTGTAGCCCCTCTCCCTCCAAAAAAACAAACAAATAACAAACAGCAGAAAAATTACCCACCAAAAACTTCTTGGGTATAAAGCATGTGAGTCTCTGGTAAGCATTCCAGTTCAAACAGAAGGAAAACATAGAATAATCTTGATCCTTCCGTTCCTGGACTGTTGAAAATTTATGATTCACTATGAATCTCACTGCACTACTTCTCAAGTTAGGTAAAGACAGAAAAGGGTTTTAAAATTACCTATTTTAACTGTTAATAACAAGCTGAATAAATTCTGCATCCTGAACAATCAATTTTACTTTTAAATGCTGACACAAAGCCATAACAGTTTTTACCTCTACTAAACTGGTAGGATCGCAGTAAGGTAAATATAAACATTTTATGCAACTATCAACCAAGAAAAGCTGGTAACTTTTCCTAATAAAGAATAATTTTGGACATTCAAAGAATTCAAAGCACTTCAACTAACAGCAAATAAGGAAACCAAGGTAGAGAAAGGAAAAGTGACCAAGGTGAGACCATACAGGACTTCAGTGGAAGAATGAGGTCAGAAAACAGGTTTTCTGACAATTAAATTCAAGAGCCTCACTGCTAAATCATGCTGTGATTAAAAAAAAAAGAAAAAGAGAAGTGAAGGTTAAAACAGGAATTCCAGAACAATCCCTGAAACACTGAGTGACATTACAATTACATATACAACATAAGACAGGAATGAAGATATAGCAAAAATACCAATTATTAACACATCATCATTCATCACTCCCTTCAGGAGTATAAAAGATATTAAAGCCTTTTATCTTCAACAAATACCTCATTCCCTAGAACTACAACTGTAGTTTTTCAAATGCTAAGAATTGGTTTGAGTGGTGAATGTGTAGAAAGCACAATTTTCATGTACCTCATGCTTTAGGCACAACACCCACAACCCAGGCATGGACTATTTTTGTTTGGATAGACTCATTTAGACATCATTTTAAGATGAAGAGAAACGTTCTCAACTCCAACTGCAGCATCCTAGGAATATCAGAATCCCTCATTTTGACACTTTATCTTTTTAAAATAATACTGTGCATGCTCATTTGGTTTTTTTCCTTTGCCTGGTGGTGTGTAAATGTTGTTTTTTTTTCAAGCACCACTGTTCAGTGTCATGAGTACGTGTTTCCATGTCTCAGAAGGAATCACTGTGTCACTGCCCCACCCCTTCAGCAGCTGCCCCTAAGAGATGAGATCACCCAGGAGCACCCATGTGTGCTTCCACTGACACTCCCAGCCCACGGGCAGCGGGGGAAGCCGAGTGCCAGCTCCTCTCACTCTTGTTTTCCCTCTCACAACTACAAGGTGGTGCATTTTGCCGTAACTAACCTGCTGCTGCCGGGGCAAGCTGCACTGAAAGGGAAGTTCTTACATCCCTCCACTCATTCAGGCCAACTCTAGAGATCAGGATGCTGCAGGACAAGCTGGTGCAGATGGAGCCCTCTGACCATGCCCACGTGCACAGTGGCTCCACAATGACCAAATCCAATGCTACACAGAAAGCTGAAGCCACTCCAGTTAGCCCCTTGCTGTTGGAGTGCCATAAGTACTGCAGAACCACATTAGTAGTGATTGCTTCTCTCCCTTCCTTCTCCAGCCTAGAAGAAAAATATTCATCTTGTCCCAGAAGATCTAGTAACAGTTGACTGAACAGCTGTCAAAAAAATAAAGAAATCAACATTTGGAGCTAATATACTATGTAAACATCTTCTCACTCCTATACTCCAGGGGCTGCAGGATGCTAGATTAAGGATAGAGCACAAAGACATTTCAGTTGAGTTTGGGGAATATATTTAAGGATGGGTGCTTCTGAAAACATTATGATAAATTTGTCTAGATGAAATATTGATGAACAGATATTTATCTCTCACCAGCCCTACATTAATAGCATTGAGTTTTCCTAGCAAACATAAAAGTACATCTTTCAGGCTTCCCCTTCCATAGCTTCAGGGTTTCAGCACTATGGTGCATATGGTAACTGAACTACTTTTAATGACCCAATTGAAAACACAGTTAACAAAATTAGTACTTTCACTTCCATTTATTCAAAAAAGCAAGTCCATCAACTTACTGCATTATGTGGAAGTTTGAGATTGATTACTCACGATTTAAAACATTTATGAAGCCTGGCAAGAATCTATACCCCAGGCACAAGCCTGAGTGTGCCCATACTTTTGTTATGGCTTGAACTCCAGCTATTTCCACCCCATTTAAACTTTACACTGATTTCCACTTAATCCCTGTGAATTCTCAAACCAAAGTCACGACTCCTCTCACCCCACATTTTAAAAAAGCTGTTGGATCAACAAAGTATCAGGTTAACTTTGAGTTCAGTTCTTTACACCAGTGAGGTATTACTCTTCCAGAGCACAAGAAGTCAAAGTTTCCATTGCCTTGTCACACATCCCTGCCCAGTCCAATGCAAGCAGCAGCAATTGCCTCACAGGTTACTGCATGGTGAGCTCTCCAAGACAAGGGACCACCCAAACACCTGAAAATCACCACTCAATATGGGGAAAAGGGAGAAAACCATGCTCTGTTGTCCCTAAATACTCTGCTTTCATGGAAACCTTAAGTGCTACACCAGTCAGCTGCAGCCTTCAGCAATGGTATTGTTGGGGCTCCTGTTGTTCCTTTCTTAAAGCACTGGCTGGTCTCACAGCCCAGGGAGCCTGGGCAGGACCTCAGGCAGTGGCACCAAACCTGACAGAGAAGTAAATGCCTTCCTGGATTGGCTCTCCAGGATGTCTGAGGAGAGCTAGTGCAAATTCAGTGGCAAACTCTCACTAACAGGTTCAGCTGGAGTGAATCACATCTTCAGGGAGAAATTAGGCTTCCCTATAATCACCTGCTCTTCCTAATTTCATGATATTGCCCTTGAAACTGCCAGACCAGGCTTTAAACAGTACTCAAACTGAGGCAGACAGCAGAAAACAGTTCACTTTTTGAACAGTGAAGATGTAGATTCATAAGATGAGTGAGCTCATGACTGAAAGGGGCAGCAAGAAGTCAGAAGTCCACTCTGTGATGGGACTGAATGCCAGGGTGATCCTTCTCAGGTTATCTCAGATCTCTATCACTGAAGGCTGCTTTTGCTAATAAATATTTTTTGATTCCCAGGTTCTTTTTAATAAAGAATTCTTGACATTTTCCTCTTTGTCATTCAGCTTTGCCTCAACTTTGCTTATATGCAACACTAAAGCTGCAAAAGAACTGATACACAAACAGCTCTTGCAGAAACTCTAAGCTTAGAGATCCATGTCAGTCTCTAGTATGGTTTTCCTTAGGCTATTCAGATTCCAGCAAATTCTCTGAGCAAGAGACAGTTTCTTGTCTTTTGCTCATCTCCTTCTACTTCCTTTGGACTTTCACAAATTATTAATTTCCAGTCTTGAAATGCAGCCCCAAAACAAAGCAGCAATCTTGGAGAACTTTACCGGCACCCAGCTGACAAAAAGGATTATTTTGGGTGTCTTGCTGACAAATTTCTGATCCACTTGTGTGTATGTACATATATAAAAAACGTAGCACTCCCTCCCTGCAGGTAACTGGTGTTGCCACCGTAATCACTCTGCTTCCTTAAAGCATTGAAAAAGATGAAATGTTTAAACATGACATTTAAGTAATTATGACAGCATAAGTGAATACCTAAATGAGGACACACGTGGAGACTCAAATTGCCTTAGCAGTGATTACTTCCAGCTCTTGCAAGTCTCTGGCAAACATTATTACATAAATTACCACTGGATCACAATTTGTGGACAGCTCTTGAAGTTCAATAGCGACATTATTTTAAGAACAACAACACATAAATGATGCAGTTTAAGTTTTAAAAATAATTGCTAAATAGGGACCTACTGAATAACTGCAAATTACCTAAACTGAATCCCAGTGAAGGGAAAGTTGCTCTATTTATATTTAAAAGTGTTTGGATTTTGAAGACATTTGTCCAAAAAATCTTTAAACAGACAAAAGTAGACATTCTAGAGTAACAACTGTCAGAACTGAAACATTGGATTTGTACTTGTGAATAAGATCCCTCTCTTTTAAAGCTAAAACTTTGAGGAAATTACACATGTAATGTGAAGTAGGCAAATGTACAGAAAACTGCAGAAATTTCAGTGACAGAGTAGTGTCACAACATGTGCATTTGAATTAATCTGCTTTTTGTAGACCTGGAGAACTAATAGGAGGTAAAGAGCAAAGAGCTGCATTTCAGAACCTCAAAGAAGGGAAGCAACAGTCTGTGGAAGGTTAAATAGATGCAACGAGCAATGAAAACTTGCATGAAGAGGATTGGGTTCAAGTTTGCTGAAATAAACGAAAACAGAAAACAACCATTTGATTAAAACATTTGAGAGGACCTTGTCTTCCTACATTGATCCTAATAATGCTTTCTTGTTGAATACAGAATATTTGTCTTTTTCTGGCCAAAAAAACCCCCAAGCATTAAATCACAATTTTTAAAAAAAATAAGATGCATTAAAAAGTGTAGTTGTGTCTCAGCAGTCACAAATGGATCAAGCACTACTAAGAAATCAGACCACCAAATACCAGGTAAGCCTCAGGAAGTAAAAGAGCTTTGTTGTTATCCATTCAGTTATTTTTTTTCTGCCCAATTTATTTGACATGTAATGAATCATCCTTCATTGTAAGCATGTCAGAAGCTTTCCCTGGAGACTTTTTTTGAGCAATTAATAGATAAACCAAAAGCATAAGTATGTAAAGAGTTACAATATTAATGAATAAAACTACAAAACTGTTCCTTAAAACTCATGTCCATTTTTGATTCAGAAGAATGTGTAACATACACTATAAACTGAAAAAAAAAATATAATAAAGTTGGTCATTTTTAAAATACTACCAAGTGCAATTACAGCCCCAAAGGGTGAAATTCATGGACTGATTGAGAGATAGAAAAATGGTCCAAGGAGAAATGACACTGGGTAGTCTAACTAAAGCCATCACTAACTTATTTGAATAAGCTCCAAGTCAGGCTTACTGAGGTATTTCAGTGAGTTTTTATAAATGTAACTTTTCATCAGTCTGTATTGCAACTTTCCACATATTGAATACAGATCATTTACCCACTACCACACTACTGAATTATAATTTACCTCTGATAAAAAATCAGAGGTAAAAAGCAGGCTACATCTCTGACTTGCATTATGTCTCACATTATGAACCCCAGTGTTAACACTGGCAGCAATGTCAAGTCCTGCTCTGGAATCCTCCATTTATTTAAATTAGAAAGTCACACTAGTAGTGTAGAAAATACAATAACCAAAATAATAAAATGCCTGAGGATCAAATGTATTTGCAAGTCTTTCTCAATCATAATTATTTCAGGTTTATTTATTTATACTATAGCTGGCATATCCAATAACCAAAAGAACAAATATTTCACTAAGAAGTATATAATCACCAATTATTGTTAATAGCTATGATTTTGTGAGATGGTTGAAGTGCATTTTTTACCTACTGATAGTAAATGTTTATAAAAAACATTCTTTGACTCATGGTAGGGAACCAAAAAAAGTTAAAATTCTTTGAAAGCAGTGAATGGATTTAATACAAGATAATGACTGGGTTTCGGCTATGGGTTTTCCTTTAGTTTAGAAAGAGGTAGTTTGTAAAAGACCAGCTGCAAAAGTAAGATCTGCTAGCTTTTATTTTCAGCATATCATAGTTGAAAATTAATACTTTGCTTTAACAACCACATTGTAAAAATTACCCATTTCATCACAATGTGTATATGTACTTTTTAATCTGCCTCTGGAAACACAATGAAAAATTAAGGCCTCTGAGAAATTTTCTTTTCCTTCAGAATTTCAGGTTGCCTGGATCTCAAAATCTTGTATATAAGAATGGAGAAAAAGTGTACATATATATATATAAAATCTAAGATATTTATTAATACTGTTATCACAAGAAACTTGTTGCATTTCATATGGACTCATGCACTTTTAGCATGCCATGATCAAGTTTATTACTACACAAGTGTTCAGCTTTCCAAGAATAAAATTCATCAATAAAGAAAAAGGAAAAAAGTTCAGAATTTCCCTCATTTTTAATGAAAATTTAGGAAAATTCAACTAAATCAATAGCAATTGTTAAATAAAATGCCACTATTTTAATTCAACAAAAGATGAACCTAGATAGAAAATCAGGTCTGAAATGTTTATGTTATTTTTCTCTGTTCGCAGAGCACTAAGTTGAGTAATTAGAAAAAAACTGTTTGCAAATGTAAATACAATGATGCAGCCGTTAATTAGCACACGAAAATGTAAGTTCAGAAAATTGCTTATTATCTACAATGTTCAAAATGTTAAGTTCTATTTATACAAATTCAGAGATTATATTCTGTCTAATTAGGTGTAAATTTTAAGGATATGCATTAATCATAATTTGTCTTTGCAAATAGGATTAATTAGTGTTTGCAATAAGCACATGCAAGTGAAGATTAACCACGAATCACACTTGCTCAAGTAATAGACTAAATAAAGTCAGCATCACTTTTTTTTTTTTTTAAATAAATTTTTAAACAAGGAGAACTACATACTTCAGTATCATTTCAGAAACTTTCACAGGAAAAACATACAAAAGAACTGCTCATGCCCACAAAAGAGGCAGCGCAAGGCACGTTGTTTATGATGGAGCAGAATTCCCTGGTGGAGTGCTCTCATTTTGCACACAGCAGGATCCCAGGGTTCAGTGTGACAGCTGAGAAAAGGTGGCAGAATATTCACTTTGCCTCAGAGGTGACAGAGGGCTGAACAGCCACGGTGTCCCTCCACGTAACGCACACGTGTCATGACAAAGTGAGGTCTGACCAGAACCCAATCCTCCAGTGAGGTACAAAAGCCATACAAAGCCAGAGCAAGGCACACATTTTAAACAACTTTTGAATTTGGAGAGCTGGACAAAAGCAGCAACAAGCAATTTCTGCCCCCTGTTTCTTACAATCTGCAAATAGCTTTTACTTCTGTCTTAGCATATGCATTCACAGGAACTGTACAAGAAAAGGATCATACTATTCTGTTTATGTTCACACAAATAAATGAACAGCATATTCAACTTTAGATGCCATTACAAAAAAAAGAAAAAGAAAAAAAGAAAAAAAGAATGGTTCCCATCTCTGATACCCTTCACAGCAGCCTTTTAAAGGCAAAGAGGATTTTTATTCTAGCAATGGTGAACCATCTTCAAGGCAAATACAGTGAAAAGTCCCTATGTCTAGGATGTAAGAGTTCCATGTGTTCATACCAAGTGACACAACAATTAATACTCATCAGTACAATATAAAGATTTTGGCACCTTTCATGTACAAAAGGTTTTCACTGGAAAACCTCCATTGTGCTAACTGAGAATACAATGATGGACAAAAAGAGTTGCACTATTGAAAAAGAGCTCTATTAAAGAAAAAAAAAAAAAAAAAGGCAACACCAAATCCCATCCTCCAGACTTACAAATAATTACTATTTCCTCTAGAAACCTACCAGCTCCTCATATTTTTATGTAAAGTTGAGCCTGGGTCACTTACATTACAAAGATATTTAAAATTCCAACAGTTATCTTGATACAAATCCACAATCTACATTAAGATTTTTGGGAGATGTTGACTACAGCCAGTACTTAAAACCGGTTTTGAACTTGGGCCGATGTGCAACAAAATTCAGTATATAAAGGCATCTCCTAGTAAGTTCCATGTGTCTGCAAAATCTTCAGTGCAGATAAGGATCTGTGTACTGATCAGACCTAGTTCACTGACAAAGGTACTGTTCCAGATGGTAGTTTATATTTTGCTAAAAGGAGGCTCTGGATCTTAAATATACATTACAGCTACCTTAGAGCCAACTGGTGTATTACACTGCTAAACTAACTGTTCTTCTGAAACACAGAAACTGCAGTAAGATGTTGAGTTATCAGTTAATATTTATTGCAGAAAGCAACTCCACCCTTTAAGAAATACAATGCTATTAAAACAGACCCCCCAAAAAGCCCTTTAGATATCTTACTTTATATTTGCCTTAGAGAACCTTGACACTATGTTGTGATTTGGATTGTGCTTCCATTTAGGGCTAGAAATGAAACTGTAGTCCTTGTGTAGGTAGTATAATCATACACAATCATAAACTGGTTTGCCAACTTTGCCTAAGGCCTCATAATAATTTAGACAACAAAAAGAAAAGTTTTCAAGCATGGCTATTAGTCAACCTGTAAAAGCCAGAGCTGCTCCTGGCCAATTCCTACCTCAGCAAATTGATATTAAGAGGGTGTCAACTCCAGCACACCTCTCTTTACCATCATGTATCATTTGATCAACTACTTTGGAAAGGTTGCATTGAATTCAAAGCAGTTAGAATGAGAAGGTAGCGCTTTTTTTTATATTATGGTATGTCTAGTGCCTGTCTGCCATTGTTTACATGGAAAATTAGCAATTATCTAATTGGTGATTGATTAAATAAAGCAAGCTAGAGACACATTCTGGCTCCCTTGTGGCCTTTTTCTAATTGATCCAGGAAACAGTTTGAATCTAAGGATGAGACTCTGAACTGCCCAGTGTTCTCTCTCCCAAAACTTGTCCTATCCCCACAGAGCTCTGCAAAAGTATTAAAGGAACGTTTTAAAAGAAACCCTACATGTGGGTTTTCTTGGTTATTTCAATTCTGACTTAAGATATGCAATATAGTAGAAATTAGCAGGCAAGAAAGTGGTATAATTAGGCAAAGAGCTCCTGCCCTTCCAAGGGTCACTGCAATTCTATGACAGCTCTGCAGTTACCAAAACGAGCCCTAAATGGCAGAGTTTCTCCCCAAGGACCAAAGCAGCACTGATTTAGACACAGAAACATCTGTTGTTTTAGAGATTATGATTAAAGCACAGAGTCCGTCATGTGGGTCCTCCAGTCATCAGCTGCAGCCAAAACGTGCTACAGATGTTGACTCTGTAGTCAGATCTTGGCTTCTAGAGACAAAGCAGGTCAAAATGACAGCAAACAGTAGGAGAGAGTGTCAGAATATTTAAATATCCTCATTATTATTTCTGGAGTGCCTGTGATCCAGTCAAAGCTTACTTGCATCAGTCATACCGATGTGCTAATTCAATACGCATTCAGGAAATCCACACCAGATGCAATAACTCAACACTAACCAAGAGCTTGGAAAATACATTTCCAGGGGAAAGAAAATATAAGGATTTTGTGGCAATCTTTGATGTAACTTATTTTCTTAACATGGGCATACAACCTATTTTGCAATAACTGATAAAGATGCAGAGTAAGGCAAAAAAGTGTTAGTAAACATTACACAGTAACTTTTTCCAATTGGAAATTTTAATCTACAGTCAGAAGTTTTCCCTCTTGGCTTTACTGGTACCTCCATACAAACTTGCATTTCAAGACTTGAAGTTATTGGTTCTGTAATATCAATATGGCTCCAAAGAAAATAAAAAAGACATATTTCAAGGAGAGATGCTGTGCAAGAATGAGAACTGCAGATGGGAAGATGACTGTTCACAAATGAGCACAGGAGTAGCACGGAAACCAAAGTGCTGACAAAGAGAAAGTCTTGGAACTAAAGGAACTGAAGTAACTAAAGAAAAGGAAGAGATATAGGGAGGACCAGAGACTAGGGAATTAGAGAATTGTAATGGGTCAATGAGGCAAGCTTACAAGTCTAGGAAATGAAAGCACTGGAAGTTTGCAGAGAACATTTCAAAGAAAGAATAAAAATAATTTAAAAAATTGAACACTTCATGAAATATATTGTAGCGTTTTCATCCCTGATCCTCTTCTCAATGCCTCCCACGCTTGCACCTTCCAAAAGAAAATAGTTTCCTGTAGGCAGCAGACCTTTTTCAGAAATAATGCATTTGTTAACCTGAGAGAACTGACCTCGACTTCGGTCTTGGGAGAGGTGTAAGAGGGAAAAAATGTCGTGTACTGTGGGAGGTTTCCCTGCTATTTATTTGAAATATCAACATCAGCTCTTCCACACACAGGCAGAGAGTGGAACAAATTTATGCAAGTAAGAGTCAGAGAATAACATTTCACGTTACTGTTGGGGTTATATCTAATGAGTTTTAGCAAAAAGAAAAAAAAAAGTTTACTATGTGCAAAAGAAGCCCCAAATAACTAAGAAAATGTGCAGAAGAGATTTTGAAACAGTCACCCTAAAGCCTCAGGGCAGTTCAATATAATGTTCTGGCATCCCAAATTGAACATGGAAGTTGAGTCAGGCTGCTCACATTTCCTTGTCCTTCAATCAAAACAGAGCTTCCTCTGGCTACAGGTATTGAGCTGTACACTGTAAATATTTCTGTCGTTTTCTCAGTCTGATGGCTAAGAAAGTCTGAAGCAGCAGCAGGCTTCCCCTGGGCAAGAATGACCTAGACAACAGGACAGTTCTGTAACCTGGCCTTAAAAGGGCTCCTGTGAAAAAGAGGTGAAATCCTGCCAAACAAAATCTTGAGTGGGTATGATTTGCCAGGTGCATTTAACGAGGTTTTTATTTGGTCTTGCAATAATCTGCTCAAATTAATACAAGAACAAGATGAATATTTTATGAACACATGGCCCCAAGTCTTTGAGCATGTCCTTTTTTTATGCTTGTGTGGAAATACTGGTACTAATCACAGATTAATTAATTTTATCAGAATTAAAGGAGCATACAATATTCATTATTTACAACCAAAGGGCAAGAGGAGCAACAGCTGGAACAATGCAGGATAGAAACAAAGCAGAAATGAGTGTCTTTGGAAAGAAAGTTGCCCAATATTGGAAAGATATTAAATCTTTACTACCACATTACAACATCTTTAGTAGCTTTACTACATTAAGTAACTCAAACTTTTAAAGAGCTTCAACAATCGAAGCAATCTCATTGTGCAACAACAAGAACTGTGAGATCTGTTCTGCAGTCCAGGCTAGCAATATGAAGGAGGAATATCTCATGTTAGTGCTCTCATTGCATCCTCCAATTTACTGTCCCAGGACCTTCCACAAATGTGTGACAAATATGAAGAAATCATTCTGTGTTTAGCCAGAACATTGCCATGAACTGCTCAAAATTCAGTACATTATGGATGCTAATGTAAAATAAGCCTTCTGGCAGTCTCAAAAGTTTTCTGTAGACCTCAAAAATAATCTAAAAGCATTTTAATTAATTTGTACATCTATATGTGAAGCTACAAGTGGTTGTTCTCTATGCAGTCCAAACTGACACAGTACCACTTCCTTGATATTCCTTTCAGAGTATGTTACAAATAGTTCCAGAAAACCAAATGGTGGGTAAACAAGTTTTACAGGAATTCCTTTTTTGGTACAAGATAGAATAAACCAATATAATTTTCTAGATACTTAAAAAGATAAATAAAATTACCTTAACCTCCACAGATTTGAAAATGGCATTATTTTCTTTTCAGAGAACATGAACATAGCAACTAGCATTCAGAACTACAGAAAAGGTACCACTTCCTAGTCCCTGAGAATTACTCTGTATGGGTAATTTTGCCTTAAATGTATTTTTCTCTCTTTCCTTCTGCCTAAAAGTAAGAAAAAAGACTGAGGCAAAACAGAATTTACAAGAAAAACTGTGACTTTCCGGTTTTTAGTATTGTTGAAGTTTTAGAAGCATGCTTTATGGGTGATAAAAATCATGTTTTATAGAAAAGAAAGGAGAGGATGAGCCAAATGGGACTGTAATGTGGAGAGAGAATAAAAACAATACAGCAAGATAAAAGGAAATGAGCAAAGGAGCAACAGCAGGGGAAAATAATGAGCCAGAACAAAAGCCCCACCACTAACGGAGTTTGCAAATATTTCCAACAGCAAGAGAAATTTGCAGACATGGAAACAAGGGTAAGGAAAACAGAAAAACCTGGTGTTTAGGAATGGAATCAACCAACTAATCTCCTCCCTTCCTCCTAAAGGTTTGCAATGCCCAGCTCCTGCAGCAAAAAAAGAGGTCCCTTGGGGCACCAATGGAAGTGAATGGATGTATGCACAGTAGTCATCACCAACACCACCAGTTTCAGTGGATCCAGGTATTTTGGAACAGAAGTTAGGTAGTTCCACTTGTTTCTGAATTTGTTATGGACCTAAACTCACACCTCTAATCAGCAACTTTATAAAACTCATCTCTCACGTGTTAACAGATCTGTAACTCCATGCAGGCATTTCCCTGACATAAAAACCAATTTAAAGATTATTAATGTTCATCTCATTCAGGTCAGCTGTGGAGTTATGCTTTGCTGCTGTTTGCTTTTCCATGGGTTTATGTGGCAATGTGTTGGCAGTGGGAGGGCTGCATGGTGGTCCCTGTGGGAAAAGACCAGACACAAATGCTGCCAGGCAGCTCCACAATGGACCCACACACAGGGCTCAGTGAGCATCACTACAGCTGGTGGCACCTCTCTGAAAACATACTGAGGAACAACAAAAAACACCAGGATGGAGAGAAGTGATGGAAAAAGAGGCAAGAAAAAGCACTGTGAACCTCCAAATCAATGAAGAAGAATGAGAAGGTGCTCCAGGGACTGAAAAGATGTCCACGTTGTGGCCTCTGGAGACAATTGGACTGGAACAGATGGACATGCCCTGAAGGAACTGCAGCCTATGGAGAGCCCACACCAGAGAATCTCCTCAAGCATAGTAAGACACTCAGTCCCAGATCCCAATTAAAACCAGGAAACCACCAATGACACAACCTCTTAGCCCTGCCTTGAGTTCACCGAAAAGCTCTCATCATTTCCAAACTCTCATAAGTAACATTATCTGTGACTTTGGTTCATTTTATACTTAGATTTGCAATTCAGCAAGCTTCTCACACAGGAAAAAATGGACTCACTTCTGTCCAGTTATCAGAATGATTAAAAATTCTAGGATTTATTTTTCTATACACATATGTATGTATGTGTGTGTGTGTGTGTGTGTGTGTGTGTGTGTGTGTGTGTGTGTATGCATCAGTGTCAGGGGACAGTTCCACAAGACTTAAAAGAAACTTGTGATGGTGGGAGTATGAGCAGATGCATGAAAATGTCTGAAAAGCTGATTGTTAATAATTAGTCTCATTATTTTTGTTCATGTTCTGCAATTACTTGAGTGTGTTTCAGGCTACCTGGCTGCTTCAAAAACATACAGAATCTCAAAAGTTGACATTATTGAAGCCTGATAGAACCACTGAACCAGTTCATTTGTAAACTTTACCTCTAACCAGGGAAACTTTTCTTTTTTCATCTTGTCTTTGTTTCTGTAATAATAGACATACACAGGTACACAAAGTTATATTCACATGGACACTTTTTAATACTTGCACGTTGGGAAGCTCACGTCTGATGTGTGCACCTGAAATTGTTTCATATGTTTGAGATATGAAGATCCTACTGTCTCCATTGCCTGTTTCATGCAGTTGTGCTTTTCCCATTCTTTGGTTAAAATGTGATGTATCAGTGCAGGTGTTGGCATTTCTCTCCAAATATTTAATAGTATGCATGCACCATTACACAATATAGATCAAGCCCCTTTATTTTAGTATCAAATACAAAGCTACCACTTAATTTCATCATTTATCATTAACAGCACCACCAAGGTTTTTCTTGGTGTTTTTAGATGAATTAAATTCTCCCTGAAAGTAATGAAGCTGGTACTGAATATAACGTTGTAATATGGTATCTAATTCATGCACTTTCAACTCCAGCATGATTTACTATGTGCAGACACAAAAATACACCTTTGCAAATTTCTTTTTTGGAATGCATTTGCTAGCAACCAAACAGAACTTTTTTTTTCCTTTTATTGCTGGTATCCAGTAGATTCTGCTTTCAATGTAATGCCTTTTTGTAAAATACAAAAGAAACATATTAGTACTTCCCAAATCTAATTTATAATCCTTTCCCTTCATGCTCCTTCTTGCTGTTTTATCATTAATGTTAATATTCTGTTGACTCTTAAGAAGTAGAAGCTTCCATTACTGAAAATGAATAAATGAATACTAAGAGAGCACTGTTTTGAAATGAAGGCCAAGTACCCAGCCTGGCTACAGTTCTCACTGCACTTCTATTGAGGAAGGAAGAGTAATAGGTCAATGATAGAAATGGCACTTTCTGTTTCTTCAGTAAATCATATATTATATGCTGGCTTTATCCTCCTAAGTTTTAACTTACCTAAAAGTCTAAAGCATACTGAGCAGTTTAAACTAGTGAAGTGACCAAATAGTGTAAATATACCTAATATACCTAAAAACCATTTGCTAAAACTCAGTAAACTCATTTTCATAAGATAAGCCACTGATCTATCTACTCAAAACCAACAGCTCTTTCACCATGCACACAGTACATAAACCCACAAAAATTCTTAATGATCACATTACAAATAGTTTTAAATGCCTTTTATAAACATGACAAGCTACAGGAATTCTTTAATGCCCTAAATGCATACTGAGTTATAGCAGAACTCCTATGACAGTATTCACACTGTTCTGTGTGTTTTCATATTGAAATCACTTCAGAAGATTATTTTTTTAAAAAAAACAAAAACACCAAAAAAAACACTGACTTAAAAAAAAACCAAACTGCCTTCAGTTCAAGCAGGATGTAACCTTTCTGCCTCTCTACAGTACCCCAGGTTTTTTGAGACTCATCTGCCTTTCTGACTGCTCATAACTGTTAAAAGTCACTCTTGTTCATTCTCAGCCTTTCAACATTTATCACAGAATACAGCTCTAGCTGTAACATTTTTGCACCTTTGTTACTTTTAAGTCCATTCACTCAGCTTCTACATTTCCCCCTCCTGTGCTGTACAAAAGAACCTTGCACTTGCACATTCACAAATCCCTGGAGGAAAGTGCAGAAAGCAAACTCAGGTTATCTGGTACCACTTGCAAAGCATCAAATGGACACAAGCGCTGTGTGCTAGTTAAAGTAACAAACCTCTGCACCTCTTAACTGCCAATGCTCAGAATGAGAACAAAGTATTTTGCCAATACTGTTTAAGTGTTGTATCTCTGGTAACATAGTGTTACCACTGCTGGGAACAAGACACAGCCTTTGGATCAAGCTAACAATATGGCATCACTTAGTTTTGCCTGGCTTATGTGGATATTTACAGAACACTTTATTTCTGAATGTTTACAGGATAATTTACTTAAGCTGTCAAGGGCAGTTACCAAACGACCAGGTTACCATTACCCTTTTTGCACCAGCTATTCAGCTTTTTACAGCTTTTACAGGATTTACTTGGCAAGGTTTTGGTAGTGGGGAGGAGGGCAGGGTGGCTTTGTCAGCTAGGTATTTGTATCTTACAGATACCAGTACCAAGCACTTATTCTGTGAATGATCTTCCAATAACAAGCAGCCCAACTAATTATGGGCACTGGATGACACTAGAGGCTCTGTGGCTACAAAGTTACTCACCATCAAAGGAAAGAAATATTTGGAGGGTGATAAAACCAGTCATAAGGGTAACAGAGATGTCACAGAAACTTGCAATCAACGGTAAGAGCAAGGTGTACAACATGTTAACAAATATATAAGAGAGATCCCAACTGTATTCCAAAATGAGGTGAAAGAAATGAATGTTACTATCAGACTCCTGCCAAGCAGCTGTANACTGTTAAGACTTTAATTAAACTAGCATTAAGTTCTTGGCTATGCATACATAGTATTGATTGTGTATCCTCAAAGTCTGAATAATATGTGTCAATCATGATTTTTCCCAGATCATTCAAATGCTATGTGAGTAAAATACCAAACCTGAGTAATTTTTCATTGCTTCCTACTATTTTGTAAAGTTATAGAAAAATAAAAATAAACCAAAGAAATTACAAAAAAAAAAGGATATTGGAAATTATGGGTAATTTTAAGGGAAAGTTAAAAACACAACTCTACCCCAAAGCCAAAGGGTTCAGTTTTGCATTGAAATGACAGCTCCTTGCAACACCTCTATGATGCAACAGATACAGAAATAAACTATCTCTCTGAGTATTTTAAAGTATTCTTTCACAGACTTTGGAGGAACAGGCAAAAAGTTTCTTTATTTAGAAAGTGAAACTTATTTCCCTCTCATTGGAATCCTGAAAACATTTTTTAAATTCCACTCTTCTTTCATTAACTTACACAATTTTTCACAACTCTCTCCATTATCCATATATATTTCTTCAAGTGAAATACAGATCTTTGTGCCAAGAAATCACAATAAAAAATGTTCTCTCTACCCTCTTCCAAAGAACGGTATCTGACAAAGACTGAAAATATCACCATAATAAAGAGAGTGACGAAAAAAGAAAGCATTACAGACAGAAGCAAGAGGTCGGCATTTCTACATATATCAATGATTACAAAAAGGATTTTTGTCCAAGGATAGAAGGAAGAGTGGTAACAGGTGAAGTTCAATAGGGAAGGTGAAGTTCAAAAGGATAATATGCACATACTTGCTTCTGTTATCTCTTTAAATGATGCATTTTCTATTTAATTGCTTTTACAAGATACTTCCAAAAAATACTGTAAGAACTATGCAATTACACACAAAAAGAAATTCCAGGCAGCCCAACCAAAAGGGCAAGAGAGGATACTGAAGGATGACTGTTAGCATAAAAGAAAAGACAATGTATGACTAAGAAACAGTAACATGTTATGTGGTACAGAATCAGCCAACATAATGCCACATCTCCTGTGAAGAAGGTTCATTTTAAAGACTGGCATGGATATTTAGCTGAATACTTTTATTTTCAGTTCTGTTCAATTTAAGAATAACTGGTAAAATATTATTTTTTTAATGAATGCAGTATATCCTCTGAAATTAAAGCTACAGGTGCTAAACTGTTGCTCCCGTTGAGCAACTCTTCATATTATATACTGAGGCCTGACTGAAATGGCATAATAAAAAGATTCAAGCACTGTTTCTTGTTAGTAAGAAAATATATTAGGAGAAAATCTAGAGAATGCTGCTGGGACAAGCACCTTCTTATCTTACCTGGTAAGGGTGGGTGTAGAGCACATCCTGGTGAATGAAGTCCTTCCTGAGTAAGGTTACACAGAAGAACCTGACAGTGGTGAACTTCACTGTCTTCCTGTTTAATAAAGCCCTGAACTAGGAATTTCCCTTCCCCACTCCCTCTGGACAACAACTATGACCCCACTCAAGTGGCACAGACATGTCCAGCAAACACAAGGTTTACTTTGCACACATTGATGCTTTCTTAGCGATGTCTCTTAGAAGCCGTGGAAAAATTAGACAGAAAGTGAAGCTATGATTCTAATGGATTAAAAAATCTGAGTGTATGTTTTAGGATCAGCTCTTCTGTTTCCTGGGATAAAGCTGGGTAAATTCTGACCTTCTAAAAGCTTACCAAATACCCTACAGAAATGCTTCTTCAATTCCACATAAGAATTATGTACATCATTATGAACATTTATCAGACAGACCACATATTGAAAGATCCTGACCCTGTATTCACAATCAGTGCAATAGTATTATTATTGGAACAGGAAGAATACAGGTTTCAAAAAATAATGGTTTCCTCAGGTTTCCAGATCTTGAAGATGTATTTTTTCAATCTCAAGAGGCAAGCATGACTGAAGGATTTTCTTACATTTTCTTACTTGCAGTGAATCACCAATGGATGACTAAGTGCACAAAATGGTAAGAATAATTTTTATTTCAGATAATAACTTTGCCATAGCTTACTAATAATTTATTCATAGATACACTTAATAATGAAGATAGTGCCAAAAAAGTGATGTTTAACTGTTCATAATACAAATATTATCTTAAGCAGTAGAATTTTGCCAGCAATGGTAACTTGCAGCTCATTTCATATACAGCAGTATTTAATTATATCCATTAGTGCAGAGTGTCCAGATGTTGCTTTTTAATTTAATAATGATGGAACCAATGAGATGCTTGGATGGAACCAATGATAGGTTTGTAAACTAAGCCTTCAGAACA
This sequence comes from Notiomystis cincta, assembly GCA_013398075.1. NCBI lineage: Eukaryota > Metazoa > Chordata > Aves > Passeriformes > Notiomystidae > Notiomystis > Notiomystis cincta. The sequence continues at coordinate 356,776 of VZRX01006595.1, read as the reverse complement.
TGGAGAGTTCCACAGGGCCTTTAAAAAACAAACAAAACAAACAAACAAACAAAAAAGAAAGAAAGAAAAGAAAAAAGAAATGAAATTAAATGAAATCTTAGTGATGCATGGTTTGATGGCAACACAAATTAAATGAAAAATTACTGTTTCTGCTGTATGCAGTCATGCAAGGCAGCACATAATAATAAAGCTTCTTTCACACTTATGATTGACACAACAAGGAATTAAGTGACAATGCAGAGAAAACCAGGAACATGACTGGTGAGCTTGTGCATGACACCATTCTAGTCAGAAAACCCTTATGTACAACAGGTGCTGTGTTTTTACTGGAAAAAGGTCACCAGACTGAGCTATGCTAACAGAGGAAATCTACATGCAACATGCACACAACATTAAAACATTTCCACATTACAATAAAACTGTGTAAGTAGATCATTCTGTAATAAAAAAGCAGTCACCCTAAGTGTACCAATGTAGCAAGGCCCATACACTTTGCTTATAATGCAGTGGTTGTCCATGCCTCGTTTCTCAAATTTGTTTGTTGATCTTCAAGGTGAAATAAATTTTTCTCCTTTTTAAGAAAATATTCTCAAGGCCTATTGCAAAATGCTGCTATTTTATAGAATTTTTGATTGTTATTGAGCATATTTTACTAAATTCCCAGTTCATTCTTTTGAACAATATCCAGAAGGTTTAGTGCTACTGTTTTCTGTCCTTACAAATAAAGACTGCTAGTATTCAACATTATGCATCAACAAAGTCAGCAATGTATAATCTGGTGGGTAGCTCTTTTATTTCAATCACATAAACCTATTCAAATATCCTATTTGTCAGTGTCCTACTTCTTTTTCTCCTTAATGTAACAGGTCAGAGCGGATATAGCAAGAACATGTTATTAATTCTAGGGATAGCTGCTCACTTAGCTCCTACTGAGAGTAGTCATGAACTGCTTGATAGCATCTTTAGAATAGATATAACACAATTAGAACATACTGAAAATACACTACTGAAAATAAATTTTGAGAAGTCATACTCCTAAGTACAGCACAAAAATTAAAGTAAGAAATGAGACAAAAAGTCTAGATGGATATATTTAAGTGAAAAAGCAAACTTCTGGAGAACTCTAAGGAGGAGACAATGATGGAGCTAAGGCAGAAAAAGTGAGAAGAGTTCTGTCTGAACCCAACAAAACTTCTAGGATGAATAATTAGGAGTAACTTAACACCTTTCTTGGCTTCTCCCCCTGTTCCTACCCCCACCCCAAGACATCCAACAAAAAGTAGTAAGTTCAGTCAATACTTCAAAGTACCTCATATTTAACTGCACTTTGAAAGCAAGATAGCAGCAGCATAACTGCAGATACAAAGACAGAAAAAGGTTATGACAGAAAAATACAGAATAAGTAGAAAGATTTAAAACTTAAAAGGCAAGAAAAATGTTGCACTGTTATTGAAGATTATATTACAGGAAAACAGTGGTTTTTAAAGATCCAGAGATGACTAGGTATTATATTAAATTCAGGCCTACAAGGAAACTCAGTTATAGTATCATTGTTATATTACTACAAATATTTAAATAGCACACAGCTTATCTGTACAAGCATGCAGAAGCCAACTTGCATGCCATAAATCAAAACTGAAGATCATTCATACCAATAATGCATCCCTACAGAACACAAATTTTATTGTTCTTTAGTCCTAGAGATGGCAAATTTAAAGGCAGAATACCCTGTTGATAATCAGCCACAGAATGAAAGTGTCTTTTTCATATGGCACACCTCAGTTTCTGTTCCAGAACCCATTTACTTCTGGAGTTTATGTGAAAAAACCCATTATCACTTTTCATATAGCACCACAAACACCAAACCCTCAGCACAAGCATTTGTCCTCCGGCGAATTTGGCACCAATAACTTGAACTGCTTTTCCCTGTCACAAGCAGTTGTAACAATTCATTTCTGAGGTGTTTCATAAGGGTTGGTGGAAGGCAATCATTTAAACCAAAAGAGCATCATCCTAGTTTGACATCATCAAAGTTTGACCCTAAAACACATAGATTTTGAAATGGTATTTTGAAATTAGACATGTGAAGGAGAGAAAATGAAGGCTAAAGGAAGTTGAAGTAAGGGATGAAGCATATCAAGAACAACTTGGATATCCAGATATGATAAGTACACAGGCATATAATCAAAGTAAATACTGAAATGGTTAATCACTGGTTTCATTTTTAAAGGTATTTTTAAAAATAGTAATTTTGCATTAGGGAAAGGTATATTATGCACAAGTTTGTATCATTTCCCTGTGTACATTAGACAAAAAGCTTGGAAACAAAATAAATAAACAGAGAAAAACAACCTAGTAGTAAAATACAACAGCAGATGGATATCAGCCTCCAAGGGAAGGAGGAGAGGCATAAGCAGGATGTATTTTCCAGTTTAGGTGGCAAAACACAACTCACTTCATACTGTAACAAACTAGACAAATACTGTGGGCAGGAACACGTTTAGATTAGACTGGAAAGTTCAAGAAGTTCAAGTACTCCAGTATTCTGTTCCCTTGCCTTCCTGAAGGAGAGGACACAATGCAACACAGTCCCTTTAGACTCTGGCTGGCTGCCAGGGAGGAAAAGGGACACAGCAGGGAGGTGGAGGGGAACAGGTACAGCACACACCTCTGTAGCACCCACCTCTGCATCTTCAGCTCCCTCCTAAACAATCACAGAGGCTCTGCAGAAGGCAGTGCCCAGGTTCTGAGAGGTTAAGGAAGGCATGCTGTCCAAGGTAATGCACAGCAAGCTACAAAACAAATACCCTAAAATATGTATCAGTATGGATTCTAATATTGCATGATTGCACAGGTGATGAAAGTCAGTGCCTTCTTATCTGTCACACAGCACCATTATAAACACAGTGCTGGAGATCACCAAAGAAAGGTAATTTTTGTCTGTAGCTGTGCAAACCAAACTGCAGCAGATTGAGAGCAGCACTACACGAGTTTGTTGTCTGAGACATCAGAAGCATGACACAAAATCTAAGGACCACTACAGTGCAAAGAATGCTCATTAAATGGGGAATGAGTTTAGGACCAGTCCAAAACCTGTCTACATCAGCTGTACTCTCAGTATGAAAGACAAAGAACAAACAGAATAGCAGTTCTCAGATATGAAACCTATAATACCAGCAGAAGGCAAACACAGAAAACACATTGCAGAAATCATGTCAGCTCTTAGGAGTTTCTACTTTGTGGAGAATAAAATTAAGTACAAACTCTTTTAATCCAAAGGCTGATAAAGATCGACAAAGTGGTGCTGAATTGTACTTCCCTTAGTGACAGAAATAAGAATTGTCCTGTGATTGTTTAATTCTGTTTTGAGACGCATTTTAATGAGAACTAATCAGCAGTGGCACATGCTGCAGAGTGCTTCTGTGATGCCTGCATGATACTTTGGACTAGCTATTTTGCTAGCAGCCATTATTAGATTTGTACCCTTTAACATGATCTTGTAATCAGTCCCTGGGCTAGCTGACTGCATCTATTCCTCTTCCGGTCCATTTCAGCAGCCTGATCGACATGAAAGAAATTATTCCTTGGTCTCTCAATAAAAGAAGACTTTGCAAGCACAGGAAGGTGAAGGAGGTTAAACTGGCATTGATTATTGAAGGCACATTAATAATTTATTATTTAGCAGCCTCGACATCAATTTGTTGTGCACGTGGCTCTTTCTGCAAGACTCCCAACATGTTCTAAATGACCCTCAGTACACATTTTGGAAAACAGAATAAATTCAGGTCTATCATAAGATGAAGATTCCTTGACATGCTGCACTAGAAAGCAGCTAGCCTTTATAGAAAACTTGAGTACTTTCCAATGTCTTCCCTGGAATAAATGCAGTGGTTGTGTTGATATTTTACTTTCAATTCCCTCAAGTAGTAAAGTGGTCATGTTAATCACTTAAGGACACTGTAGCACTTTTCGTCATGGAAGACCCTCTTCCATCCTTATCAAAAATTGTTTTAAACTTTATGTTTTAATTCTGTAATTAAGTTTCATATTAGACTGTTTTAATACAGAAAAGACATTAGGCAGTTTGCTTTCCAGTTCAAACAGTTCTTTATGATAAACGTTATCTTTACTGCTACAGACTTTATCTTCTGCTTGCTTGCTAAAACAGTATTCTAAAGCAATTTCTGCGCTAAAATCTCTGCATGCTGTATGGGAAAAAAGTCACAGATCTATCAGAAGTATTATCCAACAATTCTAAGGTATTGCAGGAGATTGAATAATCCAAACTTTATGGATCATCCTGACAGTCAGATTCTGACTGTAACTGTGTTATAGCCACTAACAGAAAATACACTGTAACAACTTCCATTCTCATAACTGCTCACACACTTACCCAAAACACTCATTCAATACTGTTTATGCTTTTTCAGAGAAGTTCACAAAACCATGAACATTTCCTCCCTGCATTTCCTCCTCCTTCACCCATTCCTTCATAAATATAGACTCACCTCCAACTTTTTTTCATTACTGTACACCCTATGCACAAAAGCATTAATTCCTCACCTAAGTCAAAGTCAGAACTTTCAATTACTTGTAATGACACATCTAAATGAACTCCAAGGCTAAAGGGTGGTCTCTTAACTACAGGAGATGTCCAGAAGTCAAAAAAACCCAGGCACTGCTTTATTTTGGGGACTAACTCGTCTCAGTTTTTTCAACTGCAAAACAAGTAACTTTTAAAACTACACAGTGAAACAAAAGAATATATGAGAATACAAACCAAACCACTCATAGAGGCACTGTCTTAAGCATTTCTGAATTATTACACTGTGTAATGTGTAACAGTATTTGTACTACCTTTATGAAATAATGCTATGCAAATTCCTGGTAGCACTTTTATCCAACTATTATGAGCTTCTAATTTTAATTAAAGAAAAATAAAAAAGTGATGGTTTTTATTATCATTTGTTTGGATTTTTAAATTAAAGCACCAAATTTGTAATGATAAAAAAAAGTTAAATTTTCTGCTTACCTCTCCTCTTAAACCAGATTTTAACCATCCAATGTATACTATTCTCATAATGTGTGACTAATGGGGTGAAAAACACATCTTGTATTCTCTGATCTGTTTGGTGTTTTTCTATTTAATAAGATTTCATATTAGCACAATATTCTTGTAGTTGTGCACACTTACTGACATCCTGAATAAAATGATGGGCAGATACTACTTGCCACAGTTACACCTTGCTCTTTAAAACCTCATGCAAAAGCAAAGAATGTAAATGTAATTGCCACTTGGACTCAACAGAAGCCCGGTCAAACCAATCATTAATAGCTATCCTTCACAGAAAAGATGCACAATCTGATAAATGAAAGATCAGAAAGTTCTAACAATATTATAAAAACTGTTAACACTATTTATTTGCACATTCCTCCTCAATGAGTTCCCCTCATTGTGATCGTAGAAGGCTCTTGTTATTTCTGTAAATTAATTCAAATTCCTCTGCAATCAATCCCTTGCAATGGAATTTTCACAAGTACTCTGTACCCCATAAATACAGGTGAAGTTTTGTTCCACAGAAAAACATTCATTGCATTTTGTATGTAATATGAGATAATAGATTATTGCAACCGTGACAAGGTGGGCATTTTACTGGGGAAGCTGAAAAATATGTTCCACTAATTGATGAGAACGTTGCTGAAGAAAAGGATTTATTTAACTTATTGTTTTTGTTATGAAATTTAACACTCAAATCTCAGCCAGAAAACTGTACCTGTTTGAGGGAGGAGGTTCTAATGTTATTTTTTACTCCCCACCAAACTCCAAGGGAACACAGACTGGAAAAAGGGAAAAAGTATATAATCTGCTAACAGCATGAATCCCTGCAGCATGAGTACCACATATTTGATTTAGGAGAAAAAAATCAAATGCATAAGTCACATCTGCTAAAAAGAACCCAAGCAAAAACACATCACAAAAAAAATTCCCCAAACTTCACATATTTCCTGTTGCCATTTTCAGTGGAAGACTTTAATTTAACATCTAATATTTAAGAAAGTATTGTGAAGGATAACTAGTCACAGAAGAAGTGGATATAGTATTGCAACATACAAAAATGCTTTCAAATATTTTTGAATATTATGGATTTTTTAGCAGTAATACATACACACCTCAGAGTTTCAGTAAATTCCACCAGACATGACTTCAGAGGCACACAGGAACATAAGGGTTCATGTTTGGTAACCCACAAAAAAGAAGTTAGTGCAGATAGAAGTTTTTATATTAAAATGTGAAATTTTGATGTTTCTGTCCTCAGAAGACAAAATTTTAATGCTAAAAGGAAGGTTTCAAAGCCTGCTTTAATTGCAGAGTTCTTTCCATAAATTTGAAACAGCATGCTGATCTGTACCAATGCACAACCATAGCACTACTTTGCAGAACAGTTTCAGTTCAGAACTATTGTTAAGATTTTGTGCAAATCACAGAATGGAACCGTGCTAAATGCTCCACATAGGAGCATTCTTAATCAAAGATTATTCAAGAGGCTCATGTAAGCATGAGAATTTCTTACAAGCATTCAAGCAACCTCCTACAGACAGAACACTTTCAATTAAAAGAACTGGGGAAAAAATATTTCTACAGTTGGGGAATCTTCCTTGACTCTGTTCTTGCATGAGGACACATATTATCAATACATGTTCTAGGAGGAATTCTGACAGATGCTCTTTAAGAAACAGAATTTTAACATCCCTTGGCAAAACTACTTATTCCATTAGCTTTCAAAGTTTAAATCTTGTTTGGACAGCATATGACAATTCTAAACATAATTACATCATTAAAGTGTCAGCAAGTGTGCAAATAAATACTGAAAAAAAAATTACAATACGCTAATACGTACCATCCACATTCATTTCTGCAACTTCTCAGCTCTTCATAAAGCCAAAAATTAACAGGGCATTGGCGTGCTGGCAATGTAGTTGTAAGTATCTTCTCATGTTTCTGAAGGTATTTTAGAATCTCCAGATCCATGCATGGACACAACAACAGCAGAGGCAAACCAGCAGACAGAAGCCTGAACACCCACAAATATGATAAAAAATACTGTTTGATACAGTTACTTACATCGTGGCCTACGAGTTCTGTCTGCGTGGATTTATCTGCCTGGGAAGCAAGAGTCTTCTGAAAGCACTGAGCCTTTTCCTGTAAAACAAAATAACATTGCATAGGTGAGTCACAGCTTTCCTCACTGGGCTTTGCAGCTCCAAAATCCAGATAAATTCAAAACTCATGCACGGACAGCTGCTAAGAAATAGATTTATTATGGCATTATTCACACTGGGAGGTTGATTTCTTTCCTGTTATATGGTTTTATAAATTTATCTTTCTCTTAAACAGAGGGTGGACTCAGACAGTTCAACTCTGTGGTACAGCTGGGCCCACAAGAAGGATGTCACTGAGGCAGACACAGAGCACAGCACACACAGGTAGGAAGCACCAAGCAGCTGCAGGGACTCCAGCAAACACCAGCACCATTCCAACAGCAAAGAAATAATTTACTTTTTTTTAAATCAACATTAAGGAATATGTAAACTTGCAGATCACAATGCTGAGATGACTTCTGCCCTGCCCTGATGGATACATGTTAGCCAATACTGGTACTGCAATGGTTTCTGCTTTTCCCATCCTTGTCCCTCTAAGTGTGGCATGGAATCTCTGAACAGGCCTGAGCAAAGTTACCTGGCTGCTTTGACACAAAAAACCTCGGATTCTGATACTTCATCTGAAACTGATCACTAAGTGATCCTCATCAAGTCCTTGAGTACACTATTTTAGTTTCCAGGAGAAGGTATTTGATAAAACAACTGTAAATATGTGGGGTAAGGCAGGAAAATACACACAGGAGGGGAAGGAGAATGCAAAGTTCTTTACTGCATTGATTTATGTTTTCCTTCTTACTGATGCAGTTTTATTTTTCAGCTGTATCTATAAAAAATACTTACCTTGAACCAATTCCTGAAGATGTACAAAATATAATGGATTGCTACTGAAAGGTGTGTACTACAGTAAAACAGAATTCATTTAAATTGAATTTCAAGTTAATTGACTCTCAAGTTCTTAAGTTATTTGATTCAGGGCAAGGTTTGCACATTGCTACACTGAGTAAACAGCAGAAAGAAGTCAACTCCTGAGTGATCCTTATCTCCAGTATTTCACCTCTTCAAGTAAGGGCTGGGGGAACACAGAATTCAGACTCTTCACTCACAATTCAGAGATCTCTTCCCTTGTATGAAACACTTGAGCCCAAATTTGCTGAAGTAACAACTGAGTTAAACCTGACTTCATAGAAAAGGTAATCCTAGTTGTGAAAGAAATGCTCTGTCCTCTTGAGGTTTGATTTTACTAGCCCACTGCCCAGGGCACTGTGTTTAAAAACCAGACATTATTATATATCTGCTATCTTATTTAACCACATTTTACTGCTCAGAAGCTCCATGAATTTTCTAGTTCCAAACAGATACTGACAGATAGTGGGTGTTCAAGTAATGTAGTGACTGGAGCAATACCAGCATTAAACTGTGTATCTGATCAAAACAAACATTTCTGGTCTTTCTGTATGGAGTCATAAATATATATTTTGAAAAAGCAGGGATAAAAAAAAATAGAAGAAATGTAAATATTCATTAAGGCAACAAATTAACTGGGAAAGCTAGAAAGATTGGAATAACAAGGTCCTTTCCTTTCCCTGAGCTGGTCATTTAACTATGTATACGCAATGAGATCCATTTTTAACATATCCAAGTTCTGACTCCACATTAACATGGTAATTCTTTTAATTTACTTTTAGTAAGCTAACCAATAAAATGGGAAAAATTGAAAATTTCCAGATGTCCAGGTACTGGGAGGAGTGTTTGGAACTAAAACCTCCTTCCTTTTTCTCAAGTATAGCAAAACAGAAAATGAAAGATCTTTACAAGCCAGGTAGAATGCTTTAACATTGACTCATAACAAAGAAGTAATTTACCTGGACATTATTCCCACAGCAGCATTCTACTGCCTTCACATCATTACTCCTGGGGATGGTTACTACTATAAAATAACATTTTAAAGCAATTTACAAAGTTTTTCAAGCCCTGAGACTTCCTTGAGACCTTTTAAAAGACAAAAATTACCTTCTTTCAGAGGCTTTCTAGTGAAATTGAATAATTATTGACTTTTCCCACATGTGACCCAGTCCTGCTTTCTGCCCCTTCTCTGTGTATCTGAGAGAAGTCAACTCCCCCTTCTCTAAAATATTACATAGTAAAAAGGCTGCAAATAGATCCTTCCTTATCCTTGGTCTTTACAGGGTAAACAAAACAGGTACCTTTGCCTCTCTAAAGACCAAGAAAGGACCAAATAATTTATTTTAAAAATATTTTTAGGATCAGCCAAAGTACTTCTAGGTGACTTTTTTAAAGTGAGAGCATAAACGAGCATCTTTTCTTACCATTCTGTGTGCTGTTATTGCCTCTTATTAAAATGAACAGCATGAAAGTACATTTGCACGTGACACAGACAAGAGTGTGGAAAACTTTCATTCCCTGGGTTCATCCTAATTAGCAAAAAGGCAGGAAGAGCTGTTGGCTGTTTTAACAGCAACATTTCCAGGAATATTCATTGCACTTCTCTCTCTGAAGTGTGTTTGTGTGTGTGCGTGTGTGTGTGTGTGTGTGTGTGTGTGTGTGTGTGTCAGTGTGTGTGTGTCAGAGTGTGTGTTTTGAAGGGAGAGAGAGAGAAAAACTACATGGAAGGACATTTTCTCAATCACTGCAGTTGCTTAAATAATTGAGATTAGTGACTGTGGTATTTCAACAACTGTAGTGAAAAGCATTAAACCATGACCAACACAGATCATGTTCCTATTTCTTCACACGGACATAAGTTCACAAGTAGTTTATATCTAAAACTATCTCTGGTATGAGAGTGTCATGGTTTGAATACTTACTGTTTTATTACTATGTTTGTAATAAGTCACCAAAAGGTGCTGAAATAGGAAGACAACAGACATTAGCTGATAACTGATGCAAGAAAAAATGTTACAGATAAAACAGGAAAAGTGAAATGTAAGATAAAAATGTGAGAAAAGAACTTAGTCTTCACTACTGAAAGACAGATAGTAGGAAGTAGAGTCAGTTTCTTAGATTTTGGCAGTCAGTATAGGTTAATATATACTGAAACATGACATGGGTTTTCTAAAACATTCCTTCTCTGAACAGTATTAAAACAATTTTCACAGCTCTGACTGTAAACAGGTCAGAGTTGTTTTTTGTGACTGTTTTCTTATCCCATTCCCTACCAGTGACAGCATGGTGACCACTTGTGGTGCTTTGTTTAATTGCAAATTCTGAAAAGAAAATGCTTGCCAATTACTTTGAATGGTCATACTAAATCAAGGAGTAAAACTTACTGCTCCAGGTACTTTGGAGGAATCAAAACTCTACTGTCCAGTAGAGCTGTACCTCTTATCCCTATGGAATGTATCTTATCTAGTTGATAGCATATTAAAGATTTTTTTTCTTAATGCCTGTTTCACCTTTATTGTTACTTAGATTAAAAAATATAAAATCTCGTAAGTTAACTTTTTACCCCTGTTTCCCATAGGCTTTACAGATTATTCTAAAACCTTATGAAGACAAATGTGGTGCTTTCATGTTCTGTCTCAGCATACATTCAGAACAGCCTCCAATCACCACCAACACTGCAGTCAGATTTACAACTTACATGTGATTGTTTCCCTTGCTTCAGGCATTAACCCCACTGTGAATAACAACTTATGTTCACCACAGAACCGGGGCGGAAAAGCTGTTCTTCAGAAGACTTATAAAAATGCAAAGTCTTTTAATTCTGATGTGCTTTGGGATTAAACTTAATCAACAGCAGCAGTTAGGCAGAGAGCAAAGGGATAGCAAGTAGAAAAAAACCTGCTTTCCACCATCTATTCCATCTAATTTACAGACTACAATGAGCTACAGAATTGACTTCATAACAGCTATTTCCATAGAAATTGAGTCCCTATTGGTTTGAGTCTCAGTTTGGGAAGAAAAAGTATCACATACAGCATAGCTCTAGTGATCAGCTGCAGTACAGCTGAGTCACATCACACTTGAAAACACTTTGTGAAGCCCAGCAAAAAAGCCCAGCTGTCTCTGGAGCACAGCATGAGAAAACAGCTACAACTTGCTTCAGCTACCCACAGATAAATGTTCTAAGAACCGAGGTGCTAAACAGCCACAACAAATTCAGAGGCATTACTCTGGGACCATGGTGACAAACAGGTGTGACCATCCCCAAGGGGACTATCCCATTGATCAGGAGAAACAACATTTGGTGGGAACACACCCAACTGAGCACAAAGGCAGGTTTCATTGAGGGTTACAGTTCTGTCAAATCACTGTAAACAACAAACACCAAAACTACAGGGAATTTCAGAGAACATTTCATTGCTTTCACATAGGACTCTTACACAAACCCTAACAGTTTTTCAGTTATTACATTATGAGACTTTTGTAAAATACAAGGCAAATTTCCATGCATGTGGTAAATATGGCATCTGGAATGAAAGACAGCACACCTTCTGCCTTGATTTCTATCAGAACATGATTTCCAGGCATGAATCAAGAAAGGCTAAGACAGGCCTGTCTCCAAGCAGTTTGCAATACTTCTATAATTAGTTACTGCCAAGTCTGAACATATTTAATGCCAAAAAAAGACACTTTCTAAAAATGCAATCACTTCATAATAGCTCTTTGAAGATCAACAATATGTAGCAAGGTCTAAAACCTCTGAGAGAGTTACAAGTCCTGCTGTAGACATGGCAGCTGACCTTACAGTACTGTAAAGGTTTACTAGATCTTAACTGGAGAGGGTTATTACTGATTTATTGTAATATTTTTAAGTTTTGAAATCCTTATAATCCCAAGCATTATCTTAAACTTTTCATCCCCAAGTTCTTCAGTGTAAAAACTCCTCTTTTGCTGAGTGCTGTATGACCTTACCAGTAAAAGATTACACCAAGCTTTGAGAGCCCAGTCTATCTAATCAGAAAGAGAAAACACACAAAAAGTAAAACTCCCAGTCCACTGAGCTGACAAATGTCAGAGACAGGAAAACAGTCTTAGAAATGCTATCTTTTGACTCATTTATTTGACTGGATGATGCTGTACTGTAAACATTGCCATTACCACGGGTGCATGTGCTTCAAAATTAAAAATAAATGTTTACACATATGCAAGACCATCCCAGAAATTCAGGAAAAGAATTTTGCAGATATACCTGAGCTTTTAAATTATTTTTCAAAAGCATCCTGGGAAGATGCTTTAAAATATAGCATTAAAGAGTGGGAGGTACCTCTTTATTCCATGTGAAAAAAATCTCTATTGCATTTCTTGGATCAGGAGAATTTTTTTGGCAATAGATGTATTTTGATTAATTATTTACTGTTTTATCTGTTGCATCAACAGAATGCTAAATTGTTATTACAATTTATAATTTATATTTTAAAGCAATACCTGTGTTGCTTTAAAGCAGCACCTGTTTATTTCTATCCCTCAGTCACTGAGTAAATCTGACTAGCAAGTTGTCATTTCCTTACCGATTCTGGCTACTGTAATATATAAGTCTATGTAAACACATCACTAAAAATATAAAGGAACTTTTCCTAGAGATCACATCTCTAAAATAACCTCCAAAAAACCAAAAACTAAAACCTCAAAACCCCACAAATCAAATACCCACATATGGCTCAGACATGGCCATGTGTGCTTTGAATAATGCAATGCATTAAAAAATTTATATGGTCACACTGTGAATAACATGACCATAACAAGTGATGTCAATCTTAACACCCCAACAACAAAAACAAAAACCAGGACCTGAGAAAGTTATTGGAAGGAAAGGAACAACAAACAGCTGTGCAGTCATAACCCTTCAAAAGGCTGACACATCGAGCATGGCAGTTCATGTAGAAATTATCTCTACAAATAGTCCTGAACTTTTAATAAGCATTGTTGTTAGTTTTAATTTGTTATGGTTGCACCCAGATGTCCAAGAAGATATTACTAAGTCTTCTAGTAGCTCATCTAATAAAGAAGAGTACCTCTTTCAATTCATATATCCTTGGATTATGACTGCTACACCAACGGCTAAGACCACCGAGACAAATAAAATCTTGTCTCAAAATATGAAACACCCAACAGAGAAGATGAGGAGACAGTATTATCCCAGTCTGTTAACTCAGAAATGGTGATACTGGAACACTAAGCCTTACAGCAGCAAAACACAAAATCCCCTACATTAGCATTATTGATCATCTCACAAATATTTGAAGAAAAATAGTCAATAAGAGATTTATTTATCAAGGTCATGTGAACCTTGAGTTATGAAGAGTTATGGAGTGCTGCATAAATATGTAGTCCAAATCTCCTGTCCTGGAAAAGCAGACTTCCTCACACCATTAAATTCAACACACTCACTTTAGCTAGGAATTTCTGGACTCAGTTACCTTCTCAGAGCCCGCAACAGAAGAGAATTCAGTACAAAACTGAATTGCAAGATTACTGCAAAGAAGAGCTACACATTCAGGGTCAAAGATCCAACTTGCACACCACCGATCCACAGTATTTTTACAAAGCATTCTTATCAAATGGGCATCACAGATATGGCAGTGAAATTCTCTTCAATTATTGCTCTCATTTAATTAACTGAATAGCATTAAATAGCCCTTCTTAAGATATGAAACAAATTACTGGTTTTATACACATCAATTTTTGACCCATCATCTTTAAAGTACTTGATCATCAAAAATTAGCAAGTTTAAATCCATTTAAGTTGTGCTTTTCTTATGTTTACTAGATGAAAATGGAGATGAGACATAAAGTCTCCAATTAAATTACTTGCAAATTCATGTTCAGGTTTTTCAGAAAAAACTTCACCTTAGAAAATCCTACTCCTTTAGCAAGGATAGAAACATTTATTTCAAGTATTCGTCTCATGGGAGTAGCCCAGTACCTTCCTCATAGTCTATCATGAACTAAGATCCTGGAGTAGGAAAAAAATGGATTAGACAGATGCTCATGATTCAGCTGGCAGAGTTGTGCTGACACACACACACAAAGCTAACATGTAAATGGACACAAACCTACTAAATTTTTTTAAGAAAGGAAGCACTGTTTAGAACTTTGGGTTTTTTTCTTCCTTTATCCCTTTTCAGAACAACCACATTTACCACTTTTATGGTGTACATGACTCTAAATGTTGCCAGGTTCTGCATGGGTACACAAACAGAATTTCAGTCTGCCCAAAACATCTGTTTTGGAAGGGCTGGAGTTATTTTTTTGTAATTCCTTTCATGGTTTTTTGAGTGACTATCACTATTCATCAAAGGAAAAACTCTCTGCTTAAACAAATACAATACAATGTAATAGCATTATGAAAATCCTGTAGCATTACTAACAGATGATTCTGCAAAACATTTAATAAAAGGTTTTACTTGGGGAAGCTGTTTTATTAACTTTTGAAATTATCAAAGGTGTTCGTTAACTTTTATTATGTTTTTCTTCCCTACCTACCACGTGAAATGCTTTAGGCCTTTAGGCCTCTAAATGGAGATATTTAAGTGCATTGCCTGTCAAATACTTCAAATATTTCTGTTGGTTTGAGGCTTCATTGCCTCTGTGCACACAGGGACATTGGTGGGATGTGATTCACATCAGTGCCAGTAACTCAACACAAAGATTTAACAGAACATGCATTAGACAGAGTGCAAGAACCATTAAATCAGCACAGTCCAAATTGCAACTGTTGTTTATTGAAGGCTTCTGGCATTAATTAAACCTCACATAGCTAAGTATTTACAACAATTTTACAGATTGCTGTCCTGAGGAACGAGATTCATGATTGTGGCATTAGGAGCATACTGTACAAATGCAATGAAACAGTCATTTTTGAGCTGTCCCAGCAGCAACTGCATGAGGCAGGCAGATTTTGATCATTTGTTGGTCAAATGAATAGAGAAAAATAATCACATAAATCAAATAATTGCTGCCACCATGGAAATCAACAAATCCCTGGACCAGTCTCTGTGCTAAATAAGGCTGCAGTTTTATTCACTGATATCAACAACATATAAACCCTGCAGCATTGTAAATACACTCAGCAATACTGAAAACAACCCACAGCTGCCACTCTGAGTTGTTCCCCCTCTGGCATTATGTCAATTACTCAATAAATTTTGGCAGGAGTTTTGGACAGAACCATCAGTTTGGATTTAGCATGGCCAGAACTGGACAAGTCTTTGACTTGCTTTGGTCCTGCACTGGTGTGCAGCCCATTAAATGCACACATTCAAATGCACAGGCTGGAAGTGATCACACTGCCTGTCCTTGTAATTGTTTTTTACAGTGGTCACTACTAACTGGTCCAAGCAACAGTGGGAGTGTCATGGAAATCACTGTCTGGGCAGATGAGAAGGGCCTCAGTTGGCAAGGGACTTCAGCAGGAGCTCTAGCTGAAGGTCAGCCCACAGGCAGCCAGCAGAGAGCTGCACAGCACCTTCTGCCCAGGTAACACGTTGGAGCCAGAAGGGTTTGTAGGGGTTTTATGGGAAAGTGAGGCATGCAGAATTACAGAGAAACACAGAGCTTCAATGAAAGACCAGGGAGACATACTCAGAACAGGATTTAGTGGGACAGCTCAGGAAAAAGCTTCAGTCACTACACCCCGCATTCACACTGCAAAGACTTTTTCCTGGGCAATTAACTGCTTAAGCAAGGACCAAAAGACACTTTTACCCTTTGTGAACCTTCTCTCAGGGGAAGCCACAGCATGGTTTTTGCTGGTAATTGACACTGGAATGTTATTAAAGTGGATAGCTTTTTACTGTGAGTTCAGGTTCATCATTCATGCCCTCCATTCTTACCCAGTCACCTCGACTGAGACACTGAAAATCAAGTATGAAGCACATCATATTCAATTCACTAAGACAAAAACAATGCACTTAAATAGGCATTATCAGGTATTCCAAATAGTATTGCAAGGCCCACATTTTCAGCAGCTTTGTACTGCTCTAAGTAAAATAGTTGTGATGAGACAACATTTTCTTTCACTTTTAAAATACCAAAACAATCCAGAAGAGAGGAACATATCAATCTCCTCTTCTTTTAAACATGTCTTTAATTAATTCAGAAACTTTCCTCAATGATAGAAGCCTGAGTTTGTGAAAGCTGTGAGACTGTTACAAATTCTACAGCAAACCATTTGGATGCTGGGACTTAATCAAGCTTTTTAGCAAAGACATTTTGACTTCAACTGGTGAAACTAACAAAATATGTAGCAAAGTATTTTCATTATCATATAAAAATTGGAGTTTTACAAGCATCTGCAAATGATAATAAGAAATATTATACTGTACAAGGAACCTAACCATTGCACTCAGGTTTTTGGTATGATGCATATGCATATTGCACAAAGAATTGAAATAAGATTTTTCTTACTATTTCCAGAAGAATTACAGGATCTTCAGGAAAGAATACTGAAAAAAGAGCTATTATTTTTTTCCTTTTAAAAATATAATTTCTCACCATTTAAGCAAATGGTGACTTAGACCTTTATTTCCCACTGACATATTTCATAAGCAAAACACGTTGCTATGGTCCCCAGATTGCTGCTGCAATCAAACCAAAAAGGATGACTTATAATCATGACCATAAAGCAGCTGTCACATCAAACTGCTGAAAGAGGGGAAGTCACAACTGAAACTATGATATATTCATAAAAACGTGAGAATTACATTATGCAATTCTAAAGAGACACCCTGATACTTCTTATAGTGTTTTTCAGACAAAAGAAGAATAAATGCTCATTTTGCCTCAGAAAATAAGAAGTGAAAAAGAGATGAAGGTGAATCTACAGCACTTGAAAAACATTAATAGTCAGTTTATACTGTAACATAAATTCACTCTACCAAATAATTCATCTTTATTTTCTCATAATCATCTGTTGGTACACTATTGTTGGTAACTATTGTTCTGCTAAAATTTTTACAAATGTTTTTTAATGCTGTCCCAGTGCTGTCTGAGCTCATTGTGTGTACCTATTATCAAAAAAGGATTTGTTTGCAAACGCTGCTGTCAGATAAGCCAGTGTTGCCTAGGAAGATGCCTCATTTTTCAACACATGCAGTAGATAAATCCTGTCTGTTGGCCAAAGACCAGGGACTCCCCCTGATATCCAAGTGTAAACCAAAAGCAACAGCTTTGAAACAAAAGCACTTTCAAACTAGGCAGGTTAAAAGATGCAATGAATGGCTGCAGTAGAAGATGGAGCTATAAAACTACAAACACAGTCCAGCTGGATTGCACCAGGGAGCAGCAGAGATCCTTTGGGGGTTAATAAATAAACACAAAAAAAGCAGTTCAGGAGATCCTTTGAGCTGCAAAGTGGTGGACTGGGAGAGCACTGAAGAAAATACTGACTGCATTTCTTCACATGCCAATTTTTCTGAAAGCAGCTGCTTGTGGCCACTGCTGGAGACAGACAGCTGAAGGGCTGGATAAACCCTCTGCACTGACCCAGTACAGTTTTTCTTATTTCATATTCGACAGACTAACCCAAATCCACTCTGTTTTGTAATACTGCAATATCAGACTCCCAAGAACCCAGCTCATATTGTTTCAACAGACAAGAAAATTGGTTTCCTCTGCTTTTCATCCAGTTGTTCCTTGTTTCTTAATAACTAAAAGATACTTTGTGTAGACACAATAAAACACACCCATTTAATCTAAAAGAAATCCAGACAACCTATGTTAACCCATAACTCTTTGGGAGCCATATGGCAGCTCTCCATCAATTTTCAAAATTTCAAACTGAACAGAAGCTATCCAACATGCTAAACAAACAGGTGTTTTATTAGCACAGAAGTGAAAATAGACTCTAAAAGACCCTTTAAAGTTGCATTCAAAAGCTAGTGGCTAAAGCATTTAGCTGTGAGACCCTGGGGATAGCAAGCTCTACACCATACTACTGCTATTTGGTTCAGAATTCTGTTTTCTTCAGAAACTTCCTGCACTGTCCTCTCTAAGATATCTCTGGAATATAGGTATCAAGTATCACCTACAATCATTAAGTGCACACTGTGCAAAAAACTCAGCCCATTTTTGTTCACTGATGATTTAAAAAAGTCAAGAAAAGTAAAAGTCTTGATTTTGCTCTGTTCCTTAAATGGGTTTTACAGAATCCAAATCAGACTACCTTTGTGGGGTTCTGTTGTTGTTTTTGTTTTTCCTACCCAATTACTCAATCCATTTGTTTCCTGATTTCCTGGTATTGAAACTCAAATTGGTTCAACAGACCAACAACTCAGAATATCACTGAACTCTCAAAGTTAGATGTATACGAACAAACTGGTTCAGACTGTGCATATTTGATAATCACAGAAGGTTTGACATTTTTGTGTCTTGAGCATTTATGGCATGTTATTCCATTCACAGCAACCAAGAGTCTCATCCCTCCAAACCTGACTCATTTACAGAAGGCTGTCACACGTCTATTTCCAAATTGCATAAAAAATGAAATACAAAAGCAGAAAATAAACCAGAATTACTTGAAGAAACATCATTTTTGAAGTACAGATATGGCAGATGTGTCTTGTCTTCTGTGGAAAATTAGCTGAGTTTTTCATGAATTCCACAGAATCTCTCAAGTAGATTGTCTTAAGCTTTCAGGTTCTTCTAGCTATTTGTTAAAGAAATACTGCAGAAAAAAAATGGATAAGCACCACTCTATATCAAGAGTGGAAAGCTTGAAAAGTGCTGCAGTGTTCAATTTTCTTAGGAAGAGTTGTTCAGTTTATTGTTTACACTGGCTTTTCTAGCATCACTTACAGAGGCAGTATTTGCTTTCCTGTCAGAATATGCATACAAGCAGAAGTAAAGAAAGCAACTATTTTTTTGAAGTGCCCAAATTGCACCCAACCTGAGAATGACTTAATTGTTTTCAGCAGTCTAAGTCTCCAATTCTACCACACTGACATTCCAAAACAGGTGAATTTTCCTTTTTTCTGTTCCTCTGACTGCATTTCATTTCTATACTAGTCTTAGTTTGTTTTCTTGAGATCTTCCATGACATTTGATCCTATATATTCAGCTCATCTCCATTCATATGCGAAGTTTTACCTGCTGCTCAGAATATAATGCTCCATTAATTGTTTGTTATGTTTATTTACTGGTCCTGGTGGAGGTCACTACTCTCAACTGGAAGGAAACCACATCATGCAGAGACAAAGTCAAAGAACTTAAACCGCATAGAATGCACAACACAAAGAAATCATTCTTTTGTCAGTGGATATAAAAACTGGGGTTATTAGAGAACTTCAGATGGCCATCTTTAGTCCTACAGCTGGTCTCTCATCAGCTCAGGTGGTACTATTCAAACTTAGCTTTCTTAGGCTGGTGTAATCTGTATAATCTTTATATTGTTAAAGAGACCAAATAACACATTTTATTGCACTGATAAAAAACAGGGAAAAGGACAAAAAGCAACTCCTCCCTCTCCCAGAATTGCATGTGCAGCTTTCTCATTTTCAGTGAACAGGATAGTTAAGAACTGGACTCAAATGCTACAAAACTAAAATTCTGACACAATATTCTCAGTTCTATTCATCTGAGTCCAAGTCCTCTCTTCTCTTTTCATCTGCACTAGATTTGAGATGACCATCTCTTGCATTCCTTGCTTTCCACTGATGTTATCTCCTTGTAGACCTGTTCCTTCTTTACGTTGTAACTTTTCCTGGTCCTTTCTTTCCTTGCTACAAAATGACTGATAACCTTTGTTCTTTTCCTGCCAGTGAGACACTCGGCTCTTCCCTTTAGACTTCATTCTCTGATACCTGTGACCCTGCAATCCAAGGTCTCTCCCCACTGCAATAACTTCAGTTCAGGGGCAGTCACAACAACTGGCTTCTGAAGGGCCAGGGCTGCCACCTTTTTCAAAGTTCTTTCTGAAGAAGTAAAGGTGTCGCAGAGGGGACAAAAATGGAACTTACTTCACTGCAGAAGTTCTTTGAACTAATACTTTCACGGCATTAGAATATCCTGAGGCATGAAAATACAAACACAGCATCCTTGTTATTCTCTATACCTCTTTTTTTTTTTTTTTCTTTCCCCAGCAAGGACAGCACCTGTTTTCTCCATCACAGGACAACTTACAAACTGGGTGTATCTGCTTTATATTATGTCCTGAATGTGCATCTAGACTTTTAAGTTAAGGCCAACAACCCCTCAGAGGAGAGAGTGATGTCCCTCACTTTCTGCTTCCTCTTCCAACCATTGCCTCATATGGGATCTTTTTGATCCTTCATCTGGCTGAGCTCCAAGTCACCCTTGAACCAACAGTGGAGCTACAGCTGGGTGTGCAGCTGGGACTCCACAATACCATCCCAAATACAGGACTTCCCAGTCACAGTAACGGCACAGCCTCCACCACACTGTGCGGTGCCAGACTTCACCAGATTTTCCTGCACCTTCCCCACTGCCAGAACTCCTCTGCCTTCAGCAAAACAGCCTGCACAGCTCAGATTTTATAGAAAAAATGAGCTGATTGGGACATTAAATAGGTCAATGTGGAGGACACAGCCAGTGCCCCTTGTCAATACACACTCCTGCATCACCAAGTTCTCAGAACAGCAACTAAGACCACCCTTGTGATTAATTTGCTGTCCCCAGAGCTGGCACATTTACCATATTGGGCTTCATCAGAGACAGGTAAGAATGCTTTTAGTGAAATGGAATCTTTTACAGATCTTGTCCTAGATGCTAGTTGATATTGATTCCTTAGCTCATCAGGGCAGGAAAAATAGAGCCCTGTGCTGCATGCTGATTCTACACGGTGTAAAGTGGAAAAAGACTACATTTTTTATAAACTTTCACTGAATATATGCTTATGCACAGACACCAAAGTCCGTGAAGAAGGAGAGGAGGTGCTCCAGACACTGGAGCAAAGATTCTCCTGCAGCCTGAGGTGAAGCCC
Source organism: Notiomystis cincta (assembly GCA_013398075.1). Classification (NCBI taxonomy): domain Eukaryota; kingdom Metazoa; phylum Chordata; class Aves; order Passeriformes; family Notiomystidae; genus Notiomystis; species Notiomystis cincta. Next base: position 335,715 of record VZRX01006595.1, on the reverse strand, counting down.
ATGGTGAAGCAGCTGTGTCCCTGCAGCCTGTGGAGGCCCAAGGTTGAACGGAGATCCACCTGCAGCCCATGAAAGACTCCACAATGGAGCAGGCGGATGGAAAAGGAGTCTCTGACTCTGTCTGAAGCCTGTACTAGGAGGAGAGACTCCCAGCAGGACCTGTGGCCCCATGGAGAGAGGAGACTACACTGGAGCAGGTCTGCTGGAAGGACCTGTGACCCCCTGGGGCACTGACCCTGGAACAGTTTGTTCCTGAAAAACTGGACCCCATGGAAAATATCCATGTTGGAGCAGTTTGCAAAGTCCTTCCTTGTGGGAAGGACTCATGATGAAAAAGTTGATGGAGGACTCTCCCCTGATGCTGAGGGACTGATGCTGGAGCAGGGCAAGAGCGTGAGGAAGCTTCCCCATGAGGAGGAAGGAGTGACAGAGAGAGTGTGCAATGAACTGACCACAACCCATTCTCTGTCCCCCTGCAATGCTGCCACAGGGGGCTAGAGCAAATCCAGAGCAAAGTTAAGCCTGGGAAGAAGGGAGGGGTGAGGGGAAGGTTTTTAAAAATACTTGATTTTATTTGTCTTTATCCTATTCTGATTTGATTGACAATAAATTAAACTGGCTTCCACAAGTCAAGTCTGTTTTGGCCAACAGTTGTAATGGGTGAGTGATTTCCCCTGTCCTTATCCTGACCCCTGAACCCTTCATTATATATTCTCTCCCCTGTCCAGCTGAGGAAGGGGAGTGATGGAGCAGCTTTGGTGGGCACCTGGCACTCAGCCAGGGTGAGCCCACCCCACTTGGTTAGCTGTGAGCCTGCAGGAGATGAGCTGTGCAGTGGATGTGTCCCCAGACAAGTGGAATGAGATTTTTCATGTACCAACACAAAAGTGTATGGCTGCACTGGGCCTTTACTGCTAGGGGGCAAAACGATGGCAAATTTCATTACAGTGTCTAAAGGAAACGCTGCAGAATCTCATTATGTTTCTCATAATACATCAGTATTACAACAGCCTCAACTTCTTAAAGTTATACCTGGTAGAGTGTAAGTATCTGCTTTGCACTCTAGAAAAACCCAAAGATTTTTAATGTAATTTAACACATATTTTTAGCAATTCATTCTCAGGCAGGAAAAAAAAAAAAAAAAGGCTCCAAATCGCATTGCCTTTGATGCTACCCTTCCAGGGAAATCTTTGAATTGGACATAATGAGAGATCCAAGGTCAAAAGGGAAAGGAGATGTGATGTACCATACTTCTCTCTGAGATACCCTTTCCTCTTCTACTTTCATTCATTTTGCAGTTCAGAAAGGTAGTCACCAGAAATTCAATGTTCTATATCAATGATTCCCACCAAATTGCCTTGCAGTACAGGTCACACAGTTCATATACTCCCCTCTGTTCTGTCTGTTCATGTGTTTCAGCTGACTGCTTTAGACAGGTGGTTTCTTTATCCATCTCTGAATTTCTGTTCCCTGAAGTTACTGAGTGGTAGTCTCACGATGCTACTCTGAAGGAACAATAATTCTGATTTCCCCAAGTGTACTGTGTCATTACGATCTGTCAGCTTAGCATATCCAGCTTATCACTTCATTCCCCATCCAAAAAGGAAACTCCAAAATAATGTATACCCTTTAGACTTCTTTTGCAAAAGTAAACCATGAGCACACCATCATGTTTTAGTCACAAGCACAATGACAGAATGCTTCAGTGGAATATCAAACTAAAAACCTTTGTGGAAAATCTGGAGAAAAACAGTAACAACCTCCTGTATGCTTGAGCAAATATTATTATTTATACAATTCAGAATGTCACAAAATTAGTTGTCTAGACCTCATAATCTACCACAAAACTATTTTCCACATGTGAAACAATGCGGTAGTAGAAATATATTTCTTAAAACGCTTTGGGGCCTGTGGGAAATCAAGTACAGTCAGACATTAGTTCAGACAAAATATTCCAGTGAATCAGGTTCCAAAGATGAAATTAAATTAAAAAACACACCCAAAACAACCAAAACCCCCCAAAAATTAAGTTCAGTTATCTAGTAGGAAGTTGTAAAAAATTTTGTTTTGTATGTCACAGACATAATTTTTAGTATTATAAAGACCACTGCTTTGTAAACCCTGGGTGGTTTTTTGTTTCATTTTGGGTTTTTGCTCATTTGTTTAATTGAACACCATCATATCGCCCTCTGATTTGTTCCTTAATAGTAACAACCTTTCAAAACAATGGGCAACATCTACTGTTTCTCAAAAGATCCTTCTCCCACCACAATAGTTTTAATGAAGCTCAGCCTTCTCAGTTTTTTTTCTTAACAGTTATTTTATCTTGGGAATTTTGTTGTTCTGTTTTGGGGTTGTTTAATTTGTTATCAAAAAATTAATCCTTGTGAAACAGAACATTTTAATTGACTTCTAAGGCCTCCATCTTCCAGCTGCAATTACTGGCATGAATGGGGAAATTTCCAAGGCTGAGCTCACAAGGAAATAGGCTTTGTATTTAGCAGAAAAGAAAAAAAAAACAAAATCTGAACTGCACAGCATACAATGACCATATTAAATGTGATAAACTCTCATCAGAAGATTAATTTCTCCGTCTTTTAGGGGTTGGGGTGAGGAGGGGGGAGGCAGGAAGGTGGCTCATGCAACTGGAAATTTTATCACTGCCAGCAGGAACACGAGCAGAAACAAAGCCAGTCCTCAGTACTTCCCATGGGAGTGCTTTACTTTGCAGCCTTCATTTTCCTTCAAGGTTTTGTAATTATATTTCCATAATTTAGTCACATAAACAATATTATGACTTAGGTACTTCTTCTTAATTTTCTCCCACAAAAAGAGTAGGTTTGAATTTTTCACTTATCACTGTATTAGCCAGCTTATTAAAAACATGTGGCAGAGCTAAGTGATAATAGGATATCCTTGCTTTCCAATATTTCTTTTAGAAATGGCTTTTACATATCTCCTTGGAACAGAGGTACTTGAACAATATGGTTTTCTTCATTTTAAAGTGACTCTATCAAATTGAAATTCATCTATCTGGCTGATGGACTTGCTTGTAATTCAAAGACTCCATAATGTAAGTGTTGACCTTCTAAATAAAAACAAGTTTTTGGTGATCACATTACCCTATTAGTGAAAAATGAATATATTCAACCCTATTTCCCTATGACCAGCACATAAAGTTCTGTGCTCAGCCTCAGAAACAGGTTTTTTAAGAAGTAAAATAATTTCTTACAAATGACTGTCAGTTAGACTATTCTTCTTGATTAGGAAGAAGTCCTTTTCCAAAGCATTCATGCCAGCACTATAACTTATAAAGCACTTTCTTGAACAGATAACAAAGTTGTACAATAGGTTTTTCAGGGGAAGGGGGGGTGTAGAGGGTGTGGTATGTGGGGCTGTTTTGTTGTGTTTTGTTTTCTTGTGGGATTTTTTATTGTTCTTGTTGTTGTTGTTATTGTTGTTAGGGGTTTTGTTTGTTTTGTTTTTTATTATAATGCAGTTCTGGATTAAGCAGTTAAGTCCATAAATGAACCATTTTTCGCACAATTATTTGTATTAACTTCAATGAGGCTCCCAAATACCAATTGTATTTCAAGACTTATTCAATTTTCAAGGTAAGGACCCAGTAACCAAAATTTAACGAGAATTAAAAAAAAACAAACAAGATAAGCACTTAAGTGTCCAAAACTTGGTTCTCTGATAAATTCATGCTCTTAAACCAGAAAAGCAGAGAAAAGGGAGGTAAGTACTCCTCTTACTATAGCATCTGACTAAACTATATTTACATATTACCAGCACAACATTATGTCACCAACTGAATTAAGTTTTGAAAGGCCAAAGAGCAACAATTGTTCTGTCAACTTGTCACATAAAACTAAATTTAATGAAAACCTGAAGCATCACCACAGAAGGAAAGACTTTTAAAAAAAACCAAACATAAATACAAGAAATTAAGTTGAAGAAAATGAAGGATAATTTAAAAAATGCTATGAAAACTAGATCCTGGAGATTGAAGAATGGGTGCTTTGAATATGAAACTAATTCCAGAGAACATACCAGTTTGTTTGTTTTTATTTATGTAAATATTTAGCAGATATTTCTTTTCTTTTGCAGATTGATATAGTCAAAGAACTACTTAATTTAATCAATGTACCTTGTACTTCTTATGAATACAGTAACTTTCAATTACACTAGGATTAAAATTGTTAAAAGAATCAGACTGAAAATGTTTCAATGCAGTACTGCCTTTGTTCATTAATTCAAGTTATGGCAACAAGTCTTGAATCTACAAAGGTTGAAGCCAATTAAGGTTGATCTATTACAAATACTGAATTTGCACCACACTTCAGCTTGAGCACCACAGTGGGAATCCAAACTCCATCAATAAAAATTGCTACATCATCATCATCATCATCACTTCAGGTGTAAAACAGGAAAAATAACTGTATTTAATCTCACACAAGTGACAAAGCAATTTCTTCACCAAATTCCTAATACCACAGTGTTGTTCCTAATGTGGAAAGATAAACTTGTGAGCACTTGCAGTTTAAGGAGTAGAGGCTTTACTTTACAGTCAGAGGGTTTTAGTCTCTCAATAGTTATTCCTGCTATGCATTGTTACACAGTGATAATGATCTACTCACATGATTTTAACATTTTCTTAAGTTTCACATAAAATGGTGTATCTGGGGAAAAATAAAACCCATACTTAATTTTCAAAGAGCAAAGAAACAGGCAAGCAGAAATAAAGGATAGAAGTAGCAAACTAAAAAAGTTGCTCCAATATGATGGGAAAAAAAATTGGAAAAAAATTATTAAAAGACGTATCTGGGAGTTCAGGGAGCCATGAAAGATGGTAATGAAGGAGATACAGTCACTGCTTATTAACTGCATACTTAAAGGTGCTCTACCAAGAACACCAGCTGGTTGCTGCACAGACCTCCCAGCAACAGGACTTGTGGGGACCTTGCCCTGTAACAAAGAGTTCCTGTATGAGCTGGGACATTTCAGTGAGTCAATACAGGTACCTCCCATGCCAGAACACTGACAATTTACATCAGAAGACCAAATGATGAGAAAGACACAGTTAAAACTTTGATGTTTGGTGAAGGAAGAACATAGAGTAACTTAACTAGATTTTCTAAACCTCTGGATTTATATAATCACATAAGAATACATTTCTTGTAAGAAATACCACAAGCACAAACCTGACTCTGACAAGTGGGGTAGTGAAAAACAACGCAGAGAAGCAAACTGAACCAACACATTTCTGCCAGCACTTTTTTCAATCTCAAGCCTCCAGAGGGCTTGCTCCTCAAAGTACAAGTCATTAGATCTGGTATGAAGCAGTTCAAACTCCTAAAGCACACACTGCTTAGAAATACCTGCTGCTTAGGTAAGTGAAAACTGCTGGATCATGTTTTTCAACGTTGTACAGTTATGTACACCAAGTTACAGATAAACTACCAGCTATATGAACTTTTGGTGTATACTGAAAAGAAATTCTACAGAGAATTACAGCATTCAGTATGAAACATATCATGTTTGGCAATGTGCCCAGGCTACCTTCATTTCCTTTGTGGCAGCTCAGTTCAATGTTTTCTACTGCAGAGATATGAATTCTTAACATTACACTCACACTGGAGAGATAGGGAGCAATGGCAGCTGCTTTGCATTCCAGACCTTTCTGAACATGGAATGCTGGATTTTCTCAGACAACCAGAAACACAGCCACAGATTAGATATCTCTAGATGCCTCTTGTTCAACTAAGCAATCCCCTAAATGTGAACGAGGTAGCAGCCATACTGTGTTCTTAAAAAGGAATGAAGTTTAATGGTATCCACAGATTGGAAGTTAGGATTATTTCTATGTAAACATGTGCAAAAGAATCCAAAAGTTTTAACTATCCAGAAGATAGTCTAGGTTTCAACTGCTTTCTAAAAATTTGAGAGAGTACTATTTTGGCTTCCTTATCGTATTGCATTATTTTTAAGCAAAACTGACTGAACATACTTTGCTATCTGTTCTACCCAGCCAAATTCCATTCCTCTATGCTAAATTCCACAAAATACATTTAATATATCCAAATAAAGGAAATTTGCAAATCACGAAGCATCATGTGCGTTGACCTTCGCTCTTCTTTTGGATTTGCAGTATGGTTCATTTTAGTCAAGCTGTTGAAACATTTGTGCTATAATGCATCAAATTAAGGCAACCAGCTGTGATGTTTAATTTAGGCTAAAAGTTTATGATCTACAACTACACAATACCTTAGGGAATAACTGATATTTCATGTTACTAAGCTAAATGCACTTCAAAATGGTTACAATCTTCACCACATTTTACTCAGAGCACATTGTCATTTAAGCTTTGGGTCTGTAAAGAGTGCAGGCATTCAGTCAAAGCTGCATATTATAGAGAATAAATGAGCAAACAGTTCCAGCCTTTGCTGAAAACACAGTTTCAAAGCCTTCTGTCTAATGTGTTGTTCGATTATGCCTATATTTTATCCTTTATTGTGTGTAATGGAGTTTCTCCATTTGTGAGAAAGAGAGAATTAGAAAAAGTCATTAACTATTTTGTCATAATGCACCATTTTTAGCAGCTATTTTATCCAAACAAATACAGTACATAGAGGTGAATAAGCGAACAAAACCAATAAAAAACCCCAAAGCCAAGCATTTTCTAACTATGAAGCACTCATGAAAGAAAATCCCCTCCAAGAGTATTTTTCTTGACAATGGCAATGTATAAAATGAGAAAGAAACAACACTTTCTGAATGATTAAATAACAACACCTTTTGGAATGTCTTGTGAGATTAATAAAGGAGATAAAAACTATGACATGTATATTTATCACATGCAAAAAGTGTGAAAATCAATACAATGAAAGTTGAAACTTCAGGTTAACCATCTGGAAAGGAACTGATCCAGCTGTAATATTGATATATGGCAAGACCATCATGCATAGTAATCAGCTCACTACTTTGTTCTATGGGTGGTTAGCTGTTCTTTTAAAAAGTTTCACCTACAGATGTTATAGCTTATAAATACAGGACACATAACACACATGCTGCACCTAGAAAGGCACAGTGATAACTCTTACTGACAATGTCAATTAGAAACGTGATTCTCACTGACTCTGAGGTGTTCCTGGTAACTCTTTCACTTCAGCAATCTCCTGCAGAGCCAAAGCACCCACAAAATGTCAGCAAAACAAAAAAATAACATCTTCATGCTTATTGTAGCCTTCTGGGAACCAGTTGTGTCACAGGCAAAGGGATTCAATTACAAGGATGGTCCATAATGGATGTAGCTCCACTACAGGGGTGCATTGCAGCCTCTGGCTATTTTTTAACTAGCACAGAGCCTATATGAAGGCAGGAACCTATAAAGAATTTATTAAACTAAGCATTTTCTGGATTCATTCTATTTGGGTAAGTGCAGCTTCCCTTAGTGGAAACTGGAAAACTACTATTCCTTCAATGAAATCTAGTAGAACTTGCCTCAACTAAAAGGAGGAAAAAATACCTGTTATTACTGCAAGAACAATGAGAAGCTCTCCACCTTTAACTTCCAGACACTCCCAGTAATTTCAAATACATTTTAATAAAATAGATGTCCCTTTTTACTTCTCTAAATTCATTTTAATCACCACTCTGCTTCACTGCCCCATTACAATCATGCATGATTGCAGTGGGCAGTTTCATCAAAGGATCATGCAATTGAGAAAGGCTGCTCGAAAGCTGATTAGAACACCAACATCCTTGTGACAAAGCTATTACCATCTAGGAAAGGGTGAAATCTGTTACTTTCACTACACTCTGATACACCTCTGGAATCAGAAATCTGCTGTATTAACATTTCAAAAACTGGAGATTACCTGGTATAAACATAAATTCGAAATATGGTATTATTCCAAAATTCTTCCTTCAGATTCAGGAAAAAACCCTTCAAAATCTCAAAATGAAGAAAGCCAACCTAAGTCTAGGATGGTTTTCAATGTTGCCAACAATTATTTAAAGTGAAAATGCCTGGCTTGATCCTTACTAACACAATGATAACACAACCACCACTAAAACACTCATAATTAAGTTTAGGCTGACCCTACACCATCCATACAACTGCAACCAATGCTATAATTTCCAGGTGAGAACTAAAAACTTTGAAAAAAGGAAGTACTTCCAGTATACAAGATATTGGAAGCCGTAACTCTAATACAGACAGCATTTCCAAATGATTACAGTCTGTCATTTAGACATCAGCTACAACTCAGATAGGAACAAAATCAACACAAACTGCAAAAGAAAGATCCATAATAATTACATTTAAACACAAAATGCTTGACAGTCAATTCCTCCTTTGTTTCCTGCCAATACTGAAGTCAGAATGTTTCGTTACTTTGGCAACTGCAAACTAATCAAGCGTCTGTAAAAGCAGGCTTTAAATTTTGTAACAAGAATACACTAGATCAAGATCTGTAAAAAAAAAAAAAAAAACAAACAAAAAAACCCAAAACAAAAACAGAACAGAAAAGGAAACAACAACAATAAAACAACCCAAAAACCAACTCTCAAAAAACCTGAAAAAACTCAAAGCCCAGAAAATTAATTTTAAAAATTTCAAGGTAAAAAACTCCTGAGTTGAAGCATTTTGTTATTATGCTTAAGAAAAACCAAGAAAATTTTAATCATGAATGATTAATAGCTAACAAAATGTATTTCAACCTCAGCAGTACTTTCCTTAGTAGTGTAAGCCCCAGGAAAAAGTACTGAAAAAAAAATCTGATTTATTTCTCTAAAATCAGCTGTGCCTGAGACTTCCTGGAGTCACAGACATCTTTAAAATTCTTTTGGAATCCTTGCAGGGAAGGGAACTCAATGGTGCTTTGCTTTTTCTTAAAAAATCAATACAATTGAGCTCCAACAAATATTACTTCTGTATTACTCCAGGTTAGAGAAGTAATAAAGTTTGCCAGAATCCCACTTGAATTTCATTTTATCTTCTCCTAACATAAGCTGATGACCAAAATTGGTGTAACTTGCAGGGATGAGCATGTGAAAATGTAAGATTATCTCGCTACTGTAACCAAAATTATAAAATGTAGCATTTAATTTCGAAGTGTTGCTTACAAATGGTGGACTTGGCTGAATATCACCTGAATTTGCATTTTGTAACAACATTATAGTGCACAAAACTCTATTTTCTGTCAGAAGAAATTGAGACCTGCCAACATTGATAAATGCACGGGTGAAGGTCTAGACAATGCAATGGATAAAATACGCCTTCAAGAATCTTAATATGAGAAATAGAGTATTATTTGCTATTTTGTCTTGTGGAACAGGAAAAAAGCAGGCAAGAAAGTTTTCCAGAAAAGTTAATATTCTGCAACTCTTACCGTAATATTTTGCTGAAGTATTACCTATCAAACAATAGTAATGTTCTGTATTCTGTTCTGCAGCAGCTTTGCTGACTACAGGTTTCCTACACATTATTTTCTGATAGATAAAAATTTCAGAGGAAAACAGTTCTTTTTGTAATTCTTAAAACTTAAAGTTTATTTTTCCTAAGGATATGTATATAACTTCCTTAGAAGTTTTCTTTTTTTGACAAATCAGTGAGGAAAAAAGTTGATGTATTTTGCAAAGATAATTGTTAAATATCAACAGGTAAGATTTGAGCCCTTTTGGAGGCAAAAGGAGCAGAGGAAAGAGAATAATAATGCTTGTGTTTTTCTACTAACCAGAATGTATCAGCTTTACATGAAACAGGGATTGCTTATGAAAAGGTAAATTCTGGTTATACCAAGAATTATACAGAATTATATAAGATTTCAGGTTGAACACGCATGTAAAGTATTTCATCTTCTCCCCATGGACTATACAACAATCACAACAGAAGAGACATGTCAAAACCCATGCAATCTTTTTCTGAAACACACTAGCAATGTACTCAAAGCATTATATTTTACACATTTAAATTTTTCCCAGGCAATCTCAAGAAAATTGAGAAATTCCCAACAGCTCTAATCCAAAACTGGTCAACAAGCTTTTTAAAAAGACACAAACATGGATTTACAGCTTTAGAACTGTATGCCACAGAGTAAATTCCTGTGAGGAAAATCCCCTTTTATCCTAAAGTTTCAGGACACTACCAAGAGCCAGGATACTTAAGCAGTTTGTACATCCACTAAAAAGTCTCATGGAATGATGGAAATACAGCACTTTTTCCCTTCCAAAATAAAAGCTTTGCTTGTTATTAGACTTTCCTGTGCGTTGAAGAGAATAATAAATCACTTTATAATTACAAGGAATACTACAGTTTTATGGATATGGAAATGCTTTTTTGAAGAAAAGTGTTGTCTTTGTGTTAAGTTTAATTTCCATGGGTGAAGAGCCCTTCCAGACATTCACTGCAAGCCACTGCACACCTGGCTCAGCAAACACAGACACACAGCACAGAAAGCACCTACTGCTCATGAGGAAAAGGGTGTGAAGCTCCCCATAGTTCAGGGGGACAAGAACACTCTGGAGAGGAGCAGGAACCAGCTCCTTGCTCTGCTAGGGACTGCATGGGAGACCTCCACAAGCTCCTGGGAGAGACAGCAACAGAAGACACCAATTCCTAATGAGCAGTGTTGGGTTTACACACTCAACTAAAGGATGCTGAAGGATAACAGACATTTCCAAGGCCAACTGAAGTGCACAGCCCCATCAGTCTGTGAGAGCTGTATCAACACTGAATTGCTAATACTGATGTATGGATTTTACTCTCATCCACAGATCTGAAGACTTAAAATTTATTTATTATATGAATACTTATGAGACTTATTAGTACATATCATTACCCATGGAGCCAGTGCTAGTTTCTTAATTCCACATTAATGGAAGCAAGGAAATGGAAAGTGACACAAATTAGTCATGTTGAATATTGATGGATTTGGGGTAGGAATATAAAGTAATATTGAAAACATTTGCATACGTATGTAAATAAATAAATATTCTCATCTAGTATATTAGATAAAAGGATCCAAAATGAAGTAACTAATTAAATTTTTATACAGCTTATAAAATATTAACTCCTCAGCAATATTTAAGTAAATGCATTTTGTTCATATTTAATTCTATTATGCTCAAAATATTGAAAAACAAATTAGTTAGTAAAACTCTATTTTCTTCTTCTTTTTATCTTCCAGCTTGGGATATTCTGCTCTTCTACGTTGCTAAACAACACCCCTCACAGACAGAATATATTGTGGATGCAGAAAATGTAGATTGTTTTAGAAATTTATTTAGTGTAATTGGAGAGGGGAAAAAACACCATCAGTGTTTGTAAGACATAAAAATAAAACTTAACTGCTCAAAGACAGAAAATTACGTTAACATGTGAGGCTATGTTAGGAAAACAGTAGTGCAGTGTCTTTCCCAAGGCATCTGCTCCTGACTACTATTAGAGATCAGACTCGGTGCAAGACAAATAGTTCAGCTTTTGGATAATGTTTCTCATAATTTTAGAAATATATGAATGTTCTTATACTCTTATATTTTTATGACCTGACGGAGAAACCCGCAAGCATTACAATGGAACAGGCATTACAGCTCACAATGAAATTTTAGAAAAATTAAAGCCTCACTTTTGGCCAAGCAGTTAAACACATGCCTAATTTTAAGGTCATGAATAATTCAAGTCGCTTTAACAAACCCCTAAGTATTTAAATCACACGTAATGCTCAAATGCTTTGCTGCAGCAGGAAGAAACCCAGAGGATAAAACAGAATTGCTCATACCCTTTGTAACTTTTCAGCTTTAGGTTCATCTCCAGCTTATTATAAAGAAGAGTTTCTGAATACATTTGACTGTGTCAGTGTCTTAAGAGTTTGGATGCACCTTTACATAGTGACAACACCACTAATGCTTTTGAAAACTGAATCAAATAATATCCCCAGTGTTTTAATACAGCTGGATCACTGAAGTCATTAAATGAGAACATGAAAGTCATCATTTGGTTTAATATGGTGAAAATAGTCATTTTAAAGATGTCAGTGTTAGGGTATTCATCTGGAAGATAGTACCTCATATGTAGACCAATGAAAATGAAGTTTTACTTCCAATATATAATTAATGTGTATTTGGAAGTTGGTGCTTCTACTTCAGAAAAGAAATAAGCTACTATAGCAAAATGTTCCCTTGTGTGTTTTACAAAGCAGGCTATTTTGCTTGCTCCATGACAATGCATCCTTGAATATTAAAATTACTTCTGTTCACATTACTAAAAGGTGTAAGAGATATGGAGATGTAAGGAATCTATGCACCCAGAAACATACACGTAAATAACTTCGGGGTGTTTTTGTACTCACATCTCAGTGGAAAAATGCATTTTTCCCTCATCTATGATTCTATAAACTGTCCTACATGGCAGTAACTTTGTTAGCCTCACAGGGCAAAAAGGAGGTGTTGAAATACCTCCCTAGAAAAATCAGCTTGATCCTACTAACGACAGCACTTGGTAATTTATTAAACTTCCATAATCAGGTAAATCTTTAACGCAGTAATTGAAAAATATACAGAATGCCTTGGCAGAGGGTATTCTATACCTCAGAAGAAAGGCTGTAGACTGCTCCATCTTTCAGACCTACTCTTTAGAGACTTCTGCACGCTCACAGGGCAACAAATAAACTCTGCTACGAACACTGCATCGCTCACAGAGCAATCTCAGCTGCCACAGCAGCTTTTGAGCAGTGGTAAATGGATCCAAACCAGGACTTTTATGTTTTGCATTACATAAAATTGCTGTTAACAATTTTAAAGGAGAAACCGTAGGAGCAGAGCAAATTTTCAAAGCAACAACCACCTCTATATTGCAAAACACATCTGATTGGACTTAAATTGACTGCACCAGCTGAGTAGATCAGCACAATGCATGAAGATTTAGATTATACTCTAATGCCCCTGCTATTCTTCACTCCATAATCATGGCCCTTCAACTCAGGGATTTTGACCAAAGCATACATACATCCTGGTAATGCTCACTCTTAATGAAAGAGTCCATTCAAAGCTTTCAAAAGAGATGCTTCCCACTCGAAAATAGAAAACTAAATACATTTGTAATCTCAAAGCAACCATGTTATGTTTTAGGTATTAAACTAAACATTGAAACAGTGTGGACAGTCAGCTCTGTTTTGTAACAGGTGGCTTAATGGAAAATCTCACTTAATGGGAAGACAATTTTCTACCCCACTAACTCATTTTTTGCAGTAATTCAGGACCTCTGTACATATTTCATACCAATTGACATAAACACTTTCCAATTTATTGTCAATTGAAAAATCATACTTCCTGCTTCTGATAGCAGTTAATGTCAGTTACTACATGTCACAGAGATATCTTTTTCAATCTTTCAATAAAATATATGGCATCCATTTATGGTTTCATTCAAAATTGTTTCAAAGAAGGACTATAAAAGCTTCAAAAAAGAAGACTGAGAAAAGCACTATATAGTGATAATGCCTTTATAACCACACTTACAGCTTAAGAACAGAAGCAATTAATAATTCCACATAGCATAAAAAATAATCATATAACAATCTGGAATTCACTTCAGATTAAAGGAAAAACTTTCAATTTCCCTCAGTTTTTCACAGAAAGAAACAACTTGTAAGTACACAAGTATTCCGACAAGAACAACTGCAAAACCTTGGGACATGAAAGGTCTTATCCAAAGGATATTTTTGAACATTTTATTCAATTTTCTGAAGGCTATTAAGACTTCTCATAAAGGCATTTCAAAAATAAAATAATCAGAATTATGCCAGTTATTAATCCATGTGAGAACTTACTTTGTTTGGAAGCACTTCCCAAAACACAGAGTCTTCCTCTAATTATCAATAAGGCCTTAGAGGAGACGTGCACAGCTTTTAGGATGTGGTTGTCCTGTTCACTACTAACACAAAAGTGAATTCCCTTTCTCCATAACTTACGGTTTCTAATGCTTGGGAGAGTGGTCGAGGATACAGCATAATCATTCTAGGGTGTGACCTCTCATTCCAAAGCTGTGAATAATGCATTAAGAGCCACACTGTCAAAAACCCTCTTTAGGTGCCTGGAGATTCAGTCCAAGCTGCTCAAGTGGAATGAACCTAAGTGCCAGACACCTCGTTACCCCAACTTCTAGTACATATAGTGCCTGTGAGAACCTCAGTAACTTCCCTGGAATTAATCTGCTTTATCTTAAAGAGACTGTTCAAGACTTACAGTCTCAAGACATTTACACTCTGACATCTAAGCATCCTCAATGATAATTAAGCAGTGTTCAGGTATTCAAGGTTTTGGGTTTAATGTTTGGGGGATTTTCTATCATTTTTGCTTAAAATATGAATGCAGAGATTAAAAAATTCATTCTGTATAGCAACATGCTCTACACATATCAATTTTGGAAGTGAGCATCACTTCATGTGAATATGGAAATCAGATGTTGGCTTTGAACTTTTTGGAGAAATAAATGTAACAGGGATACAAAAGGTGTATTTAATCAATATATTTAGGGGAAATGTACAGTGAGACACATCCAGTGAGATAGAAAAGAGAGATATCCACAGGAAATAGAGTTTAAATGTGAGCAAAGCCCAATAATCACCTAAAAATGAAGCACAGACCTCTTCCCCAGCAAATTTAGTTTCTTTGTATCCATTACCACATGAGACAAATCTGATGTAATCAAACATAAAAGAAATTCTGACATCAACTTCTAGAAGTGACTGGTATCTGCTTGCCTGAAATTGTAGAACTGCAGAGGTTTTCAATATGATGAATCATTCAGAGATAATCAGAGATAGCTAAATGAATTCTGTACTGCTTGATTCATAAAGTGTAAAATTTTATGCTATCACCCTGCATTCAAAGTCTCATTCTCTCTTTAGATCTACACTGAAAATATCACATTGGCATGAATGCTACAAGAATGGGAACAGCAGGATTTTTATAAACTGTTGAGGCACTGAAATGGAGAAATAATGATTTGTCCACTTACAGTCTGTGTATCTTTCAGTGACTCGGTCACCAAAAAGCAGAAAACCATGGAATTTATGTGAATTTCAGTCATTGCTTAGAGAAAGACTTCAAAACACCAAGATCATTTCATGGTGCTTTTTTCAAATACCAAATAACATTTTTAATGCTTACTGGCACACCTAAACCCAACATTATTTGTAATAAAAATTCTGTACTATACAAAAGGTTGCAGTAAAATTTTTAGAATTTCAGTATCCTGACAACAGGAAGTGACAAAACTTTTCCTTTGAGAAGTAACCTACAAATAATTAAAAATCCTTGGTAGAGCTGCACACATAAAGCCTAGAATACTGAAGTTTCACTCCTTGTGAAGAGAGATTCCCACAGTGGTTTAAATGGAGTTCATTAGTTTGAACAGTATTTTTAAAAAATTGCCTGCATGGCACTTTATGCTCAGCCATACTTTAAGAACAAATAAAAAAATCTTTGTTAAATAGACTGTAGGGGCTTCTCAGATGATCATTTGGAACTCCATCCTCTAAAGCCTAAAGGGTAATGTACTGTTTTAAATCCCTGTAACACCATGTTGCATATCTCTCCTTAAAAGCTACCTTTATATCTCTCTGGGTACTCATCACACTATAATCTATAGATATACAAAAAATGCCCTGTCTATTAAAGTATGAAAGTGTACACTGCTGGTAATGCTTTAGCTGTCTCTACCTGAAGAGAAAATGCCCCTTTTTTGACAATAAAATTGTGGTTCACTGAAGTAATGAAGAGAATAATTTAGTTCTGTTAGCATAAGCTCCCTTTGGATGACCAAGGAAACTGAGAGATACCAAAGAACACAAACATTCTTTCTTCGTTTCTTGGTAAATCTCCCCCAAGCAGGGTAGACTTCAATATATATAATTCTACTATTTCATCACCAAGATAGTCTGCAGTAACAGCAGTGTCCAATGTTTTTTCACAAAAACAAAATTTGTATCATATGTAGCTTTTTGGTAACTCCTTTGTCAAGGCTAACATTATTCTGATTTGGTAAAACCCTTTTCTTTTTTCCCTAGAACAAATGAAATACTTCTTTCAGCTGATGCTAGTGCCTAAGCTCCTCTCAAAGTAAATTCCTACCTGTACTTCATTAAAGCTTAGACATGTTTTAATGCATTTCTGATTCCTCTTGGTGGCAAAAATATTTCACGATTCATAGCAGTTGCAGTGAAAAGAACAGTAAAAATCACCTCCAACAGCTGACCTTGTGGAGGGAGATTTTCTATAGCATTCTAGTACACAGTTTTTTTCAAATCTTCCCTAACAGGGAACCATTCTGGTTGATTTTGAGATTGCACTCTTACAGCTGTGATTGTGTCCTTCAGCTACTATAAACCAGAGAAGTCTCAGAAAATAAAAGTAATTACTAGACCTTCAAAGTCATTCTCTTGTTTTCTTCATTTTTATCACATGAAGTCTAAGAAAAACTGTTGCTATTTTACTTTAGAAAGAGTAGCTTTCAATTTTCTATAGAGATAAGAGTGTGTGAGTGTGCGTGTGGGATAGCATATGGTACTGTCAACTTTTTCCTTTCTTCATTTCCAGCCTGATGTTAAAAATAACACCTTGTTCTTTTTGGTTATTTGATTAAGGAGGTCACACCATAAATCACGAAGGGAGGCAGTCAACTTCGTTAACACTGGCCTTTCTTGCACTCCTCTATTCCAATCCAGTGCACAAATCATCTTTAAATCAAAAGGCACAAGCTGATCTAATCAATGGCAAAGTAAGTTGCCAACAATCTTTACGTGTGAGGTGTTACATTAATACACCTGTCCAGCACAAGCATGCTAAGGAAATGAACCATTCTATCATTCTCTTACAAAATGGATATTTACAACTTTCCCCTCTAGGCTTACAATGACAGGACTTGATGTAAATCAGCACAGCCCATCAGCACATCATGTAGCTACACTTGAACATGTCTACTAAAGACCTAGCCCTTATTGACAAATAAATCACCATGAGCAGAAATCAGAGCTTTCTTTCTTCTTACTGCACATTGAAGTATTTCAGAGAAAAAGCATATGTCACAAAAAATAATTTTTTCTTTTTTTACATGATAAAATGACTTAATTCTGATTATGGTAGATAAGTTCTCACTTTGAATTTGTTTTGCTTATTTGGTTTTTTTTTTTAAGACTTTTTGCCTCTGCTAAACAATATATGTGGGTATTAATGCAAACAAAGACAGCTGCCAGAAATGAAGCCCACACATGAGAGCTTTCATGGCACGATTAAGGGTGCTTCCTGACATTGTGTAAGAAACAAAAAACAGCTACTCTGGGGCTGGCACAAGTGAATGAGATAAAGGTTGAATTATTACTTCAGTTATTACTCCAGTGGAACGAGAGATTGCCTGGTTCTAACCCTAAGACATGAAGGGGAAGCCATCAAGAGGCTCTCTATAGAGCACTTACATTCAAAGCAGGCACAACAGGCAATCAAGTCCAACGTATGTGTTGACGTATGGCTGAGAGCTGGGATTATTAGACACTTTTTTATGCTTTTACCAGCAAAGAACCATGCATAAGCCTGTCCATGCAAACCTCTCACAATAATTACATATGAAAAACCAAAGCAAATATTTCCAAGATAAAGGAAGGATAGCTACTTTCACTTATCTTAGCATAAAAACAGATGAGCTGTGAAAGATGTCTCCTTGTACGTGATCATTCTCAATTGCATTAATTAGTCCTAAGTATAAAAATCTATTCCCATGCCTTCTGAAAAATGTAACACTATTTATAGTACAATTCAGGAGCTACTACACCCAATGTCTAGCAGGAGACTAGCAACATTAGTGGGATCTGGAACATTACTCTATGTTTTAGTTATTCACATCAGTCCATACAGGTACAAGGACTCCAGCACCACAAAACACAAAGAAGGATGCTAATAATTAACAGAGCCCTACTAAAACAAAAGTGAAAACCATAGTGAAATGCCAAGTAACGGGGTTTGACACTTTTCTAACATTCTTCACCAATAAAGATGTCTAATTCTGCAGCCTGATGTAGTTATTTAGAAAGCTGATCAAGAAACACGAAGGTGTTCAACAGAGCTAAACTCCTGTAGCCTGGAAATGTGAGGTCCTGAAGAGCCCTTTAAAGATGCTGTCCCATAGGTTTGATGCATGGTACAGTACAGCTGTGAGGAGATGATCAGCAAACTAAATAAGTAAACTTTTGTTGACATTTTATGTTGACATTTTCAGTGCACACTAGTGTAAGTAAAAAGCCTGAAAAGCATTCCAGAAGCCACCTGACACAAATCCCTCTTCCTGTGTAGTAGCAGCTACCTAGGCAGCAGCCCTCCAGGGAGAGGTGAATAGATTCCTGACCCTTCTACACAAACTTCTTTGTCTTGATGAAGTCTATTAGCCTGGGATGTCCTTTCGCTTAATTATATTATACCAAGTCAAAAATAATTAAACTATAAAGCATTCTGTGCAAAAGAAGGAAACAAAAAAATTAGAACAGCAAGACATAATCATTAAAAAGATGTTTTTCTTTTTTTTTTTTTATTTTAGCAGTGCATGCATGCCTATCTATGCATACTGAATTTACTGAATTAAATCGTAAAAATAAAAGCTACGACAACAACTACCTACAAATTTTACCAACTGTATTGGTCAAAGCTGAGGAAAAAAGGAAGTGAGAAGTTTGTTCTGAAAAGGGATCCTATAAGCCTTCAATATGTTACCTGAAGAAGAAAAGAGCAATTAAGGAATAACTGTAGCCTGTTTTTATTGAGACAAAGTACAGCAAGATCTAGTTGGTGCACCTGGTGCTCATCTGAGACATAGTTCCATGTAGTACTGAAATTCTGAGCTGTAATCACCCATATCCACTCATATTTCATCATTTCATCTATTTTAGCTTTATACTGCCCTTGGCAAGAAAAATATTTTCCCATGCATTTCTTTTCTTAAATGTCTCATTCTTGAAAATAAACTCTGTTTCCCTAAAGATATATCCCATTTAAGTGGGTTTTTCTCCTGCATTCCTAAGGATTTAGTTTAACAGAGGCAATGCTGGATTCTCAGCTCTGTGGAGTATCTTCTACTTTGTTGATTATCCCAAAAGCCATTGTCCATGTAGCTTTTATATAAATATTTGCCTGCCTTGATGGGAGACTTTGAGCCAAGATGTAGGACTATGGCACAAAATAAGGCCCTTTACTTCTAAATTACCCATCATTTTAAGTTACCATCTTATGTTCTTAAAACAAAATAAATAAATCAAAATTGCCTGTATCAAGAACTCTCTGGCAACATGGTCACTGCTGAGCCTTTGCTGCCAATTAGTACTTCTTATGTCAAATTCTACACATTCATTATCAGACCAGCCTCCCATGAAGTTAGGACCTTCAGGTGAATGGAAGGTTTTAATAACTCATGAATAACAAAAATAAATTATCAGAATTAATTAAAAAAATTAAAAATTAAGTTGAAATGAAAATAACATAAAAATTTGTAGGCCCCCCATTCTACAGATGTTTCATTCCTGATGCTGGGAATTTCCAAAGACATAACCTTGGTTTTGCCATGCTTTTAGGGTTCTTTCTATGCAGACAAACAGACATGTACACAAGATGAAAGTTCTTGATTCCCTACACATTAAGAACAATTGCACTTCCCACTTAATTGTCACCTTACAGTTTAAGAAGTAGTTTTCTCACTCTCTGTCTCTCTCTCCCTCTCTATCTGCTCATATGAATACAAAAATCTGGTTTTCTGCAGAATAACATGTGAAAACAGCTCCCTGCCTGGATACTTCTTTAATTTTGCTGGCTAAGCAGAATGGTCCATGGATTTTCAGGTCAAGACAGACATACATCACTAACTGTGATTTGACAAAGACAAAACAGTACTAGAGAAGATGCCTTAAGCTGCTCCTGGTTCATCAACTCCTTTCTCTCTAGGGCCTCATCACCCCACTGGTTCTGAACTGGAGGGACAAAAGAAAGCAAACATCTTTGTCCCTTAAGAACTGAATTCCACTTCCATAAACTGAAGAAGATGCAACAAGATGAGCTCTGAAAAATTGCAGAAAATGGTCAAAGCTTTCTTATTCCCACTGGCTAAATGAGGATCCTTTGCACAGCAATTTCTATTTATTTGCACAGCAATTTTCTAATGATGCCTCTGTTTGCAGCGCTCTTAGAAGGTATATATCCAGGGACAATCCAAAAATCCTCACTCCTCTCTCTACCACCCTTCCATTCAGAGCCCATCACTCTGCTCTTGAAAGCAGTATGATAAATACACAGTTCAGCTAAAAAATAGAAGTAGCTGTATGGCTGCTTTAGATCATCCTTTAATTGCAGCACTTTTTATTTTTCCAGCCTATTAACCTGAGCTCCACTGCAAGCAGCCCCACCAGACGGGTGCAAGTTTACATAGTTTATTTTTATTCCTTCTCATCACCATAATACCAGCACAATAGCTCCACTTGTTCTTTCCAAAGCCATAATAATACAGCATCCTATTTCTCAACTAGCTTTGTTGAGTGAAACCCTCATTTGTAAGCTCAAACACAAATATCACATTTGGAGAAAGTCTGGTTTTATAAATCTCTATGTTAATAATTGGTGAATTCTGATAAATACCATAGCCTGCAAACTCTATTACTCTTCTGGCAAATCACAAGAGCTCCCTTTGAGAAAAACAATATCATCTGTAAGTCAAATTGGGAAGTGTAAGATAAATGTCTTCCATTATTACCAGAAAACGCTAAAATACGTTAAGTACATTTCAAACGTGCTGAATTATTCATGAAGAACAGCTCTGAAAAAACCCTCACCAATCAAGCCAAAAAAGATGTATTTTCACTCTATATTCTGAAGTCAACAAAGAATATTAAGAAACAGTTCATTGCTTTTATTTTGCTAGCCATAGAGAGCAATCTAATGAAAAAATAGTCAGAATTGAGTACCGCAGACAAACCAAATAAATGTACGAGTGAGATTAAGTTGATTTACTATTAACCAGTAGCTTATTTTATCCTTGTAATTTAACTGTAGTATGTGGCTAAAGTCAGAATTTTTTTTATTTCATTTTCTGATGATGATCATATACTATAGTTTATTTTCTTCTAATCAAGATACAATGAAATATAAAATGTTCATTCAGTTAAACTATCAGAGGAGAAAAAACAGGAAACGGGATTACTTGAGCAATAACTTTTGGAAACAGCTTACCAATGAAAGCAGAAATTTGCAAGCTAGCTCTCTGCTAGGACACTACTCAGGCTTTTTTGCATGTAGTCTTGTAACATGCTTTTGTGTCAATGATAACCTAATGGGAGTTTTTACTGCCACTTGGCATGAATGAATTACAGCTCTTCAGTCATCTGCCTCCTCCCTGCAGGGTGGTGAAGGGCATTTGCACAGCCCACTGCCTATCTCTCCAAACACCCAGCCTAAATACAAGGTAATCAGCAGGTAATAATTTCTGAAAGCTTTGCTACAGAACCCATTCCCTTGTTGTACCACTGTGATAATGATGAAATGTCATCAGAGCCAAACATATTACAGCTGTGCAGCACTACAAATGCCTAAGCTTGAAAAAAAAAGTCTGCACCCAAAAACCAGAAGTGGGCATCAATAATATTTTGGATAAAGAATTGATGAACATCAAAAGATGTGCAGACAATGTGTGGCTTCCACAGAAAGAGGGGAACAATATTTCAAAAGATGAACAAAGATGCAGGAAATCAGAACAGCAGAAGAAAGAATCCAAGGGGAGCATTAAAGACCTGGATGGAAGAAAGAGGCTTGACACTGTGACCAAAACCTACCTCTTGTTGTAAGACTGCTATTCTGCTAAAAAAAAAGAAGAAAAAAAAGGCATTATCTAACATCTCTGAAATAAATGGCCACTTCAGTAGCTCTCCAGCCTCAGCATCAGTCCCACCCATCCTAGGGTAATCACAGAGATAAGAGAGGGCATGCAGTATAATGATTAGCTACTCAAATCTAGAAGATCAGAAGTACCTTATTCTATTTAATTCACTTCTCCAAACCATGGGAAACATCTATGGCAAAGGGTATTTTTGCTCTCCAAAAACTGGAAGGGGTAACTCTCCCGGTCTCAGAGCTAAACCCTCACTTAGACAAACTAGGTATGAACCAGAACTTTTCTATGGAACTTCTACTAAGACTCCATATACATGCCTCAGCTGTAAACAGAACTTAAAATCACTAAAGAATGTGTTTCAAAGAAGGCAGAGCACCTGAGGAAGTGTTTGAGCATCCTTTGAACCATGCAATATTCATGATGCCAAAGTACAGAAGGTATCTTCAGAGAGGAAGTGCTCAGTCTTTGAAACAGAATTTGAAACACATTCTTTGATGAATCTCTTAAACCTTGTGCATTTCAAATAACAAACTGAAATTAAGTAATGGAACAACAAAGAAATATACAAAACTTGGAGAGCATCTCTGGAGTCAGTCTGAGAAGCAATATTAGTGAGATGTAAGAAATACTTTAATGCAACCAATTTCTTGTTAAGTTACTTCTTTAGGAAAGGACAGATATTGCAGTTCAGCTTTTTGGTGTCTTAAGAGCAGTTTCTCAGTCTTTACATCAAAATACTTTAAAACTTTTTTTCCCTAAAATTCTCATGTGTGAATAAAAATGTCTTATTTACAGACAAAAATATTTGATGCCTTTAAATTCTGGAATACACTGAGAGTGAAAGAAAAAATATTCACAGAGGATGAAAACGGCATTACCTCTTCTTTAAAAAACTTCACTAGCATACAAAGAAAAATTATACTTTATGATTAAAATGCAGATGATTCTTCATTTGTGATGGTTGCTATACTAGTGTGTATGCACAGATTCTTCTGTGAATCATGCCCAGCTATGGCAAAGTAAACTGGACAAGCCACTAAATGAAGACTGAGGGGAGAAAAGAGAAACCAAACAAAACATTATTCTTCTATTGGATCCTTAGCAAATTGTACACACAGATATCCCCACATCGTGAACAGCAAAAATATCTCCCCAATCAGAAAATGAATTATTGGAAGAAACAACACAACCAGTTGATTCATTAGTTGATACTGACAGAAGACATTTTCATGCCAGCTCAAACTTGAGTACTTCTTTGAGAATTTATCTAATATCTCAAACTTATGGCCACGTCAAGCAACACTGCATTTCGATATTTTTTACCCAACTTTCATTCTACAAAGGAAAACATCTACAAAGTTGAACTGCAATACACAAAGTCTTCCTTCCCCACACTCCCCCCAGATTTCCCCTTGTCCTAAAATTCACCTGTTGTCAGCTATCCTTAGATCTTCACTAGAGTAAGAAGTGGTTAAAAAAATTAAGTGAAAAAAGAGAAGGTGACATTGACACGTATATTTTGTCCTTCTGATAGATCAAAAAGTAAAGTTTTCCAAGATTTTGGCCTAAGGCCAGATCAGAATTGCCTGCTTATATGAGCAGGCCCATCAGTAAAACAGTGCACATCTCAGGAAGGCAGCTGTCTACGAGTGACACCCCTGCCAGAGACAAGCACACATGGTGCATTATTATTGAAGGAGGGCAAGCACCTCAAGGGAGACTTTGGACAAATTTTGTATTTTAGATATGCTCATTTTGCAGTGCTATTTTTATGAAATACTCCAGAGCAGAGCCTCAGTGAGACCAGGAATACACTGTCCTAGTGACATATTTTTTTATCTACACCAAACACCAAGATATGACAATGTGGTGTAGTAGGAACTTAAACTCATACGCAGAATCACCTCTACAAGTGCCAAGGAATATTAAAGATCCTATCTGACTGGCAGCTTTTCATCAAGGGACTGGTGGAGACAAGGAGTTGGAGCCTAATCCCCATTGTGGGTTATAGGATATTGCCATTTTCACACTCCATGTCTGTCTTGTGGAACGGATTCAGAGAGTAATTACTGCTCAGATAAGCTTTTTCTGGAGTATGTGCAATTAATTCTCCTGCAAAAAAGGGGGAAGAAGCCTGACACTTTAATAATGTTTAAGTACACCTAATTTATTTCTTTTCTACTCCTAATTTTTCCTAAATATGGTGAAGAAAGAGGATTTGAAACTACTTACAAATGCTGGTTCTCATGTAAATTATCCATGGGTCTATAATACTCTCTCATAAAAACAGCCAACATGAAATAACACTAAAAAATCTGCAGAATGTAAAGCAAATGGGTAATCAGTGTAAAGATTAATCTAGATTTCTTTTTCCAAAAATAAGGACTAGTATCCTTTTCAAATGGGAACT
Organism: Notiomystis cincta; assembly: GCA_013398075.1. Taxonomy (NCBI): domain Eukaryota; kingdom Metazoa; phylum Chordata; class Aves; order Passeriformes; family Notiomystidae; genus Notiomystis; species Notiomystis cincta. The sequence goes on along the minus strand of VZRX01006595.1, from coordinate 311,383 downwards.
AAAATTTCAAGGACAACTGTTTTTAAAATTTTGAAAATAGCCCCAACTAATGAAAATTTCTTTTTCACAACAACTCAAAAAATTATTTTCCCCATGTGTTCATGAAATTTTTATCCCAATCTCATTCTTTGCTTGTCAAAACAAGTTGTGATGTTAAGGCTGTAAAATTCGAGGGATCTGTACTGGCATAACTACATTTTGAGGTGATTTTTACACTTAGGTTAAGTGTCTTTCATAAACAGTTCCTCAGCAGGACTCAAATGCATCTAAGGTTTTCTGTTACACTTCAAAGTTGAACAACAAGTACTCATCTTCACCATATTTCAAAAATTGAGCAATTGGCTAATTGCCCATTATTGAAATCAACCTAGAGAAAACAGCTAAGCTTGCCATCACTATTGCCCTCTAGGAATATACTGTATTTAGGATACAGCAACTAAGTGAACAAATAGAGAAAACCCCTCCTCACCAAAAACCATCACCCACCAACCCTCTCCCCTCAAACCACAGCACAAGTCCCATGCCCTCTCAAATAATTTAACAAATTTTTTGGACGAGGAGGTAGAGATTATTATTATTATTATTATTATTATTATTATTATTATTATTATTATTATTANGCACAGAGAAAAATTTCCAGTACATGAGAATATCTATGAGATGCAATAAATGAAGTTATATTTTAAAATTATTATTATTATTATTACTACTACTACTATTATTATAGATTTGCTAAGACAAGGAAAAAAGTTTAAAAAATGAAAATAGGGTAGTTAGGTTTTGTTGAGCTGATTCCAGAGTATCTATTCCTAAAGCACTGACTTCTACAGCTTGAGGTAAAGCCCAGTTAGCTAGCACTGTACCTCACTATTCCATGTATGTAGAAAGTCTAACATTTGATAAAGAGCCAACCTTCTCAGCTGAAAAATATCCCCCACTGCTGGGCTATAAGGGGATTAATTTCCTGACCTAACTTTGCCTCCAGTTCAGCTCAGAATCCACTCAAACTGCCTCACTGCATTTTTCATTTTGGTGGCACAACACACGACTTAAGTCACACAGGGAATCAAGGTTGAAAGGATAATGTTGTTAACACTCATTTTTCAGCGTGAATGTCGCTGTACCAATGACAGCAATAGAATAAATGTTACTGTAAACAGCAGTCAGTTATTTTTGCCAATACAGCATGAAAATATTTTCTGCTTAAAGTCATTCTAAGTGCTCACACTGCAGTGGAAAAAGATCAATTTGGGAAAATATATCTAAAGACACAGTTGTGGGCAGAGTTAGGTATGAGACAGCTGAGGTTTCAAAGATCTCCATGCCCAATGAAAACTAAGATGTTTATTTATTTTGGTTATTTTAAGGGGAAAAAAAGAAGAAGAGAGAAAAGAAGAGCACATTCCCTACAGAATGGACACAATTTGATTTCCTGAATAACATTTTCACAAATGACTACAGTTGTGAGACAAGTGAAAATTTGAACCCAAATTTTCAATTCCTGCTGAGGTTTATCATTTCCGGGTAGCTTTAGAGCAGGTTTGGGCCCCTGACATTTCCAAAGCAGGCATTTTTCAGGAGATAATGAAAGCACAAAGGAATTAATTCCACTACCCTGCCTATCTATATTTCTTTCTCCAAAGATAGACACACTTCTGATGACAAAGGGAGTCAATACAAAATTACCACTAAAAAAAGAGAACAAACAAAAAATCCACAAGAGGCTATTCTATATTCTTTGTTTACCAGGAGGTAGGTGATGGCTCCTTGCATTTTATCCTTTCTACCTGGGCATTGGAGCTGAGCATCTAAACCTCTATTTTAACTTCTCTAGTATTTAGTCTTTTCTCCCTTAAAAAGCTACCTAACAATTACAAGCTCTGAGGTTTCACCGGCTCACACTCCATTGACATTTTCCTCAGCTCAGCTCAAGGTTTCCTTCATAATGCACTCAAATAAGGTAGAAATGCTTTTTTAAAAAAGTTCTTAAAAAATGGAGGGAGGGGTGAAATGAAAGGAAGGAGGGGAAAACTACTAGAAAAGTCTAGTAAATCTAGAGGAAAGCAAGAAGCAAAAGCTCCCAGAGAGCAAGAATTTACATGAAGTTTAGGTTAGTTGAAGAGTTTTGCAGTAAAATCAACTAAGAAAGGTTTTACATCTAAATGCAAACATTCAACTTGAATGCTGGAAAGTACAGATTTTCATGTACTTCACAAGAACCATAAAACTGACTCCTACTCAAATCAATTTTTATGTGCTATTTCTGAATTAGCATCATGATGCCACAATTTCAAGACAGGCAAGTTGCATTTACAAATTTTATATTGCCATATTCAGAGTGGCAAATGGAACATGGGCTGTCCCAAGATACAAGAACAAAAATTCTAGTTTTCTATTAAGTGCTATATCTGTAATATATTGCAGCTATGTGAAAACAGGTGCAGTTTCATTAGTCAAAAATGACTGCTCAACTTTTGTAAACACTCACTTTCCAAATATTTACAGTCTTACAAACATATAAGTAAGTGTAGTATTTGCAGAATATTAAAGCATGTTTCACATCAACTTTTGGCAACTTCTATGCAAGCAAGGAAAACATTATCAGAATTTCCTGGCAATCATTTCAAATTTAATTCATTTTTAACAGCCCTGAAAGACAGCTTCCTCTCCCTGAAGAGCCCACTGGATGAAGCTCCTAAGAGCATCTCACACAATCAGAAGCAAACTTCATGAAATGCCATGGTGGCAGGACCCAGGGCACCTCCAGGAAAAGGGCACTGAATGTGCAATATTGCAGGAGAAGATGCAGTAGAGATTTAAAAAGTACACCTATGATTGTACTTAGACAACTTGGAAAAAAAAATCCTTTTTTTCCTATGCTGTGGGTACCCATTCCTTTTTTCTAGGTTTCATAAACTGAAGTAGTTTCTGTCATGTTCACTTCCCAATCTGGCTTTACTTAGTTCCGTAGGAGTAAATCAGTGTCCTTTCAAAACTTAATTATGACTAAACGTGGTCTCAAGAATCCCACCTGCACTCCTTTACAAGCCTTAGAGTGTCAAAACTCAAGTCAATTAATCATGGATTAAATCCATGGTACTTTCAATCATACAGAAATCCTTATTTCATGGCCCTAGGAAGTTGCACTTTTGGTCTATTATGACAGTTCCCTGTGGGTCTTCTTCAACCAATGTACAGACAGATAAACTGACAACAGTTAACAGCAAATGAGCTACAGCTCTCCCTTTCAATATGGACTAATTTTACACTGACAAAATTGTCCACCAGTTAAATAGCATATGTTCTCAACTAGACTGATATAAAATTAATGCCCCAGGACTGTGGAGAAGCTTGATGTACCCTGTGTCCCATTTTGTCATTTAATTTTAGATAATAATTACACAATACATCATTTCTTAATGTAGCCAAATAGGAAACAAAGAATATTGATGATGTGTATTTATTTTGCAGATGTTAATATAGGAAAGAAATCTTTCACTCTTGGGCAGGATTATATTTTTCTCATGCAACTTGAAACTCAGTTGTTTGGTAGAAAAGTACACTCCTGGTTTTACTGAGTATATAAAATGTGCAGTAATAGCCAGACGTGAATTAATTCTGTTTGAGTTCTGAGCTAGGCAGGAGAGGTATGAGACACAAAGGCACAAAAAACCTCTGAGGTAGATCAGCTAATTAAGATCTAATTAGGGAAACAATCCCTTGTCCCAAAGGGTGCTTAGACAAAATCCTAAGTGCCCACACACCTGCATTCCTTTCACGGAAGGAATGTGTATGCTGAATGTCTTCCCGAATGTGGTGACCCTACAGCATTTCTCTGCAGTGTTTAGGTTTTCTACTGTGAGAAATGAGGTGGAAATTCCCTCTCCTTAATTTAAAAGTACTGGAGACATCCATGCTTTAACCACGTTCCATCATAAAAGGAATCTTAAAATTCTGTTAGCACAGCCTTAACAAAACAGTAAAATGCACTTTCATGTGTTTTTTTTTTTTTTTTAAATTCCTGTATCACGTATTTTACTTCAGTCACTGGAAAGTATTTTATCAATCCTTAAAGCAGTAGTAGCCAAGCATTAGTAGCTCATATGCTAAATAAAGGTTCAGCAAGTGTAAGAATATTTATCATTTTATGCAAAGACATTATGGAAAAAGAAACATATTTCCTTTACTCCTGAACAATCCTATAGATGCAAAAAGCAGCTCATGGGAGAAGTACTGACAATTTATCAGGCATGTGCAAGGCCCTTCAAGGCATATGCATACAGTGCTGTGCTTATGTGCCTCTGATCAAGATAACTGTCAACACAGTCTTTTCAAAGAAACTTTTACAAGCAGTGAATCCAGACAGCAGCCACTTCAGAAGCTGACAAGTCCCTGGAAAAGTACAGTCGGTGTTATCAGTGTTTATCTGAATGATTAACATAGCCTTAGGCTGGTAATTCTGTAGCAGGTGTGAAATTGCAATTCTTTAATTTCTGGTCTTGGAGTGACATTATCAGGTAAATGAACCAAAACCACCCACAAAACACACACACACACACACACACACACACACCCTTGCTTCTTCTGCTTACCAGCTCCTCACGAAGCTGGGCTATGAGTTCATCTCTCTCCTTCAGCTGCAGCTTCAGCACTGAGCATTCATCTTTTATTCCATCCTAGAAAAACATCAAAAAGAGATGTTACAATGGGCTTAACACTTCTACTTTGCTTATGACAAGAAAAGACTGTTTCACATAGTGCGAGATAATTACATTCAAATAATGAAACTCAATTTTCCTTTGTCATGTGTGGTATTTTCCATAACATTTTCTAAGTTGCTGCATAAACAAATTAATGTATCCAAAGACATTGCATAGAAATGTGAATAGCTTCCTGCACAGAAGTCCATTTCATTGTCTTCTGAATCTTTTAAGTCTTTTTACTGAAGATCCTATCAGGTCATTCCTTTTCATTTGAGAAACAGCTATGAAATGTTATTATTTTAATCATACAAAACAACATTAGAGAAGTATCCATTTAGAGCATTATTGCAGAGCTCTTGATCTTGGAGAGATGAAAAAGCACAACAGACATCCACAGGAAAAGGAAAGCACACTCCCCATTCATGTATCTTTTGTCCCACACCAGCTAAAACAGCAGCAGTTCTGTTATTAACTGGGAGAGGAAATAATAAGTTACCACTTAGGGAAATAACCACTGTAACTCAATTTGACCTGCATGAAAGTGACCCTAATAGGTAAAAATGTAGCCAAACTCAGGTCCAGGAGGAAGGCTGCAAGCTGTCCCCAGGAAATCTTACATGAGTTCATGTAAGTCTCAACATCATATTGGAAAAAGAAATATCAGTTATCTAGTTTTGTGTTGTTCTGATAAGCACCCAAGAGTAGAAACTCAAATAAACAGATCCAACTGTTGAAAAGTAAACACCTAGCAAACCAACCAGCCAACCAGCTGGTCATACAACTGTAACTGAAGGACTCTCTTTTTACATCCTTCTAGCATGGAAACATTTAGTTTAAGAAGTTTACTAATTTAGAGTACAATTAATGAAAAAAAAAAAACCAAAACAAAACAAAATACAAGCCATATGACAAGAAAACTTTTGGAAATCTGGTGGTATAATCACAACACTTAGTTTGGAAAAAAAAAACAAAACTGGACCTCTGTTTATAAGCTGGTAACAGCGTAAAAGTACTGAAATTATTAAGATTGTGTAGAGTTCAGGGGTTCTAAAGGATGTAACCAGAGTGATAAACTTGCACTCTATCAGAAATAATGTGTTTGTAAATCCAAATAAACATATAAATACAGGACAAAAAAAGTAGAGTGCAATCTCATTTTCCTCATATAAAAGGTTATAATTATTATCTTTCAAAGTAATTATGTTGCTCATCATCTGCTCTAACAGAACTGGATGAAGAAACATGAGACATACACATCAATATTGCAAATATTTAAAACAACTGCAATAGAAAGGGTTACAGCATTTCTGGATGCTTCCACACTACTTCAGTACTATGCACAGATCTTCTGAAAGATCCAAATTCAGAAAAAAGAACTCTCATCATCTCTGTTAGAGAAAAACAGAAGTTTTCTTTATTATATGCTATAGGAGCACTTTTACTATCTACTAGATGGATGCTTAGGCACATTAGCTGAAAATAAAATCTTAGCACATCCCAGATTACAGCCCGCAGCACTGAATATGATATTAGTAGATATTTAACATTACTGTTAGAAAAAATACCTGCTTCTAAAAAATACGTTTTTACTATCAGCAACTATTATTTTATAAATTGAGGTCTTTATTTAAAAAGGGTTTTATAAACAATATGTCATTAGCTATGGTAGCTCCAAGTTTTGTTACATTGTTCTGAGTTCTTTTCGCCAATAGAGTTTTACGTTGTTGTTACCTTTTGTATTTCTCCTTTTCAACTTAAAATAAAACAGTACAATACACAGTGGAAAAAGGAAAACATCAATGTTCCATAACCAAGAGTATTATAAAAATACCTTCTGGAATGCATACACAAGCAAATACAGCAATGAGGCCTGTAACACCGTGCCGTGAGCACAGCAGGAAAGATTTTTGAGATGAGCTTTGGCACTAGGTTTTGTCTAAGAGGCAAAGCAGAACTCCCTTGGTCTAGTGAGAGCTTGAAGAAAGATTGTGCCTCACAGAGCTTACAAAGACTTAAAACCCACAGTGCATCTCTCCTGGCAAAAAGCAGTCATGCACCCAGCTGGATCTTCCTCACACGGGCAAGGAATGGACCCCTCCTGCTCGGCACAGCTCTCCAGGCACTTAACTTCCATATTCCGTGCAACAACTGTCTCATAAAATTTAAACCAAAACTCTCCTTAGAGCTTGGAGAAAGATACAGAGGGCTAAGGTTTTATCCCTTGCATCGCCTCGCTTCAGCAGAACCCTGACTAACGCTTCCCGTGGGATGGGCATTATCAACTCCTGCACGGGCCACTCGAAGTGCACGCTGCAGTTTTTGGGACACTTGAGCCTGCCAGCTTTGGATTCTACGATGGTTTTGGCTGAGAGAATTCTCTTCACAGCAGCTTGTATGGTGCTACGGGTTTGGGTTGGTCTGGAGGCAGTGTTGATGACACAGAGAGGAGTTTGTTTTTGCCGAGCAGCACTCACACAGCGTCAAGGCCTTTTGCGTGTTTCGTGCTGGCCCTGCCGTGAGGAGAGGGGGCACAAGGAGTGGGAAGAGACACAGCCAAGACAGCAACTGATCCAAGGAATATTCCATAAAACAGGGCATCGTGCTGTGTACATAAAGCAAGGGAAAGAAAGAGGGAGGAGTGATGGTGTCTGCCTTCCCAAGTCACTGCTACACACGACAGAATCCTGCTTTCCTGGAGCAGCACACAGCTGTTTCTTGCCGAACACAGAGTAGAATTAGGATTTTATAATCTCATTTTGCTACACAGTATCTGCAGAGGCATCAATCTTTCTTCAAATGCAAGAGAGTGAATAAAAGAAAGAAAACATTGTCAAGCAGTTGACTGCAAAAAGGTTTGGGCAATTTCAGTACGTCATATACCTGTCTGAATGTAGCAGACATTAACAGAATAAAATAGAAATAACAGAATAAAAAATGCTGCAGAAAAAACCGTTGCCAAAACACTGAAAATTGTCCCTCCAGAAAGTAACTACTGAAAGCTTGCAGGAGAAGAGGCTCTGAAAATCGTTTTCTCATGCAAGAACCAAAATATTTCAGTGAAGGATTGTGTGAATGATATCAAAGAAATCACATGCTATTGAAAGGTGTGGAGGGCAGCAAAAACTGGTGGGATGCTGTGTTATTCATTAGTCTGTGGGCAAACAGCAATGTATATCTGATAGGGTGAAGTCAGGAATGGATCATCTCTACTCCTTAGGAGGTCTGAAATGCTTCATTATCTGCTGAGAAACTATAATACAGGGCAAAGCTGCTGTGGAAAGACCAAAAAATGTGTTTGAGAAAAGTATTTCAAGGTGAATGAGAAATAGCAGACAGTCTGATGGGGATTTGTAGTACAAAAAACAACAACAAAGCAAGCCCAAACCCAAACTGCCCAGAAAACCAGTACTGCCTCCTAATGAATTGTCACAGCAACAGATATTAAAGAGGAAATAACTTTAAAAGGATGGCCTGCTTTTAGGGGAGCATGCAGTCAATGATTCTAAATCTACACTGCATTACTAAGGTAGAGAAAAAACATTTCCCTCATAAAGTGGGGCTTTTAAAATACACTTTGGATACCCTGGGGCTGTGAGAGTCAGCCTCTTAACTATCTCCACATACCAGTAGATACATTCCTATGTTTAGAAAAATAAGCCCAATTATAGTGTGAGCATGATCACATATGCAAAATATTTCTCCTGCTTTTTTCAGCCCTCATAATATTTAAAGAATGTAAAAGAAAAAACAGACTGTCATATAAATAAAGTTGAGTTCAGAAGCCAATCAAAATCAATTAAATGTCCACAAATTTAAAATTTGCTAGGTGACATTTACTTTTTCTATTTACTAAACCAATACTCCTTGCTACTTTATTCCCAGTATTTTATCAATGCTACTGGTCTAATGAGAACATAGATGCTATGAAACTATCAGTCCAAAGAATTCAATCTACACTCTAGGCATGTCTTCATAAGCCACCTGTATACACTGTAGCTTTGAGGCCATTTTGCTGACCTTAATAAATTATATATTCTACATATTACATTATCATTATTATTCTTACTGTTTTTATGAACTCTATCTATTATTTTATTATGAAAAAAAAGATCAGAATTCTGCTCTCCATTGTAGTAAGCACGTCCAAGATTCTAGAAATGCTTGATAAAAAGTTAATTCACACCTCATTGTTAAAGAGAACTGTTAAGACACAGAATGATCTGTAAATAGAACTACTTTCTTTTATTAAGTGTAGATTACCAAATAGGTTTGTAGTCTAAATTCCAAGTGTCATAAAAACGTAAAATCAGCTGTGTGCAAAAAGCTATCTATCATTTTCTTCACTTAAATTCTCTGATATTAAAAAAAAACCAAACATGATTTAGCTGCAAGTTCATTATGGATCTGCTGTTATTATTGTAATCATTTACAGTCGGAATATTCTTCAAATTATCGCCCTTTTACTTATTCTCAGTTGTCAGCTATGACAGCGATTGCTGTGTCTCAGTGCCAGTATTTTCCTATTTTAGTTTAATTCTGCTCATTTGGGAAAATGCTAAACATAGTAGCAAATCTGTTTCTCCTCAGATCAGGTCACAAGATGAAAAATTGTGCTGTGTGTGAAGACAGCTGCAGCAGGTTATGCATAAGTGCCAAAAAGAATAATCATTTTAATTTTGAAAACTTACTTTATACCTCTTCATACTTTGGAACAAATAGGCATATCGTGCTTACTGTAATCAAAGTGCTATAAACAGAACTAACCAAATATTCTGCAAGATAAATTTACTGCTCTTCCTCTGACACTAAACAGAATATGCTTCAAAAAAAACCCCGATAAAATTAGAATTCAATAAAACTCATTTGATAAATGTGCTGGATTTTAGATGCTAAATGGATTGTTTATCAACTTAAGGTACTCCAAAAATCAACAACTACTTAGGATATAGTGTCTTAAGGAAATAATCCTGGAACAAACAAAACTAAGAAATTTAAACGTGAATATGGGATCCAGAAAGGCACACAGCTGAAGCTTCCTCTTCAGCTGATCTATGCAGAAAAATTAATACATTTCAGGAAAACTGTCTAGAACATTCAGAGAAAACACAAGGTTTAACATGTACAGTATTTTTCTGCAAACAGCATAGAAGTCTAGACTGTGGATTGTGGATATCTTCTATGGTTAACTTTATAGCACCTGGCACCTGAAAAGTAACAAGTAGTTTTGTGGATCTTACAGGAAATTTGCAGAGGAGCACTACTATCTTTCTCCTAACTGACACATCACTTGTGTTTCACAAAAGGAAGAGCTTTATCTATCTGACTGTATCAGCAGACTGCTGGATGTTACAGACCATGTTTTCAGAAATGAGTTCTCTGTCAGATCATGAGTAGTTGGACTGTTCATTGTTACTCCTGTTTTAATGAAAGCTTTAATGATCCTCATGTTAGCAGAGAGACCAAGGCTGCATCATTTGTTTCATGTGTCCAAAGGGAGTGGCTGGTCTGGTCCCTGCTGTAAGTACAGCACGGCACCTCACGTACACAGCGTGACTTCCCCTTTCTGTGCTCACTCTAGCTCTACCTACTGCACCACTTCATATCTGTTGCATCAATTCCTTTCAATCACACAAAGAGAGAAATGATTTGGCTGGCTGTGTTTCTTCACATGTGCAAGGCACATTGATTTTGTTCCTTCGGCTCATCTGCTGTTTTGGTGCCTTGCCAGTCCAGTTAGTCTTGGCTGGAGTCCCAACAACGCTCCCAAAGAGCATCCCTGCTGACTGCAGGCAATGGTCACACTTAACTCGCCTGCTTCTCATGTCACACTGCCCTGCCAGCTGTTGCTGAAGCCCAGAACAAGGCTGAGAGCAAGTCCATGCTTCAGAAATTCCCATTAAAGCACAACACCACAGCTTAGAGCCATCTTCCATGACCACCTTGTCCAAGCACATGCAGAGTGTCACTCCAAGTTATCTTTCCAGTAGGAAAAACACAAATAAATAAAATTCTTAATCAGCTTTGTAAACCTGTATCATATCAGAAACAGACATCATTGTCCATCATTGTACATCATCTTTCCACACAGCTCCAGTATTCAAATGACACTTCTAAAGGAACAACTCTGTATTTCATTTCTTGATCGAGAAGTGAAATGGAGTTTGGGAATCAGACCTGATCTTCTCATGATAAGTAAGGGTGATTAATCCTAAAAAAGATCTGTGCAATACTATAACATGTTCTAAGTTCAGTTTTATGGACAATGTCAATAAATATTTTACTTGGCAGATTAGGGCAGTTATATTCATTTAAATAGTAGAATTCAGTTGATATTCTACTGTGAAGATAGCATTCAAAGAGACTACATAGGTTATGCTACTTTGACTACAGACATCTATGAATACAAAGCTAAATTAACAATGTTTTCTTCATAGTGCGTTGAATGTCCATTAAGTCTGAAATACAGATCGAGCAAATTAATTTGGATTTTTATTTTTACTCCAGCTGAAATTTTCTCTCTTTCTGAGTGATAATAAAAGGCATTAAGTTTAAAAGAATGAAGCTTGATTAATAAACTGCAGAACATAAAACTGAATGATTATACCAGGTGAGGCCCAAGATGTATCTAACCTGCAGAAATCATGAATAGCGGCCAAGAGCACAACAAAAGATATGAATATATTTTTCCTAATATAATCAATCCACTTATTCTGCAGAATTCACATACACAGTATGATGCTTCCTTTGGTGATGTCCTTAAATAAATTCTACATTCATGAAGAGAAAACAAGTAAAACAAACTCCCCTAACCTTCCTCTGGTTTTCAACCTGCTATGGAACAATGTCATTGTTGCTGTTTCCTTAAGACAAGACAGGTGTATTTCCTATTCATCTCCTCCATGACTTCCTTTGTTTTTTAAATCCAAATATCTTCTTCCTGACATCCTGTATCTCTGATAAAAACCTATCATCCACCCTTCCTAGTTGGACTGTGTCATTCATTTGAACCAGGTAATCAGGTTTATACTAAGAATAAATGCTCAATTGTATGTACCTTTTTTTAAAAAATTATTTTATTAAGTACTAAGAGAGTCTTTTCAAGGAACTACGGACCATGTCTGAAAATTCTCTTTCCTCATTTGGAAAAATAGGATTGTTCTTCCCCTTGTGCACTCCATTGTGTCTGCTGGCATTGAATCTCAACTGTCCTTCATCTTTACATCATTAGTATGATGAAATCTTTCTGCAACATTTCAAACACCATTTTAATTCTGATTATTTTGGATCTTCTAGAAATATAATTCTTCATTTAATAAATGACTACTTATGTCTTTTGTACTGTACACCTAATCTGCCATTAATCCAAGACAGGACTTTTCTACTCATCCTCTTATTTTTTAAAAGCCTTTGATGAAGGGCTTTGTTGAAAGGTTTTTGGAAATTGAGTTAACTACACAAAACAGATCATCCTTATTCACATGCATGACTCTTCCAGCAGGCTTCTGAGGTCTGATTAAAATCTCAGGAGGTCAGGTCTGCCCTTCTTCCTTTATTATATTCATTCATGGTCCAAGCAAATCTGTTTTCCAGAACAGTTTCTACTAATTTAACCAGTAACAAACTCAAATTAAAAGAACCTTTTAAAAATCTCCAATAAACAAAAAGTAACTATTTCCATCTGTCATTTAGCTATGAAGATTAAAGTAACAAATAACAGGCAAGAGTTAACAGTTGAACAATTTCTCATATCAGTTTCATATTTAAAATCAGTAGCTGGTGCAAGAGATTTCTTATTCTCTGCTATTCCATTGCTGTTCTCAGATATCTTCAACTGGTATTTCAAGACTCATTCCTTGGATTAGTTCCCCCAGTGATGCTGGTACATCTACTGATGTGGAAACAAACACCTATTTTTTAATTGTATTTTTTCTTTTTCTTCACATTAATCTTATTTGCCAAGAGTGTTTCCTTAACCAGCAATTTTCTTTCAGGACTGCATATTGTCTGGAAGACCTCACAGCACTAACTAATTTGACAAAAGCCTTCTAACAATCAGGGTGGGGGTTTGTTTGTTTGTAACCATATGCCTAGCAATTTAATATTGTCCTATTAACTTTCACTATCATCAGGGATAAAATATTCATATCTAATTCTTTTCCCTAATACCAAATCAGCAAAACCAAAACCTCTTCACACTTCTACATGCAAACAACCTTATTAATCATGTAATGCATATAGACTGAATCACATGAAAGAATACCAATAAAATCTATAACTTTGTGCAAATATAATTTAATTTACAGTTGAAATGCAGACACTTTTTCATTTGTATGTCAGTTTCTTTCTGCCAAGCAGTGTGACAAAAAATGTTCAGGCCAAAAAAGTAAAGTAAAAATATTTGCCAACCACAGCATTTCTGCAGAAGTTTCATTACTGCCACACTAGTAAATGTACTTCTTCATATTCACAGAAAAATGTCCTAAACAAAACCTCATTTATTAAACAGGAGGAGACAGGTCCAAATTGGATCCTGGCTGCCCTGTGAGGAGATCAATAGAAAAGTTTCTTCTAGCTCCAGCACAGCACAGCCACTTAAGCTCAAATGTCCCCTGAATCCAATGTAGTCTACTATCAGCTTGAATATGTGACACAATATTCATTATTTTATGCTGAATTCAATATATCAGCTTTAAAATATTTGTCCTGCCTCCTGGAATCACAAGAAAATTTCAGACAGGAGGAAAGGGTAGTGTGATTCCAGGAATTTTAGGATCAAATATACAAATGCTTGCATTCATGGATATTGTGTGCAAAGAAAAAATACCTTTTTCTTTGACAATTCTTTGAGTACTTTCACACTAGCCTAATTAATTTATTCCAAAAGGTTCCCTAGATCCACAGCTGTGACACAGAAAAGACCTTCACATTTAGACAAAATGGGACCCCAGAAGTTCCGCTGACTATACTTATTTTTATATCGTGAAGGTGTATTGAGAGAACACAATATCCTCTGTATTTAATACTTGTAATTTGCTATTGCTTAGACTTTCAAATAGATATTCTATAAAATATTACTGACCCTTTAAAGAAAATATCAGTGAATAGCAAAATGATGCACAGCTGGTGAACAAATCAGTAAATCATTTTGCTATTTCAGAACATCTTGCTACACTTTATGTAACATTGATACATATCAAATGTGAAGATTGTTTCCTGCTTTTATCGAACTTGCCGAGCACACTCGGATTTGTTTCTCCACATAAAAAATTTTGTATATCCTCTTTCACTTACAGCCATTTGGTACACTGAGCTCTGACACACATGGCTTCTCTAGAACCACTGAGGTTTTTATCTCTTTTTATCAGCAGTCAAGTGTGGATTCTGAATTATAGTGAATGTACTTCACCATAATGAAGTCAACCAGCTTAACTAGAGTATACATTCAGTGTGACTCCCTCCTCTACTGCATATTCAATTACCTACTGACCTTAAATGGAAATGCATAACTGTTGTTTAACCAACATGACCTTCTCCTGGCAGTTTATGCAGCTATATTGATCTTTAAATACCTTCAACTTTGCATACATACAGAAAATCTAATTTCTGGAATTACCTTATGGTCATTACAAAAGAAAAGGCTTGTTTCTCATAATGATTTTTTGAGGGAAAAAAAAAAAAAACAAAAACAAAGCTTTGTCAGATAACTGAGACAAACAAAATTCAGCTATCAGAAGATAATTGTCCTATGACAGTATAACTACAAAGATACTACCAAATTTAAGTCTCTTCAGACAATAAATACCAACTATAAATACCTACGTAATCTGGCCAGTATAGAACATAGTACACCACTCACCAGCATAATAAACATGCTAATACAAAGCTGCTCTCCCTGTTTCTGAGCTACCATGTAAAGAAATACATCAATGCACTGAGGCAAACAGAAATAAAATTCTGTGCACAAAATAATATAAAAATATGCCTGTGGGATTTGACTTAAGAGCATCCAAATGTTAGCAAGCACCAGGCAACTCCAGCAGTTAGCTGTGATTTGCTATTACCAGACATTACCTGTTACAAATTGGGAAAGCTGTGGGGTTAGAATTGAAGAAAATTAAGTGGTTTTTCTAGATGTATATTTTCATGAATCATCTCTTTCCACTCATAAATCTTACCACTTAATTCTCCAATATTTGTCGTTATGAAATTGGTTATGAAATAACCTTGCAAGCTCTCCCCTGCTCATTTTGAGCAAACAAAGAAAAATGCCAAGAAACTCAGCCAAATATGAGCTTGATGTTATTTTCTTTAGGCATTTTCCCCAGAGAGGCAGTTACTAAAAGATTTTTTTGTAAGTCATATTTTACATGATATGTGTGTGCCACAGAACCATTAATTACTCTGTCCCTTGCAGTGCAATGTTAGACCTTGTTAAGTTCCTGCATGATTCTTCCTTCACCACCATTAGATGGACTTAGCTGTTTACCCTTTCCAATTCTGATTATTAAAAGGTGTATTTCACTTGGAGCACACCTCTGCTTTCTCTTGGGGGTTTTTTTGGTTTTTTTTTTTTGTCAAAAATGGGTAAATAGATGCCTTTCAGTGTCCATTTTTTTCCTGGGCAAGTGTTCTATCCTATACTGCCAGAGAAGCTTAGCCAATAGATGTGGTGAGCAAAACCGGATAGATTAATGAGCTCATTATAATTCATTAAAGAGTGATGTGGGGATGACTGCCCACTTTAATTAGCTTTATTACTGTAGGAAATTGTTTCATATGCCAAGCTCATCACCAAGCATGCCTGGAAAACATTAGTGTAGTAATCTGACTGGATCCAAGAACCTTTCATTGCCCTGTAAGGCTAAAGGCACTTATAGTGACAAGGAAAATATTAAAAAGATGGACATGAGAGTGGCTACCATAAAATAATTTATTGTGTCTAATAATTCAGTGATAAACTGCACAATGGTGATTTCAAGTTAAAAATTTGGTGGAACAGCTGTGTTTCCATGGCACACCATGCACTCTTCCTGTAATCATGACATTAACTGACAGTAATAGATTTAGAAGGCTTAATAGGTCAGGTTTGCTCAGATAATAAATCCTAATGCAAATTAACTCTGACTCAAATATTTTAATGAAAATCTTAATTGGTAACTGGATTTTCTTCAGGAGTACGTGAACCTCTTTTCCCAGTCATGCCTCGTATTAGCAAACACATTTCCACACATTTTTTGATAATCTTAAATTACAGGTAAACAACAGGTAAAAAATATTGGTAGACAAAAACAGGTTAAAAAATTGTAGATGATTTGAACGGACATAAAAAGAACATTAGCATAAGAGTTTTGTTCAGTCTGCAGAAGCCCCACTAAAGAAAGGATTATATTCTAGGATCCACTTTTAATGGCTAAAGGCCTAGAACATATTCACAATTAAGCTTTCTCAACATTAATCAAATGGTTTAAGGTATAATCTCTGTAACCTCGATAATTTATTCCAATCATGACTACCTTATCATTTTAATTACACTCTCTTTCACTCTAAGCAACAGTAAACATTCCTAAGCCCTACCTTCCTGATTAGTCGTATTCTGAATAAATTGCTCAGTATTATCAAGTTCTATAACTAATCAAGAGTTTGGCATTTGTTTTAATACAAATGTTAAGTCAATACCTATAAGTAGCCCTGTTCTATTCATGAGCAGAGCAAGTCATGAAAGTATAGTATAAATTAATAATTTAGAAGATTGTAGATGATCAATTTTTTCAACAGTGTATCATAACGAAGTACGGCAAATTACGGCTGAGCATATCTTTAGTGACAGGAATTCTTTCCATTTTAGGTAATTTTTTGGGTGGTTTTAGAGTGGCATATTGGAAGATTTCCCCCCCACTCCCTAGCAGCTTGCCACTGAGAGGTAATTAAACAATGTACAATAAAACTGTTTCCCACCTCTCAAATATACCATTATATTTTCATGCCTTATGTTGTTGAGCCACTCCAAACACCCACCACCTCAAAGCAAATCTTTCTGCTCAAATTTTCACAAGCAAAATACCAGTTACTCATGAATTTTCTAGTGCAAAAGAGCAGGTTATATTTCTGACTTAACAACAGAGCAACTTTCCATTGTTAATTCATACGTCTTGTATGAAGATTCGTCTCCCTAGAACCTCATCCTTTGCAACGTTCTCCTCAGGCAGTGACTCCACCAGCTATTAATTGAGTATGATACTATTGGGACTGACAGGGCAGCAGCATCTGACTCTCAGATATTTTCAAATCCCTGTCACAAACATGTTGCATGTAAGTAACACCAATGGAGGCCTAACAAAGCCAAATAAAGAAAGCCAGCACACAGACTTTAGGGATGAGATCTTTAGAGTTCTGTATGTCGATACCCTAAAGGCCGTTCTTGCTACTGCACTGTGGCTCAGAACTAATGAAAGCAGCCTTACAAAAGCCTTCCAACGTAGGTCATTGTTCTGATCTTAGAGAAGAGGAAGCTGAACAAAAGGATAATGAAAAAATCTCAGAATAAAACTCATATTTTTATTTTCTATTTCTTGCCATGACCATAACTCAATTCTCTTTTGCTTCTTATGGCTCTCAGATGCCTTAATCCTCTTTATTCTGTATTATACCTGCATCAAGTATAATTAAGGACTTTATAATTTTCCTAAGCCGTGGTGGTTTGGAGCCCAGGACTTTATACTCCCAGATGTTTTCTTGACTACCCACTTCAGAGTGGGTAGGGTGAACCTAACACTGAAAATATTTACCACAGTATTCCTGGGTCTACTTTCAATCATTGAAACAGATTGGGAGATTTTTACATGTCTTATTTTAGGATTGATTAATACTGATTTCCCAATCAGTTAGAATTTGTATGCTTCTCCCTCTTGTACATAATCTTTTGGAGGGTCAACAGTATCCGTAGCAACTATGCTATTGAGTATCTAGTCAACACATGAACTGGGAAACATTTTATATTTTAACATTTAAGGAGAAACATTTTCTGCAGTTTAAGATGTGAAACAGTGAAAATAAAAACAAAACAACCCCACCGAACCAGACTACCACCCTTCATATCCAGGTGGGAGGATTTGAGCTGACTTTGGCACAGTCATCTGTCAATTGTACACATTTTATTTTTATAAAGTTACGCAACCAAGCCATTTGTACAGATAATACATAAAATTCTTATGACAAACCTGTTGTTCAGATATTTTGTAAATTACTATGCTGTACACAATAAAGACATAGGAAAATAATCTGATTACATATGAAAAGAATACTTCTTTTGAATACTATCTAAATTTTTCATCAGTATAACCTGTTCATGACAAATGACATCCAAATAATATCACTGATGTGTATCAATCTATATTAAAACTCATCCTTTAGGACTCCCACTTCAAAAATGTACAAGATCTCTGTCATTCACCTTTATTCATTTTTTAAAAAAAAGTACTTACTGTCCTAGAGTTCATACTCTTCCTACATACATTTTAAAGAAAGCTTGAACCCAAGCATCAGCCCCATCCATAAAAAGGAATAATGAGGTAAAGACAAAATTAAGGGAAGTAATTAAAAACTATCAACAAAACAAGGACAGAATATTAAAGATCACATGTTTATGGACTTAAAATAAAAAGCAGATTCTGCCTATTAACCTGGACCCTGATTTTCTTAGTACATATATGTTTAAGAACTGTTAGCATTGAGAACACTCCTCATTTAGGTAATTGTATGTTTTCATGTTTCAAAGTTCTTTGTCTTCTTGCTCAATTCAAATTACACAGAACAATTATCTTGTGTCAGAAAGTCAGAAAGAGAAGAAAGGCTGAGTTCTCCTCAGTTACATTTCTTGACTGGAGATGAAATGAAAATCTCAATGAAAGAAGATGATGGCTCTCACTCTGTCTCATGGACATACAGTATTGGTAAGCTCTCAGTGAGAGTCTGTCATTGTCAATGCTTTGAACAAAGCCATTCAAAGATTCCCAGTCTGACAGAAAAACAAGCAGAATTTAGACCCAACTATTAGTCCTCAGCTGCTGCTATATTTATATAGCATTTGTAGTAACTTTGTCCTAGAAAAGTCAAATGCTATCCCTAGAAATATCAAATAGCTGATTTTGCAGAAAAAGAGCAGAAGTTTTTGCTAAAATTAATAGAAAAAAATCATTAAAGTGTGAAATTTGCTATGGTAATACTACACATGGACTGCCTTCACCCCCACCCCAGAATTTAGATGTGTGAAAATCCTATGAAAACAGTAACAGAATGACTTAGAAAATTATCTAAGTCCTGGAGACTGTCCTTCAGCACCTTTCACACAGTGGATAAGTAGTTTAATTAAGGCTATAAACTAGAGGGGGATGATTTCCATATCTACCATATATATGATTAAACATCTGTCCCAGTGAGGTCCTGATCTTTAAATATGGTATTAAGCACTCTATCTCATAGGTTAAATCTCCAAAGTAAATAGTAGAATTTACTTTCCTTGTTGATTGAATGACTCATTTTCACAGGAAGTTTTCATCCCATTAAAAGGTATCTCAAAAGAAATCTCCTTAATTTATAATCTCCTTAATGTTTCTTCTGTCTGACATATATAAAACAAGAACTCATGCAAAAGGCTATGAAAACAAACCTTAACACCACACCTGTGACCTATAACAAAGAAGCCAGTCACATCCAGTGTGGGGCAAGCTCACACCTTAGAGCAAACTGCAAAACATTAGAGAACTTACTGTTTATTTTAATAGGCTTCAGTATAACAGAAATAAGCAAAGGTGATGAACTTAATCTTTTGTTTTTGTTGAAAACTTGAGAATTTTTAAGGTTAAACCAGTTTGCCTGTATATTTAACAGATACAAATGTAATATCCAGACATAACACCAGTGATGCTGCAGCACAGCCTTTCTTCCATGTAAACAAAAGCAGATCATGCCCAGGTGAACACTGCTGCAAGCATTATCACTAACAAAACAATTACTTTTGCACAAAATTCACCCTCTGCCTCTTCACCAAAAGGCTGCTGCCACAACAGTCATGTAATCAGATTCTCATTCTCTATCTGTCTCCACAGCTGTAGGGAGAGAGATGATGACTTGCCCTACATATTTTCCCAATCTGTAAGAATAGGCTTAACACTAACTACTAGCTGTTAGGAAAATTAATGGAACTACAAAAATCAGAAAGCCAGTGTTATACACCTACAGGAGTGAACAGCAACTTATTATATCCTGCAGAGAGATGAGTATAGTTTTCAGAAAACCAAAAAATCCAGACTGATTTCACAGAGCTGCCAAACAGAATGAAAACACCAGAGGAGAATTTTTTTCATTAAAACAGAGGGCTAGATTATCTTGATTCAGTGGAAAGAAACAACTTATGGGAAAAAACAAAGGTTTATGGTATCCTGAAGATCAACCTGCTCTCCACAAGAGCAATGTGTGTTGTGTTAGCTATCTTACTGCCTGGCTAATTTATAATACTTTTACTCTCATCCCTAAAACTTTTAACATTTTTGGTAAGTAGTCAAACCTGTTGACAAAATGATGAAGTTACTTCACTCTTCATAAAGTATCAGATTAATTACTTACTGTTTAACTCTATTTGTGGCATTCTACTGCACCTCACAACAAAGAAAATCCTTTTGCACAGATACTAATCAGATATTGTATAATCTTTGGGAATGCTATTAGCCTTTGTAATCCAGTCCATTAAAAGCAAAGTAGTCTATATGCATTAACTATGAATGACATAGGCATTAAACTAGTCACCAAAAGTAAGTAAAATTCTAATCTATTAGAAAAAGAGCTATTTGCTCATCATTTGCTGCACAAGTAGTTTGCTGGCTGAATCATCTTTCTCAATGTTAAAATTCAATATATATTTATGACACAACTGAACAGGAAAATTTATATAAACCAGCTAATTTCTAGAGAGAGCAACCTGTTACACACAATAGAAATTCATGAATTTGGATGCTGACATGAGGTGTAGAATTCTGTCCAGTGGCTGTAAACAAAATCTTGCAATTCCTCCTCTAAAAAAACTGCATCTGTGCAGCTCCTTATTTGATATAGGTGACAAACTATACATCAACTAAGGATTGTCCTTTTCATTTTTTCTTACACCCCGACCAGCTCCGTGAACAGGTGCTACAGGCTACATACACATAAAGCTCAGTCCCAGTTTAGATACAGAAAACCTGCTGGCTGAAATGGGGATGGGAAAGGATTAATCTTATTTTCAAAGTGATGCTTTCTCCTCTCCTTATCAGACCCAACTCACCAGAAAGCCTAATTAAGTGCCCAGGCTTGTGGATTTGGTGGCAAAAACAAACCCTCCAATCTGTGAGGGGAAGAGCTGTGGAAGAAGGGTAAATGAGTAATGTAATAAAAGAATGGATAAATAAGATATGAAGAAAAGAAGATTATATGAAAGAACAAATAAGAAAAATCATGAAAGAAAAATTAAGCTGGAGGAAGTTAGTAAAAATAATGGAAGGAAAGTTTTATAGCTTTAGATAACAAAATATGATTAAAATGAAAGATAAGCAAAATAAATGCCACAGAAAACCTGAAATGTTTTGGGTTTTTTTCTGCTACAATTTACAATAATCAACAACAGAACAAATTCAGTAATGTAAATAGTGTCATATGTATAAGCAGAATTTAATTTTCTTGTACAAGAATCTAAAATGAATATTTTATGAAAGGTCTGAACTTTTGATGTCTAAGAAAGTAATTTGCTGAAAGACTTGGTGCAGTATTCATCTTTCATTCTTGCCTTGAAAAGGCATGCAATCCTGCAGAAATCATCTAGAAGAAATAATGGCTTAAGGAAGGAAGTCAGGGTTACATGAAAAAATGCCAACAGTTGAAAAATTCTATGTATTCAATAATTTTTAGAGGCAGGCCCATTGAAAAATTGCTGTTCCAGCACAAAAAGAGACTCAAATCAATGAAAAGGGAGCTAAGGATAGACAAAAGAGTTTGATGTTACAGACCATAAGAGACAACAATTAAGATTTAGGAAAAAAACCCCAAAGATCAACTGGACCTGAAGTAGACAGTGCATCTGGACAGGAACATCAGCTAAGGATCATTTCAGGGGAAGCTGAGAATTACAGACAGAAAACACAGGGCCAGAGCAAAGGACATGGAGTGAGGAGGACAGGAGGCCACACCTCTGGATGCTGGGTGAGAAGTGTGGGGCTGGACAGAAGGACAGGTGTGGCTCAGCATTTCCAGTCTTTTTTATTCTGTTCCCTGGGCAATGCTATGATAACTAGATATTATTTGGGTATAATTTTCAGTCTCTGGATCCAGATAAAAGCCAGCTCACACGTGGCTGGCAGAGCACTTGATCTCTGCCTCTTCAATTCAACCTGCGTCTTAAAATAGCCGCGTGTTGGGCTCATTCTCCTCAGACAGAAAGGATGGATCACCAACTCATACAAGCTTCACCAGTTAAGATTTCATAAAGCTTTTATGACTTTTTATAGCACCTATCTCAGTATCAACAGAATGGCAATCATTATGAATGTGATTTAGTGGATGAATGTGTATATCACTACACGGAATTGACAGAAAGTCATATGATTTTACTCTAAGCTTCATGTAATAATCAAAATTAAATACCAGATGGTATTGTTTTTGCACTGACAGAAATATTGTCTCTGTTCTTTATGTCACTATAATAATCTTCGTGACAGAAAATTAATTAACATATTGATTACTTCTCCCTCTCCTTTAATGAAGGGAAAACTATTATAAGAAGGTATCTGGCTTATTTTTAAACACAGAATGACTGAAGATATCAGAGGATAGTACCAAGATCCACAGCTTAAGAACCAAGAAAGAAACTATACCTCATTTTTATTCCCTTTTTAGGCTTTCCACTGCTGAAAGCCAGGATAGTCATTGTCTTACTGTTCAACAATGGTTTTGACATTTTTAAAAGCATAGTACAAAAAGAAAAAAAATTAACTAAAAATTTGTTCATTACAGAGGACCAATCAATAACTTATATCTGTAATTTACTAAAGGATAAGTGTAAGAGGACAAAAGCTCTTGGTAAAACTGGCTAATTTGTATACAGAGAACAAAACACTCCCACCTGCACTAAAATGCAACAAGTGCCTTGTGTGGTTTGTAGGGTGTCATCCAGGCTGCTGGGGAGGATGATGAGATTAATCTCACAGCATTTATGGGCTAGAAGAGGTCCCTCTTAGGCTGCTGAACTCAAATTGCATGTATCAGAGCTGAGAATCACGACTAGAAAGCTCAGCAGGGACAGGAGAGCCACTGAAGGGAATACTGCAGTGCAGAGCACAGCCTACAGGGAGGGCAATGAAAGGGCGCTCAGTCATAAAAATGCACAGCAACTGAGACTAGGACAGGAGAAGACAATAATGTAAGGAGTGACTTCCTCTTTCATGAGAGAACTGGCTAAAAAGGGCTATTATTACTCTGCCCAGAAAGAAATCCAGTGTGAACTCAGGCTTCAAAACTAGAAATAACTCCAAACACAGCAAGTGCAAGAGACTCGCCCTAAAAATGTGGTGACTTTTACTGTAATTAGAAGGATAAGAGATTTACAAAGATAAGGAATTTGGGTCCAGAAAGGCAGGATAAGGAAGTTTGATTGTTTCAGCATGGATCTGAAAGCCAAGATGGGGCTTTTACCTCATAAAATCCACAGAGTCAGAAAGGTACCCCATGAGAGAAGGTAAGGAGGATGTATGGACTGAGTCATACTGAAGGTGGAGTGGCTTTCTGTAAACTTCTGAGGGAGAATATTACAAAGATCAGATGAAGTACAGCACCATTTCAAAATGAGGGATGCTCTGGGTTATATCCTCCCACAGTCAGACATAAAATATGTCAAATAATTTCTAAAATTTGCAAGTTTATGATCAGGCATAAAACTTGGATCTTTCATTACTTGTGCTACAGCTCAAGTACATGTAAAAAACACTTTCTAATTCAGCTGTTCAATAAAACATTTTAAATTAAAATTAGATTAAAATGTATCATTTCAATATGCAATATCAATTTCCCAAAAAGTGCTATTGCTATGTAACATTAGCCAATAAAGCTGTAATTAACATAGGATGCAACCAAAGAGATGCCAGTATGCCATATGTGAACAAATACAACAGGAAATCACCTCTTTTTGAAGAGGCGTAGTAAAAATCAGAATATTTACTTAGCCAAAGTTATGACTCTCATCAGGTAACTAATGAAAAGAAACTGTGCTCATTTAGACTGTTATTCCAAGCACTTCCGGAATATAGTTTTTGGGTTTGGAAATCTTTCAAAATTAATAATAATTTGACAGATTTTCATCTGTACAACTATATTCTTAAGGTGTGAAACACATAATATTATTTGAAAAATGGACAACCCAGTGATCCACTAAAAGTGTAACTTTCCACCAAACAAAAAAGCAACATGTTCTGAAATCTCAGGTTGCAGCTGTACCCCTATCAGAAAGGTTAAAGAGATTTCTCTCTCCAGTACAGATCGGATGGTCTTGAGATTCATCAGCCCTTCCTCGTGGGACCACAGGTCCGTGCCTCCTTTCAGCAGACACTCATTATGTGCTCTCACTTGGCAGATGCACAGTATCCAAACTGCCTCGTTGCCATGTGATGGCTATTCATCCCCAACATCACGTCTGCTGGAATGATTTCCCCACATATCTGAGGCCCTGACACCACTTCTGCGCCGCTATTTTTAAGCTGTTTGTACAATAGCACTCCCACGTAAAGACACTGGCAGTAAAGGCAGCGGATTATCACATTTTATTCTGAATTTGACAAAGCCACGTAACAAAAGAATGCTAGATAAATCCTGTTTTGTTGTGGTTTTGTTTTTAATGAAAGAATTGCTATCACAACACCAATTAAAAACAGAATATTGTTGTATTATGAATATGCAGAAAAAATTTCGTTGAATTCTTTGAGTGCTGGTGAATTCTGCTTCTATATATTGAGTTCCAACAGCTGGGACCATTGCTTAAGAAAACATTCCTGTTCAGCATGGCTGCTTTTTTTTTTTTGAAAAGCACACTTTTAATGACACTTGGACTTTATTTCTCCAGCACTTAAAATGCCAGAGATGTGCATTAATCAACCCAAGCAGACATCCAAAGAAAAATATATGCTATTAAACCTTCTTTTAAGGAAGTTGTTGCAGTTACTTATATTTTTCTAAGTATTTATTAATTCAAGGAGTGCAGTAGGGTAAAGTGGCTTGAAAGACCACATGCAGAAATCCTGTGTTTCAAGCGAGATGTCAGAGGTATAGAAACAACTTTTCATGAAAACTGAAAGATACTTTTGGGAGAACTACTGTAAAATCAATATATGGACAGAGGCATCAAAATTATATGGATATTTCTTGCAGCTTCTTAAAATTCAGTTGAGAAACTTATTAAATAAAAAGTTAAGAGCAATTTAGAGATTGTGGTGGCTTTAAACAACAGGAAAAATATATATACTACAGTGAATATGGACTTGAACACATTTTCCAAAGAGAAGGGAGAGTTTTATGGCCTTATTTCTTTAGAAATGACTTTAAAATACTAGAATAAGTAGGTGCCTTGTATACCACTTTGGATGTATGTTCAGGTGTGCATTTTACAAACAGTTTGCAAATTCTATTTTCAGACAACCTTATTTCTCCATGCGTAAATGATGCAGCTACTTTTTTTTAAGAGAAACTTTACTTATATAAATACCTACCCTGACTAGAGTAAGCTTTCCTCTATTTTACTCATAATCCATGACATCACTCAGTGAATACCTTTAACTGATATTAAGCACTTTTGCATATTCAAATGAATCAGTAATGGATTTTAAAGTAACTACTAGAAATATTTTGGAAGGCTTTGAGAATGTGTTCGCAGACCAACCCTCAAAGATAAATTCATAAGCTACCTAAAGCAAACTCTTGTCAGTTTAATCTTAAACACCATAAATGGTCACTCTGTAATTTCCAAACATTACACTTCTGCAGAAAGCTTTGTGACAAACCAGAGCAGGGTTTACTGCTCTGAAGAGCGGCATTTCTTTTTTGTACAGATGATGTTTACCAGTGGCTCTTAAGGAATCGTTAATTTTAGGTAAGAGCAACTCTTAAGAGCGTTGCCTTGAAGAAACAGCCAGGCATTTGAGTGCAAAATACCATTCTTTTTCAGGTCTTATGCTAAGCATAAAATCTAAGGAGCTTACATCACTAGGCACTCCTGAGAAATTCAGCTAAAACCAGCCAGTTTTGAGTAACAACATAACTGCATCTGGAAGGGCTACATTTAAGAAAGAATGTCTTTCCTGAAATAACACCATTTACGCTTAGGCTTTTTCGCTTTACAGACACTTGGAAATGGGGACGGATGAGGGAGGAGGAAGTGCCAAACAATGAGAAAAACAACTATTTAGTTTACTTCTGACAACCTTGAAACTTCAGCCACAGCTATATTGTCCTGATTTATTTTAGCATTGAATTGCACACTTGACTCGAAATATCCAATTAATCTCCTGTCTCTCTGCCCCTTTCTCCCTCATGGAAATTCCAATGATAGAAAAGCACATTTTCAGGTTAGAAAAAAAAAATAGTGATTTGATCAGGCAGAACTATTTTTTTCTTAGACATTGCTGATGCATTCTTTTTTTCACAGGTGAAATTTCACAAATCAAGTACAATGCTTTCACGAGAGCAAGAGAAAAATGTTTCTGCAGAAACATACTGTAAAAGCTCCTGGAAAGAGACTGAATACATTGGGCTTCCTGAATACATAAGATAGCTTAAGTAAGATATTTATCTTCTTAGTACAGAAAAAATATTTCAAGCAATTTGAGTGGAACTGGACAAAATGTTGAGGAGAGATTATTTGGCATCACACTCTGTTGTTAATAGATGGCTGATGTGACTATAGTGGAAAGACAGAATTTTTCCTCCCTTCCCATCACCACATAGAACAGAGAAGACAGCTGCACTATGCAACTGACTTATCCAGGAAAAGCTGAAGCCCTCACTTCAAATCATCTTTGTCATTTAACCTTCATTGCTGCAAACAGGTTTGGCAACTTCTGTTCAGATGGATTTCGGACAACACATCATTTCCCAAACTAGTAAATAGGTGGCACACTCCAAATAATGGAGAAAGTAGTGGCAACTACAAGACCCATCAATGAGAGTGCCTGCAGCCCAGTGAGGTCACAGAACCATGCTCAACCCTCTGCCCATGAGTAAATTCTCATGCTAGCACAGATCCCATCTGGAGTGATCCTCTTACACAGCCACGGAAGTTCCGCAGGAACGACCAGAGTAAAACTGCCTCCACCAGGGTGAGGGATGCTGTCCTCCAACCCATTCCAGCAGCCTCACACTAGCTCCCTTCTCCCAGACCAGTCCTGGCAGGGGCTTCCAGCCCTGACCAGCCTCTTCCAGCTCCTACACAACAGAGTCTGGACAGATGGGAACTGGGCAGCAGAAAGCCATATACTTGTCACTATAACCTTTGCTTCAGAAAACTAACCTTGCTACCATGAGTCCACCATGTCAGACAAGCTGGCATTATGGAACTGCCAAGCCATGCCATTTTCATACAGATGGGTCAATGGGATGGAGAAGCATCAATCCCTTGACTTTTCTTCCTGTAGATGATGGCAGGGCATGGCCCATCAGCCATTTGGTGGCTATCCCTAAATTAGGTATCTTCCATTCCTCTTTGCCATGTGGCTTTCCTACTACTTATTATGTTTCTGCTGTTCTCAAAAAACATTTGTGCTTTATGAGGTGTATTATCATATCATACCTGTAATCTTTCCATTATGGCATTTAAGGTTTTCTTTATTCTCTATTCTGTTAATTGCTTTGCTAAAATTTAATTTCAACTAATTGAAATGTTGCCATCATACTCTAATAGCTACAAAAAATTTGATGGATATATTTAAAAGTAAGAAATTAGTTCTGTAACAGAATTTGAACATGAATCTAAAGTCATAGGCAGTGTCTACTGAAACTGTACCCTTTTATCCTTCAGAAATTATATCTTCATTTCCTTTACGAGTGAAAAATCATCTCTGAGCTTATTTTCTACCAAAACAAATAGGATCAAATCTTATGGGTTTGAGTAGGTTTTTTGTTTTAAATTAAATAATTGGAAAGATGGAACATATGTCATGGTTATAATTACATGACATTTTTACTGCTCTATCTGTTCCTAGCCTCTTATCCACCTGCAAGGCAGGAAAGAGAGGGATAAAACCAGTTATTTCTTTAATGGAATTTCCATCATTATTTGAACTTCAATTTTATTATCTGTTAAACATGAAAGAAGTGTTTGGTTCCTCCTGTGATATGAGGGAAGGGTAAAGAGACTTTAAAAGAAAGAATAATCAGTAATGAAATATCACTTAGAATTCAATGATAAAGACTCTGGTCCTAAACTTTCAAACATTAAGTATATAATGGAATAGATGACTACTAAGAACTGAATACACAAACTTTTAAGATCAGCAGCCATTTGCAAAATGTATTCAAGCTTATGTTTTTTACAGCAGTTCTTTTGATCCAAACTTACTATTAGGGACAATGTGACTTAGAGGGAAACCTGATGTTCATCGAAACTGTCAAATATGATGGGTTTTAATCTCATCATATGCGTGAGATTAAAAAACACTAGAGCAAGATGATTTTTAACATGTTTCCTGTAATGTGTCAACTCTTCTGAAGCTGTTATGTTCATAATAGAAAAGACAAATTAAGACATAGCATAACACACAGCTCTAATAGGCACGATATTGCCCATTCCTTTCATGAACAACAGATCTAATCTTACCAGCTCAATGAAACATCCTCAGACGTGCCAAAGTGCAGTAATTAAATTATAGCATTCACAGAAGTCAAACAGTCAGATGCTAGGGTGCACTACTTATATGAATTAATATTCTTATTACCAATTAGCTCTCCCAGGTTTTCAGAATGCAGCCTCCAGGATTATGTTCTTACTGCCCTATTCTTACATATTTTGGCATCTAGAACACTTGCAAGAACCAGTATTTTGCACATATACCATGGCTGCCTTCTGAGCACTTAAAAGGATTAATAAAATTAGTCTCACTATGCCACTAAAAAGAATAAATGCACTCTGGAAGTTTTGCAGATAGAATTTAAATCACCTACATTATTTCCCCCAGGAAAACATGCTGTTTCTGGGGCCAGAAGTTCCGTATCCTCTGATTTGCAATTTTGTACCTTCAACCCAAGGCCATCTTTCTCTATAAATAAACTACTAAAATAGCACAAAGCTTGCACTAGTTGCAATTTAAACACATTTTTGTAATTCACAAATGGAAATTCCCACCCCTGCAATCTTCTGCCTTTTGTACACCCAGAAAAAAAAAATCCAGCACTCCTTTTGGACAATCACAGGTAGACGCAACCCTTTCTTCTCCTGGGGCTCTTGATAAGAACCTTTGATTGGCATTTGATTTACTTTTCCTCCCATTTTCTTTTAATGCCCTTTTTTCACATGAAACAAAGGAGAAAGAGAGAATGAATAGGCTGCTGTTGAGAGCTACACAGATGCAGCTCTGAACAGGAGCAGGTGTAATTCAAAAAAAAAAAGCAACCTAGAAACTGGCAGCATGTTTACAGTAAGTATGTCTGTAAGAAATATATACTGGATCTGTGGGTGGGTAGATATCAGGGTGAAATCAGTTCCCCAGGGAGCCTGCTAGTAAACCTTATAGTAAAATACACTTTATATTAAACTTTCTTAAAACTCCACAAAGTCTGAATGGTCTTTAATTCATCCAGCTCAGAAGGTCTGCTAGAATTAAAATAAAAACATAATTTTTCAAGCAGAGGAAACTTTTGAGTTTTCTAGGGATAACTGAAGAGAATCACAGTCACTCCTCAGGACTGTGCCATGGGAGTGATCTTGTTCTGCTGGCCTGACTTCAGCATCTCCCATAAGACTCCACTACCTTCTACATTCTATTTTTAAACTGAATTTGCTCTGTGACAAGAGCAACATATGTTTTACTGGGTCTACCCCAGCCAGCAATCAAACACCACATGGTCACTCAGTCCCCCACCAGCAGGATCAAAGAGAGGATCACAAGGGTAAAAGCTATAAAACTCATGGGCTGAAAAAAGCACCAGTTTAGTAGGGAAAGCAAAAGCCACACACACAAGCCAAGCAAACCAAGGGATTCATTCAGGGCTCCCCATGCAGGTGTTCAGCCATCTCCAGGACAGCAGGGCCCCATCCCAAATAACATTATTTGGGAAGACAAACGCCATCACCCCAATTTTTTTCCCTGTCCTCCTTTTCCCCCCACTCTATATACTGAGCATGATGTCATATGGTCTGGAATATCCCTTTGGTCAGTTTGGGTCACCTGGCCTGGCTGTGTCTCCTCCCAACCTCCCAGGCACCCCTAAATTCCCTGCCAGTACAAAAACCCAAAGAGGCCTTGGCTCTGTGCAAGCCCTGCTCAGCAATAACACAAACATCTCTATATTATCAACCCTATGTTCAGCACAAATCCAAAACACAGCCACACACCAGCCACTGGGAAGAAAATTAACTCTACCCCAGGCAAAACCAGCACACAGTCATGCAAAACAGAACTGTCTCTGCCTATTCCACCCCTGTCTGTTATCTGTCACACATCTTGGGTGGGTCTTGTGGAGCTTCTCTTTGTACTAAACCATCACCATCTGAGGAGGTACATCCTCATTCCAGGCACCTTTGATTTCAATTGGTTGTCCTTTCTGTGGGAGCATATTCTAGTTGAAGCTGTATGCTTATGTGTTCTCGATCAGAACAGACCATTGTCACCCATAGATTTACTGAAAGCTGTTTCATTCAGATAATTTTGTTTTAGCTTGTCACACAAGGAAAAAAGTTGTTGTGGTTTTTAGTTTTGGTTCATTTTTTTGTTTTGTTTTTATTAAAGTAATTATAGAGCTTACTGCAAGTAACTTGTTTTGATCTTATGGTCCAATTAATAAGTAGTGAGAATCAGCAGGTCCTGTGCCAAGAGACCAGGTCTCTCTGCCCTTTCCTCAACCTCATTTCCCATCTGTATGGAAGCAAGCAGAGTAAAACCAAAACAGAGATCTCACACACAAACATGATGACAAAGGAAGAGCAAGGCTGGAATGTAACACCTTCTTCTGGAAGCCTATATCAAGTTTGAGAAGAGATTAAGCCAGAGAAGCACCAGGTAACAAAGTGGAAGATCATGAGGTCTGGATCTGTCATCGACACGCTTATTCTCAAAGTCACAGCTCCACGCTGTACATCTCCCTTCTCACTATTTTTAGTTTAAATTGGAAAAATCTCACACTTTTTAAAATTGAAAAAATAATAATAAACTTGTTATAGAAAAGAACCAGGAAGGTTCACACCTCCTGGGGGGTTTATGACCTTGAGAAAACCACCTGTTGGGTGGTTTTCTTCATGCCTGCACAACAGAGCGTGGCAGCCAATCTGTACCGCACATCCATTGTTGCAGTGATTTTTTAAATACTCTTAAGAATTTCACACATGTAATAAAGATTGACAAGCATACAATTCATTCTGTAGGTCATCTGCTGCACAGATGTATCTCCCTTCTCTGAACAATTTCCTTTTGTTAAAACAAGGTCATTTTGGATGACCAAATTCCAGTCTGGATTACCAAATCTCAGTGGAAATTATAATAGATTCATGATCCTCACATCTATTTATGTGTTTGCAGCGTTTTTCACACAACTCTAAAATTAAATGAAGAAAGCATCCATATTCCACCTCTGTGGGAAGACTGCACAGGCCTTTTACAAAACTGTGGATCCTTGTTCAAATACCAAGAATCCAGTGTTACACAGACTCAGTGAGATGACAGCTGTCATACAAACAATATTATCCTTACAAGTAAATAATTCTGCTAAAATCTGCAAAATTGTCATATTCTTAGGTAAGTGACTAGGTGTTCAGATCATTTTAAATCTCTTTTGTAGTCATTTTACCAATTACACTCTTACAGTGCTTTTAATAAATTTACAGATGAAGTTGTAGCTTAAGTAAATGTCAGCAGTTTCTGTGTTTCTTTGAATCGCATTTGCTTGCATCACCATTTTACCTCTAAATACTGATTTTCATGCCAAATGGATTTAACATCAGAAATGGTTATCACTGTTTGTCCAGAGCATTGAGTGAGTTCTTTTTTGATCAACAATGTAACAAGGGGCAATCAACCTAATCTGCAAGAGACTCCTAATAGCACCATTGGGGACAAAGCTGCGCTGCTGTATTTCCTAATCGCAGCAGGAAATACAATCAGCTCACTGTAAAAATCCCAACAAGCCTCCAAATCCTTACTTTTAAAAATTCAATTGCCTAAAGGACTGGTAAGGAGTAAGAGTCAATCTACAAGAGGCTTGTTTGAAACACTAAAATTTCCCAAGATGCTCATGTTTCTGCAATGGCACAAGAGGAATCCTCTATTCATATTAGCAGGGTTTCTCATCATGTACCACAGAAGGATTTTTATTTAAAAATAAGATTAACATTAACTGTTGCATCACAGACTGTATTTGAACCCTCTCTTAGGTAAAATATTTATAGAGAAGAGATTTTTCCGGTGTTAGCCATGTGATATTTTTGTGCAGTAACTTTGTTCTGTAGGAGTTGATGTCACAGAGACAAAACTGACTTGAGAAGATAAAATTATGAACATGCTATTATTTAAGAAAGGAAATAAACAACAAAAAACCCCAAACCACCATGCAGAGAGATGGAAAGAGTTGCTTGATAAACTGAGCTCTTGCAGGGCAAAGAAAGATGGCTTCTGTTGATTGAACCTAACAACTGGCCAATTCCTTAAACATCTTTGTTGTAAACATTTTGGTTGTGCTGCCAAATGCTCAGTTTTACTCCACAGTCTAAAGCTGCACTAACCACAGTGTGACAGTTGGGTTTTTCCACCCTCATGACAGCCACATACCAAGAAATTAAGGTGTTACTTGATTCATTTAATGGAATAGTACTTCCTTAACCCAACTTCCTTTAGCCATTCTGAAGCCTAATTTCATTTTATGAAAACTACATCTCAACTGAAAAACATCCCACCCAAACTGAACAGAACTGATAAGGCTGGTATGGCCAAAAAAACTACAGAAAGTAGCACAGCATAGCTTATGTATATTATATACCTGCAGGGATAACTTTTCAGATGAACCCTTTCATGAATTTCCCTGGCAGCACTTTAAGTTTTGGATTGTAGAAAAGTCAGGTTACAAGTATCTCTTCTACATTAATCTGCCTTTAGACTAATGCAGGTACAAAGAATATTAGTCCCATTGATTGGGATGGTAATTTCAATTAACACTTCAGTCACTGAAGAACTGTAAGTCAGTCCTCCATGTGCACACAGGATGCTTTGGAATGGACCTGAGGAAGAGTCACTCCTTCATTAAAGGGGAGAGAAGTGGCATGGTCCATCTGACAATATCCATTCAGCCATTCACCCATCTTTAACTGGACACCACTGGCATGACTGACTGCTCAGAAAGCCTGGAACTGCAGGCCTCAGGCTCCCTTTCACTCTTGCTGGGTGAAATAACAAGCCCTCAGCCTCTGGCCTTCAAAAGCCTACAGAACCACCATAACACAAAACACATGCTTCATTTGCTTCTGATTTTTACTTTAAGTCAAGTGACTTCTTGACTACTTCTTTCTCTGCCTTTAGGCTCACATACTCATGAAACGCCACCTTTGCTTGCTGTCACCTCTTTCTTACCTTTCTCCTGACAAACTCTCCACAGTCAGAGGCACAAAGACACCTGACAAAGTGATCAGCTGCACTCCAGTTCACATCCACATGCTTAGTTATTTTTTTTTCACCCTGCCAACAGATCCTGAAAGGATGAAGCTGCTGCAATTGGGCAGTCAAATGTAGATGAGTTACAGAAGAACATTTGATGTCCTTTAAATCACAATCATAAGCCAATTAATTTAAACTCTTCCCTGGCGAGGGAAGCACTTGCTTAGATTCAGTTTTGCCTTTTTGGACCCTTCTGGGAATACTCTGTCAAGGTAATTGCATCACAAAGCCTGCTTGCACTGTTGCTTTGAATGATTCATAGAGGTGTGCAGGACATTCCCACATGCGGGCAATTATGATTTCCATAAGCCACAAAATAAATGTATGAATACATGACAAGAGGGATTGAATAATGATGGACACTTACACCTCATCTCCTTGTGGCAGAGGAGCCACTAAATCTTCTTAGTCTGACATTTATGTTTCCACACTTAAAGCCCTTGGTATACAGATACCAGGTGGGAAAAAAACCCCCAAAAAACAGAAAAAGAAACTCACTTCCATATGACAAGAAAAGAACTCTATAGATAGAAAATAAAGAACTATACAAAGGATTATTTAACACTCTACATTTTCCAGTAAATAATATGGTGTGTATTTCTGTGTTTATATATTTGTATAGACAAACTATTTTTCATGTTATCTTTCCATTCCTATAAGCACAAAAACCATTCAGCATTATACAGACAACTGAAGCACCATGCAGTACCAGTGCCTTCTCTGTTTAATGCTGTAATGAAATGAAAGCTATCTTAAAACATAATAAATATTTCTCAGATGCCACTTCTTGGTTTAAAGAGAAATTACCTTTACCTACACCAGACTGTGAATGGGGAAATCTATTTGCAGAGAGGGCTTCCCTTCCCAGTGTGGCATCAAAGGAGTTTCAGAATTCTTCTTCTGAGTGGGAATATTAGCTCTTCGAGTAAGACACAGTTCAGTGAGGAATTACTGATGTCTGGAAACTGAGGCCAGGAAAAGCAGAATCAGTTCCCCAGTCCGAGACCAGGACAAGCAGGCAGGATCACCAATACAAACACCTCAAGCCTCTTTCTGTGAGAGGAAGATAACACCTCTTCACCCTGGTATAGGAATGTTACAAGGATTAGCATTTGCAAAAGCCTCTGCACCTCAGAATTAATTAATATTTATGATGATCAGTCCCATCAAATTTGCATGCTAAAGATATCTAGTTAACATGTGAGTAGCATTTATATGATTGTGGTACTGATACATTAAAAAAATGACAGCTTCATAACATTTGTTAATTTCTCCCCAATTAATTTCATTTACTCTAAGGACCTCTTTCTGTCTACGAGGTGCACAACGCTTTATAAAATAGATTAAACCCAATATAACGCTGACTTAATTTATGGACAGATATTTCTGTGGGTTTTTTCCTTGCTATGATAAGGAATGATCATTTTGCTAACAAATTTGCATTCATCCTCACACATCACTGAGGATAATTATGGAAATGAAGAGTACTGGAATCAACCATTCTGTGGTCATAGAAGGAAAGAGGCTAAAGATATTCAGAAGAGGAGACTGAAGCAAAAGGCTTAAAGAATTCATAA